>OU342744.1:102550340-102916146 GCA_910589775.1 Avena eriantha
ACAAAGAGAGCATAATTTGGAGACTCCAGGCTCTCAACATGGTTCTAATTCTCGACAAGTAATGAACTATTTTGCACATACATAATCTGAGCATTGCATTAATTATTCATCAAGCATATAGTAAGTTACATATTGTTTTTGGCAGAACTCAAGAGATGAACTAGGGGAAGATAATGATGGTGAAGAATATGGCGAAGACGACTATGTCCAGAGAAGGGTTGCAAACCCAAAAATCTCTTCAATCCACCAAGATGAAAGCCTTGTAATCTTCTCATGCATCCTTACTAGCTGCATATTTAAATGTTTTTTCATTTCCATGGTTCTGAACTATTAATTTTTCAGATTGGGATGGATGTGCTTCTATTAGCATGGACTGGTCATGAATCTCCTGTTGCTAAGGCAACAATTATCTCGATTGACCCAGACACACTTGTGGGAGGGGAGCCGCTTGGACCAGCAACTTATGAGGTTTTTGTGACTATTGCAATTAGAAGGGATGCTACGTTGCCGTATCAGTATGATGATTTACGATATATCAGTGATGCTGTCACAAGGTCCATTGCATGGCCATCTAGCAAGGTAATCACCATTCCTGTGTGTTTTATCCACACAACTTGTTTTGTTTTATGCGCTAATTATGTTGAATTGATATAATTCTACCAGATGAGGCCCTACAAGCCGGGGGCGTCTGCATCATCCTGACGCTGGGGTATTTCAATTGATCCTGGCGATGATACTCTAAAACAATAGTAAATCACAAATAAATTATAATTTGTCCTCTACTATAGAGCTTAATGGTTTTCTCACATCTAGTATCATGAAATTAGAGCAGTACTTTGCATAATGTTCACATCAATTGTAATGAACCAACCATACAATGATGATGCCATTGAGGTTTCTTTGTATTTTGTCCTCAGAATGCAATGTGTCAATTGCACTTGGCACTCTAAGTAAGCAGTAGTGTTACATACCAGCAACATTTAAATGAAGTCTGAACTACACAAAAAGGAAAAAAGTTCTGACAGGAAAATGAGGTCCAGTATACAACCAGATTTTTATTTTTTCTGCAACTCAAAATACAATGATTTCTACCGGTTACTTCACATCAATATTCTGTGTATGTATTCATAGAATAAATTTTATGTTTTCTTTAAACTCAAAGTACCCATTTCAGATACTATGAGCACTGCAGCTCGGGTGCTGTAAATATGTGTTCCCTCAAATCTGGCTATAAATTGCTTCTTTCTTTGCTGATTGCATCGCTTTTTCTCTCTTATTTTCTTATGTCTTCTTATCATAGGTCTACCATATGTGATGATTGTATGGCCAATTTAGCACACATACGTTTAAAGGTTTACTACATGTATTTCTCTTGAAGTGAAACAATGGCCAATCATCTGTTTGTTTGTGTTTGTGCAGGTGTCACCTCAAATATGAGTTATCATGCAGAACTTATGTCACAATCCACCAAGTAGATGTCGCCACCAAGAGCTGTAGGTTTCACATCAACATGATGTCTTGTTATGCAGTGAATGCTGTCTGACTGAATGTTTGTTTGCTACCATTCTGTAAACCTGGTAATCTGGTAACATTTGACGCAGACCTGATTATGTGGTAATTTAGCTATCATTTTGTAACCTAATATGTAAGTTACTGGTGGTTTGTGGATTAATGGATATGTTATTACTGGTGGTTGTGGATTAATCCCTCTTTAAATTTTGGAGGATATGCTTGTATACTGTTGCATGAAAGATGTGATTTTTATTGATTTTTGGCTCTCAATTGTATACATTGTACGTGAATATACAGCTGATGGAAATAACCGTGGAAGTTGGTCAGCAAATCGAACGCCGACCGACGGTCTGACTGAAAATCTTTCGGAAAGTGCCAGCGATTCGTTGATCGGTAAAGGTTACGTCGACTGATAGTTCGTCGGTGAAATAATGTCGGTCGGGAAAGATACGTCGGTCGGGAAACATATGTTGGTCGGCAAAGATTGAACAAGGCCATCAGACCGTCCGTCGGCAAAAACATGTTGGTCGGGAAAACCCTTCGCCGACCAGACTTACGGTCACAGACAAGGTCGGTCAGCAAAACTGATTCCCGACCGACTTTCTATCGGTGAAAGCTGCTTCCCCGACCAACTTGTCTGTTGGGAATATTTTGCTGTGGTGTAGTGTGATCTTGGTCAAACAATCGATCAGATCTAACGCTGCAGAACTTCCAATGACATTGCACGACGTTCCTATTTTGCACATCCACTAATTACGCCTTTGTTTTGCACGTCCACCAATCTCGGAATGAGTCAATTAATTACGGAGAAAAATCAGGAGCCTTAAAGATTGCTTTAAGGACATCCTGTGTTTTGTACGCCTAGGAAATTACTACCGTCACAAAAGGAAGCGGCCGTTTTCTGCCACTTCGTTCCTAGCTTCGTCAATTCTCCTGCCTAGGACACCGCTATGTACCGCACCGAGAAATAATCCAGTCGGACTGGTCCCGTTCACCACGCCTCTACTTCCTCTCCTCTGCGTTATCCCCTCCACCAGTCTACCTTTTCCTATACACGACGCGTGTGCTCCCTCGCACCCAACCGGAGAACACGGAGCAGGCGCGCCGCCGGAATCGTGCGGAGGAGGGTCCGAGCGAGACCTTGGAGAGCGGTCAGGGGCGAGACCTAGGAGGAGGCGCACCGCCGGGATCGTGCAGAGGAGAGTCTGATCACGCGACATCCAGCTGATTCATGGGCATGTCGTGATGGCAGAACTCCGGCCCGGCGTTCGACCTCGCGCGGTTGGACGACTGAAACAACACGATGCCTCCTTCCACCTCTGCCTCGGCGACGATTCGGACACCCGCAACATCGTGTGCCCCTGACACGACACGGTCGCCCTCCACTTGCGACCCGATACCCCGGCGGCGGTGCGTTACTATCTTTGTTCCTGATGGAATGATAGTGCTTACATTTTTTTATCCCCTTCTCTGAATTGAGTGCATCCTCATTGGCACCGTCTCTGAATTTGCGTGTCATTCTCTTACGTGGATGGTAACTACAAACTAAACGTAATCAATCAGCTGAAATCAATTGGAACCAGTGCTAATATTTGCCGCAATTCGTGGGTGATGAATATGAGTGACACTTCGTGACGAATTAGAATGGTTTGGAGTGAAGTAGCAAGCCTGAAATAGTGTGACCAAGTTTAGATGACACTGGCCAAGATTATTATGTGACTACTTTGCTTGGTTGTTTCTAATAATGAGAGAGTATAACCAAACTTAGATGACACTCACCAAGTGTATTATGTTATTTTGCAGGGCTTTCCATTAGTCCCTCCCTCGCTTTCATGCATGCTTAATTATTTCAATTTCAGTCTGATGATGATGGATCCAAAATTCTGATGAAATATCCGAAGAGGATGAAGTACAACATGTACCTCTTCAAAACGTACATGCCTCAGCCTGTATATTCCATCTCGAGACCATTTCTTGAGGCTTTCCTCTATTCAAGAGTTTTATTTTCAAAGTAAGGAGACAGTATGACAGATACAAAATTGTTGATTGACTTTGATCAAACTGTTTTAAATTCTGATTCATAGTTCTCATATTTTGGGTGGTGGCCTCCCATTCTTTGATATGGATGACCCAGCAGACATCGTCGACCATGCCATGACAGCCTTGCTATCAGATGGTTGCTACCATCAACCACTGAGGGACTTCTCCTGATGTTGAAGTGCATGAGCTTGTCAAGTTTGGTATGACATGCGCCAAACCTGCACATGCAGATTAGGGGAAGTGCCTGGTGTGCTCTCCCTATTTTGCATTTTTCAACACGATTTTCTCTAGCCAAATGCGATCAGCACCATCGTTTGAATTGTCATTCGCTCTCCATTTGCTCGAGCACTTCCCTTTGCTACTTTTTCTGTTCTTCACAACCCCAAATTGCATATTCAGCTGCGTCGGAATGGTCAGCGTGATTCCATTGTAGGACAGGCGAAGAGCTCTTCGTGATATAGGATAAAATCTATGCATTTTCTTAAAAACTTTGAACTCATTTCTGATTAGTATTTACTAGCATTGGTTATTTTTTATCTGTAGCATAGATGGAGTAGCATAAAAATAAATGAAATGTGAGTAATTTACTTGTCCATCTGTTAGCTACATGTTGCCTTACTTGCATAATATATTGGCTTATCCAAATGGATTTCTGAATATGCTGTCATATGAACTAACAAGATACATATATCTTGTATGGCAGCGCTCACTCAGAAATCAGCAGGGAATTGGAAAAAATATGTCAGGAAGAGATGATTGAATGTCAATAGATATGATCGTTCGGTGCAGATAGACCTAGATACTATTGAGGTCATGAGGATCAACTGCGATGGATTTTGGACGCTCCAGATAATTTGTAAATTTTCTATGGAGCTTTACCAAAATGAACTATAGAATTTGTGTCAGTACTCACTGGCTGGTGCTCGGTCCCGACTCCCCGTGCTTCGCCCTTTCTTGTTTTTGTCAGTGTGCGTGGCCGATGCCACCGTCCACAACATGCCGCCCGCACCCTCCATAGACACTCCATAATCATGTGGTCGCAAGCTTGACAAGTGCAAGAGGAGTAGCGGTGGAGCAAAGAAGATTGCATGTCGCATTCAGCTGAGCAGTTTGATGAATCCCATGGGCGTTCTGTGCTAGCTTCCCTGGATGCAATTGTCGACTCATTAGATACTCTTAGATACTCACTGCCAATTGTGCTAAGGTTGCCTCTTCCAGGTTTGATGGTCTCATGATGTGTTGCGGTGCCGTTGGCAATGGTGAGATGACAGGGATGAGCTCCTCAGCACCATAGCAGCTGCCAAGCTACCTTGATGGCATGGCATTGAGACTTCCCAGTGAAAGTTTCCACCTAAGTGGGCTTCGCGTTGGTGCTCTTGCACCTTTATATGTCTTAGTTTCGAAATATGCAGTCTCCCACTTTGAAATGGCTTCCCATGTTCTTACTACTTTCCTGGTGCAGCCTATGATGTGTACATGTAGTGATGTAGGTCATAGTTTGGTCTGAGGTGAGATAATTAAAATTGACCAACACTTCAACCGTTGTTGATTAAAATTTCTTGCCAACTATAAGTCTAGAGCAAATGACTTTTCCTACCTATCATGTTATGTACTTCAATTTTCAGGGGAAACTAGGCAATATTTCACATTAAATTTTTTAATTAATATGTAGTCCTTATTTTTTGTCTATTCAACTCCAATTTTAACTTAATTGACTGGTTTATTCGTGTTCCTTTTAGGTTTAAATCTTCAAACAAATTTATCTTCAGAGAGGGCCTCACATTGCAAGACTACAGAAGATTGATATCCATTTTATCCAGGTAGGCAATCTCTTTGGTCACCAGGTTAGGTTGGTGATAGTTGTTTATGCAAACGACCAAAACAATATTTTTTATCCTTTAGAATTTTTGTAAAAATGCATCTTAGAGAAGTCAACTTATTTTAGATGGACATATACATGTTATTCACGATGTGGTAAAATGTGCATGGGCAAGTTTGCTTCACAAGACTAAATCTAGAGGAAAAATATTCTAAAGTTGATCCTTAGTTTCCTGTAGCAGTGAGGTAATCTTGAATATCTAAAGGATTGCTCGTACCGGGTTTCCCACAGTAGCTATTGATTTATACATGACGATGATTTTCTTATGTAGACCACATTTAACGGGAACTTTTTTGGTAAGTTGCATGAAATGGTTTTTCTCTTCCTGGTTTTATTGGAAACTTATCATCACCTTTTTTTCAGACAAATAGGCTCAAACTTATCATCACCTTTTTTTTAGACAAATAGGCTCGAACTTATCATCACCTGCAAACTTCACTTACCATTTATGTTCAAGAGTTATATGTGATTCAAGTATCTAAAAGACACAATTTCTACTATGTTTGCACAATCTTTCCTGTATTTTTAAATACTATCACTTATCTATTTGGTGAGGGATATTCATTTGCAAAATGTTCTTATCGTCTCCCATTTATTGTACAAGCAACCCAATCTTTTGAGAATACCCTGATACCAGTTTATATTTTAAACCATCATAAATTAATTCATCATGTAGTAAAATATGTTGTCAAGGTCATGGGCAAGTCTACTTAACTGTATCAATGCATCTGTTCCTTTTATCATCCTTAGTATTAGAGAGCGGATGGATTTATTTCTTGTTTGAGATGTTAAATCTAGATGTAATGACCCAATCCGGCCAGGACCAAGTAATAAGAAGGTACGTGAGATTTATTTGGAAAGGATGAGGTCATTAGCCCATGATGCATGATAACTAGCCCAATCTGTCCATCCTCAAGATAATCTAATTTTTGTTTAGGTAGTATCATATTTCTCAAGATAATCTAATTTTCGGCATGGACATCCCGACTACATCTTCAAGCATCCTATTCTATTCTTAGGTTGATGGCACCTTTAGGTTCTTGGAGTCTTTTGGAATCAATTTCAGAAGATGAAATCATGGTAATTTGTATTTTTTTTCAAATTAACTATCTGGATTGAGATATACGTCAACCTTCAGATTCTTGGAGTTTTTTCAAATCAATTTGAGACGATGAACTCAAGGTAATTTGCAACTTTTTGAAATTAACTATTCTTGGGGTTGAAGTACCAATAGACGTCAGTGGAGGCTACTTTGTTCCGCAGTGAGCCAGCGATGCTCCTTCTATGGTGGTGTGAGCTAGTGATGTTCCCACAGTGGTGCCGTCTGCCAAGTGGCTTGTGGACTCATCGTCGCCCACTAGGGAGGCACCCAGCACAGAGCTCTCCTCCGAGCTTGCCATGCACACCACATGGAATAGGGGATCACCGGCCAGGGGGTAATAGGAGGAGGCTGTTTGAAGGAATGAATGAGCTGGTAGTGAGTAAGGGTCAAAGGCGTGGCGCTGGTGAGCTCGCCGGAACAGACAAGCTAGAGTCCATGGTCGGTGGTGCGTGGAGAGATCGAGAAGAAGCTAGGAAGAGACGGGAAAACAACGATTGGTTTGTCTCGGTCTGTTTGCTCTGTCAGGAGATATTTTTTATAATGTGGTCTTTTATAACGTAATCGGTGAGTCGTGTTGTTCACTGTGTATTTTATGTATAGATTCCAACAAATCGGCAACGATTTTACAGTCTTAGCTTCCTTCTGTAGTTGAACATCTTCAAAACTGGAAGTGATGCTTCCACAAACAGTAATCATTACACGTTAAATTCTTTTTATTTATTGTTACTATGAATAACAATAAAATGAATTGATCATCCGGCAAGTTGGATCAGGCTTGCAGCAATATGGCCATCTTATCTTTGTCGAGGCTTGTAGCAATATGGCCATGTTATCTTAGCCGAGATCCCAGACAATAAGTACGTGGAACCGTGCATGTCAAACATCACTTCGGTCTAGGATTCAACGAGTCGTCCCCGTGGTGCTAAGATTCCAGAGGAATGCTATTGATGTTTTTTTCTATAGGGATGATATTGATGTAGAAAATTTGCTTGGATAATATACTAAAAAGTGGACCCTCTTACTGAAATAAAATGAACAAATTGATGTTTCCAGTGATTGACTAATATTACTATTGTGTTTAGGAGCCTGCAATGTCTAAGAAATCATTTACTTCACTTGAAGAATTCACTTCACAAGAAAACATGGTTCTATACTTCTACTGACCATATAGTAATCTGTTAGATTCATTTACCTACCATTCTCATCAGTAGTGACGCATGAGCATTTCGATACAATAAAAAGAAGCTGCCATCAACGTTAAAATTCAGTTATTCAGGCTGCTATATGGGATTGAGCATGAATTTTTTATCTTTTCTACAACGTTTGGTACTCTCTTTCTATGCGCCATCAGTTGCACCTTATATGACCCTATACGGAAATGATGTAAAGCTTTTGTTTTAGAGAAGGAAGCAAAATTTCTAATTTTCTTACGCATACATCTAGGAAGGAAAATAATAATAATGGGTATATTGAATGCCACACAACGAAAATGGCTAAGAATGTTTTTTCTTTGAAAAAATATTACTCCATGGCAATACACTGGCATTTAACCATGAAGGTCAAAAGCACGCCAGTCTTCGAATATGTACGAGGTGAGAAAAATACAGTAGACATGAAAAATCACAAGAAAAAGCATATATATATATATATAGGCACCGCTATCCCGTAGCAACGCACGGGCATTTTACTAGTAATATAAACCTATCAATCTCCTAAGCTAAATCATAAGCAGATGAAAACATTTTCTGAAGGAAGTAGCAATTATATCAATAAATGGTATTGCTTTCCTCACATGCATGTGTTTTCATAGTTCATTGCAAGGAAATCAACTTACCTCGTGTAATAATACGCAATCAACTAATCCGAACTCCTTAAAATCATAAAATTATTATAGAAACTAAAATGTTTCCATGGCATATGGAACATTCAACACAAGTAGATTCAGGTCCTAATTTCGCGCCAAAAAATAAGACATCACCCCTTTCAGAAAAAAGGTGGGACGGTATTTTTATATCAATACATGAAAAACAAATGTGAAGTCACAGAGAAATCAAAGTATATGAACTACCATGTCCTAATGAAATTCTAGTGATCACTAAATTCTCACATCAGGGACATCAGAATTGTGCTACTTTTTTCCAAGATCCAAATAGTGAGAAGATGGCACATACCAGACTATAATTAGTGATGGAGAGGACATGATTTTCTGTGAACACCCTGCCACCATGCAATTATCCAGAAGGTCAACAAAAATGTGGTATAAACACACAAAAAATACAAATTGCATCCCCCATATTGATTATGAGATACCGAGAGCTGCATAGATAATTGCACACCTGTCTCTTCTCATTCCCCATTTATTGTACTACATAAATCACGAGAGTAATATTTGTAATAGAGCTAGTCCTCCTCTCGCCCCCGTGTGGCGACGGAGGGGGGGGGGCAACCCTAGCCGCCGCCGCCTCAGCCCCCCAACTCCCCTCTCTCCTCTCTCCCGTTGCCACCATGGTCGTGGCTAGGCAAAACCTGGGCGCTACCGCCGACGGTGGCGGGGGGGGGGGGGGGGGGGGTATCTCTCATCTTGGGGTGCGTGTCAGGCGGAGTGAGACACCAATCGTTGTTGCGTATGGGGTGCGTGTCGGGCACCTCAGCGGCATGGCATGTCTGGCGTGCGGCGGCAGCGGCATGGACGGAGGAGCAGCGATGTGGCGAACGATGATCTGATGCCCCTCGTCCCTCTAGCCAAGAGAACTCCGGGGGAAACCTCAGATCCCGCGGGATCGAGCGATGGTGATGTCTTGTACATCGTTCCCCTCTTGAGGGCATCGCTTTCGGAGTTCTCACCGGCTGTAGGGATCAGCGGTGATGGTGCCGAGGTTGCGGTGGCCTCGTTTCTTTGCGTCACTGGGTTGCGAGTGCAAGATCTGTAGCAACTTGTGGTGGGGAGGTGGTGGCTGCAGGCAACAGTCTGCAATCGGTCTAGTGGCGGCGCGCTGGTTCTCGGTGGAGGTGGTCATCTTCTCCATCGAAGGTGGCCGGCCCGCGGCTGGATTGGCAGATCTCGTGATCCGTCTTCCAGTCCCAGCATCGAGGTAGGGAGACCTAGGTGCCAGGTGAAGCATCGCCGTGCACCTTGTGTCGACCACACTCGTGCTACTCCAGGGGAAACACTAAGATCTTTGGGTTGGGCGATGGCGGTGCCACGGTGTCAGTATCGTGTTCTCTCGTGGGAGCATCGCTTATGGAGAAGCGTTGGATGAAAGCGGCAGGAGGGGTGGAGCGGCTAGCGCGGGGGGTGATATTGCTTGGCACCGAGGTGGTGTCGGTGGCTGGTGTGGCGAGAGTATGCGCATCGATTTACATGCGCTTTAAACTTTGAATATAGCTTTGGTAGTCTCTTCTCCCCTACTGGGTTGAGCTTTGTTGTTTAGCCGTTTAGACTACTCTCGGACTTTGTGGTTTTGGTACTGTTTGGTATCATTCTCGGTAATGGAACAGGGACAGAGTCCCTTTTGATCTAAAAAAAATTGCAGAGTTGTCACCACATCGGGAAGATCATTATTATTCTGTTATTAGATGCCTAAAGAATAGAATATGAAATTAGGCATAATGATAATGGTACACGAGGAAACCATCATTTAAATAACTAGCACGGTGGTCCTCGCAAATGCGAGAAAATATTTAAAAATGTCTACAACATCTAATAATACAATATAGACTTATAACATGCGATTAGCATTAATCTGTTTCTAGTTATCATATATTTTGTGGTAAAAAAACATCAGGTAGATGGAAAACATATTTTAATTATCTTTAGTTAATGGGTAAATGATTAAGATCTAATAATTGTATCAATGGCTCGATGTACTTTAATATAGGTGGTGATATTAAACCAAATCATAGGACTAAATTCACATGGCATGCTAACATACAATTTGTTATTACGTTTGTGCATGGATAAAATCCTGACTATTGTTTGTCTGATGACGCGCTTAGGTATATTTAATGAGATATCATGCACGAGCAACATCTTTAGTGTGTGTGTGTGCAAGCATTACTATCTGAAATACAAACAATCTTGTTTTAAAATCTTAATAAAATCATTTTTTGTGAAAAAAATGTAGTGTTAGAAATAATCAATATGCTCTGGCAAAGTATGCATAATCATGTTATGTGGGTAAAATAATATCGTTGAAACTTCTTTCTTGACATTCTATTGTTAATGCTCCTTATCTACTTTTCAATATGTTTCACCCTATGTAACTTTATATTTGTGATAGGCTACACAATGGCACGGTATTTTAAGCCATGTTTATGGAGGGAATGTGCTAAGAATCAATTACTCACTCGGATTTAGTTGTGATACTAATATTTATGTTTGAAAATGTTACATATGTGGTAAAACATCTAGTGTTGTCTTAGTATTATATGCACATTACTATTACTCAAACTTTTGTGACTCATCTCGGCTACTTCATATGAATGATCTATTTCCCTTGCTTCCTCAACTCTATTAAAACATGTAATGTATGTCTTAGTATTCATATGAATTGTCGAAACCATCTACATTTTTTTGACCACATGACAATTCTTGTAGTATGGAAACGAAATAAGAAATAAGAAACATAGGAAGTTTTTATCAAGGCTCGGATATTTTGCAGAGAAACTCATAAAATAAGAAGATAATAATTACAGAAAACTACTGATGTTCTGGCAATTATAAATTAACAAAATCAGGAATTATTCTACAGAAACATTGAATGAAATACAAACAATAATATAATTTTCTATTGTACAAATGTATTAGAAGTAATAATAGCGGTGATCATTAATTAAAGACCAATATGTTATTTAAACCTTTATAGTACTTTTCATATAGCTAGAAAATATAGAAATATATGTAGAATTAACTATAGCATATCTCACTTAAGAAATAAGCAAGACATAATAAGTAACCATGATATGGTTAATTGTTATTTTATATCACCTCTGCTCAAGAGATGCATCCAAAACAAACATATCCAAAAATATTTACACAAATTATAGACATGAAATATGAAGTATAATGGAAGAAAGAATCAATATGGTAAGGGGATGGTAAGAAAATGATGATAGAACGAAATGTGGGTCATCAATGGCATGGGCTTTTAAGCCATGTTTACCAAGGGAATGTTCTAAGAATCAATTACGCATTTTGCCTAAGTTGTGATACTAATATTTTGTTTCAATATGTTACATATGTGGTAAAACATCTCATAAAAGATGGTCATTATGTCTCAACATTTTCTATGAAGCGTTGAAACCTTATATATTTGGTTTCGTATCACATGACAGTTCTGGTAGCATGGAAATGAAATAATAAATATTACAAGTTTTTATTAAGTCTTAGATGTTTTGAATAGAAATTTATAAAAATAAGAACATATTAATTAGGAAAAGCTACTAATGCTCTAGGAACTACAAATTAACAAAATCAGTAATTATTATATAGATACATTGAATAAATTCAAAACGTCTAATTTTCTGGTGTGCAAATTTATGAGCAGTAATGTTAGTGGTGATCATTAATTAAAACCAATATGTTAATCAAATAAAAAGTACTTGTAAAATAGCCAAACAAAATCAATTTTGTTTTGTAGAATTAAGTATGGCGCATCTCACTTAAGCATCAATTATGTAAGACGGAAAGAGCAACTGTTATATGATTAATTGTTTTTATACCAACTCTACTCAGGAGTTGGATCCAATATAGATAGCTATTTTTTTTACCTTACTTACATACACGAAATATGAAGTATAATGGAAGAACAAATCAAAATGGTAAAGGGACAGTAAGAAATGGAAGAAATCTGAGACATATTGATGATATATTTAGGATCTTATGTGGAGCTTCACCTCTCACTGCTTCCAAAAAACCAAATTATACAAATGAATAAATATGGGTGTCGATGAATCAAGATGCTACGTCTTCTAAAAGTTATTCATTTAAAATATCACGCTGAAAGTTGACACTAATGGATAAGAAAGGGGAAAATAAAATGTTATCAAGATTAGAAAATATATAGCTTTCTTGAATAAGAAAGGGGTTACCTAAATAGCTTTCTTGAATGTTACTATTGTATAGGCATTAATTTGGGGGGGGGGGGGGGGGGGGTAACAATTTGTCTGTGCAACATGGATGAATGTGAATTGTGTAGTATCAGAACATATAAATTATAACAACGGACTTTATCTATCTTCATGTAGAAATAGTTGCTAGTTCAGCTACTATACATATACACTTATCAGGTTGAAGATGTAAACACTAATGATCTACTAGAACCATTGGTGCAATTAGAGGTTCCAGATTGGATGTGCGCACTTAGAAATATTTGAGAAAATATCAGTTGCACAATAAACTCGATGTGTAAATGCTATGCACTTCTCATATGCTATAACCCGGTCCTCCTGTGAGGGCTGACAATGTTTGGGAAAAAAGGGGGGGACTTGGATAAGCATGTAATCCGGACAAAAAGTGCATTAACTTTGAAAATAACAAAAGGCTTATTGGCTATGTAAGCTAATCGGGAGACTAGTACCTGAAATGCAGCAGATTACGTAATATTGAATCCTCGGGTTGTGAAGAGCCTACTAGAAAATGTATCAAGAATATTTCCTGTAAAATATGATTAAATAAACACTCTGACACCTCGCGCCCTCACATCCTCGCACCTAGCTTCAGACGAACAACAGCACCAACCCTCACCCGTTCTGGAATCCTCGGCCTCGCCAACCACAGAACTCTGTCCTCAACTTGCGATGAGGTTGTCAATCTCACCGGTTTTGCTGAAAACAAAGGATTAAACGTAACAAGTGAAACAAAGTAATAGTTTGCAGAAAGTAAACACAAAGCAGTAAACAGTTGATTGTAGATTGAAAGTAAAAGAAAGGACCGGGGTCCAAAGTTCCCTAGAGGTGGCTCTCCTTAAGATAGATAACATGCTGGGTGAATAAATTATAGCGGGGCAATTGACAAACATCGAGAAAGCATACAAGCATATACTACTCATCTTGACTCCTTTGATATTCGATTGGGCATTACAACATTATACATAGACCTCCATCCAACTGCATCTATGACTAATAATCCACCTTCAGGTTATCATCCGAACCCCCTCCAGTATTAAGTTGCAAGCAACAGATAATTGCATTACGAATTGCGTGGAAAGTAAACAATATGATTGTTCTATGAACAAAGGATTGTTGTTTTCTCCCTAGTGGCAACAACACATCTAGTACCTTAGAGATTTCTATCACTTCCCCAGATTACCAGAGGCATGAAACCACTATCGAGCATAAATACTAACTCTTGGAGTTGCTAGCATCTACTTGGAGAAGATAGGTACTAACAACGGAAAGCATGCAAGATCACAAATAACAAAGACATGATAGAATCAATAATCAATCTGAAATAGCATATCAATATCTATCGGATCCCCGCAAACACAACATGCAGAATTACAAATAGATGATCTTGATCATGAACAGAGCTCACAAGATCTAAACATGAAAGCACAAAGGAGGAGAACCAGCCATCTAGCTACTACATGGACCCGTAGTCCAGAGATGAACTACTCACGTATCATATCGGAGGCTTGCATGGTGATGAAGAAGGTCTCCAGGGTGAATTCCCCTCTCCGGCAGGGTGCCGGGAAGAGCTTCAGATCCCTCCCGATCTAGGGATGGAGATGACGGCGGCTACATACTCTTTCGTGAATTTTTGATCAGGTACTTAGGTTTTCCATATAAGAGGCAATATATAGGCGGAAGGAAATGCCGAGGGGGTGCCTGGGGCGGCCAGACCACCCCCTGGCACAGGCCAGGCCTAGCTGCATGGCCAGGTGGTGTGGCCGGGCCCCAGCCACTCTCCGTCTCGTATTCTGGCTCCAGGTGTCCCTCGGTGAAATACTGACTTTGGCTTTTGTCCCGTACAATTCCGAGAATATTCATTTTCTGACTTTCCTAGAACCAAAAACAGCAGAAAACAGGCAGCTGGCACTGTGGCTCTTGTTAGTTGGTTAGTCCAAGAAATCATATGAAAAGTACTCCAAAGTGTAGACAAAACACAAGAAAGTAGATAAAACCAAGCATAGACCATCAAAAATTATGGATACGTTTGCAACGTATCAACATCCCCAAGCTTAACTCCTGCTCATCCTCGAGTAGGTAAGTGATAAAAAGAAAGAATAATATTTGAGGTGACATGCACCATCATAAACTTGATCAAAGTATTTGTAAAACATTCAAAGCTAGGATCATAGTACTTCAATCATAACATGAAAGACAAACTTCTAGCAATAAAACAAAGAAACTATGTTGCAACATGAAAAGGCACAAACAAAGATTAATGAATAACAATGCTTTGCAAGAAGTTTGTTAGTTTCACATAAAGAAAACATAGCATAGTGGCATTTAGCTTGTCCCTCATAGAGTAGCAAATATAAATGCATAGGACACCTTCAAAGTTCATAAGAATGACTAGATACAAATAGTTTAAAACAAGCAATATCAAGGTTTTGCAATAATCAACAAGCCTTGGGACAATGCACATAGCACTAAGAATGGCCACTATGCTCTCAAAGTAGGTGCATAAAGATAGAAGGTGGAGACTCAACATAAAAGTAAAAGAAAAGCCTTCATAGAAGGAAGTAGGGATTCAAGTCTCATAAAGAGCTTCCAAAAATTATGGTACTTCATAGCTTTCAGCTCTCATTGCCCCTATCATAAGCATCTTGAAGTGATTAAGGTTAAAGTGAACAAACTATGGTGTATATGCTTGACGAAGTATAAGTTGGAAATCTCATTTCCCTTCAATACGAGGGTCGCTCCTCATGCTACTCAAGTTTAGTCACCGGTAAGTTCTTGTCATCGTAAGTACATGTGTATCGTAGAGAACCGCCAATGGGGTACCCCTTGCCCGATGATATGGAAGAATCCCCATATCAAAATGACAAGGCAAGCAGACAACGAGCATCTCAGCAATCTTCTTATTTACCATGGGAATATGGTGCTTTTTTCTATCTTTCCTCTTTTCATAATCTACTTTTTTTCTTTTTTTCTCAATATAGGACTCTTTTTTTATAAGAAGAATGCTTCATAGATAGCTCCCCTTTTATTTCACACGGACGACATCCATAGACAAATGAGCATGATATCAACTAGGTACAATGTACAAGTTCAATGTTGAAAGCGTTCCCCATGACAACATGGTTCTACTAATCCCCAACAAATAAGTGCAAGCATATACAACATAGACGACACAATGGTTCAAGTTTTTAAGGGCAAGAAAAGTAAAGTGTGCCATCAAGTTCGTGAGAGCTTTAAGCACTAGTTTTCTCATAACAAGTTTAATTCGGAAGGTAGATAAAAACATGAATATATTTGGAATAGCATATGCTAGTAGGTAGGTATGATGGACTCTTTGGAATAACTTGGTTTACGGAGTTGGATGCATGAGTGGAACTCATACTTGGTTGTGGAGGCTAGCAAAAGACTGAGAGTGACAAACTAAGAGAGCAATAATGGCCATAATCATGCAGAGCGAGAAAACATCATTGATCAAAGAATAAAGTGATATTACGAGTTGAAAACTAAAGGATCATAAAGGCTATCGTGACTTGGGATAGTCATAACATGGTGTGAGCATGCGCCAAGTCAACCCAAATAAAGCATCAAAGGAGAATACCACAATACTATGCTTTAATATGCTAAAACAACACATGATTCCTCCAAGGCACATTAAGTAATCTCAATAGTTTATAACAATTCATTCTACAGCAAAGAATACTAAGCATAAAGCCAAAACAATATCAAGCATGGCATGACAAAGCATAGGCCACCGTCAAAAACAAGCTCTCTTTACCACTTAAGCATGAACTTTCCTACTCTTTTCCAATCCAAACCAAACTATTTGAAAACCAATGTATGAAAGAGGGGGTCCAACCAATTTATTCAGCAAACTAAGCAAATAAAGAAAACGAAAAACCAAAATGAAAACGAAAAAGAAGACGCTCCAAGAACAACATAACTGTGCATGAAACAATAAAAATGAAGCGTTTGGAAGAAACCTGGGATTTTATTGATGAAGAGGGGGATGCCTTGGGCATCCCCAAGCTTTGACGCTTGTACTTCTTGGATATTTCTTGGGGTGACATGCTTTGCATCCCCAAGCTTGAGCTTTAGTCCATCCTTCATTTCATTACTCATTCCTTCAATACACCTGAAATTTTTCCTTGATACAAAACTTCACACAATCTTTATTAGCAACATTAGTGCACTCAAGATAATAAGTTTTTAGTTTCAGTTCTAACAGCAATAAAACTTCCATTAAAACACAAGCTACTGTAGCACTTCCCTCAAAAAGCTCAATTCCCCAAAAGAACTCAAAAAGGAATGAACAAGAAGCAAATGCAGAAAATGGCAGAAATCTGTCAAAACAGACCAACAGGTAAAGACGAATTTTTTCAAAGACCTTCTGTTGCTCAAATCAGAAAGTGTTGAGCTAACGAAAGTCAGATAACAACCTGGGGCAGAAGCACAAAAATTCACGCCTCAAAAGGACGTACAGAGATTTTACACGAATTTTTACGGTGAAGCACAGAAATTTGTTTCGGGACAGCAACTTTCTCAATCATTACTTCTCTCTCATTAGAGGTTACTCTTGGCACAAAAAGCAAATAAAAAGGATAAGGAGTGGTTATTACAGAGGTAATAACTTCCAAGACTCATCTAAAACTTTTGTGTTATCTCCCAATAAGTACTTTTCTTTAACGCCTTTAAGTTAGGCATAAGAAGCAAGAAAAAAAATCAAGTGTTCTCAAATGAAGAAGCATTAAGAGCAAATTTAGTTTTCATAGGAGAGGCAAAAGAAATATTCTCTCTCTTAGGGAAGTGTTCTATACCTTTCTTGAGTGGGAGTTGATATTTAATGGTGCCTTCTTTCATATCAATAATGGCACCAACAGTTCTAAGAAAAGGTCTTCCCAAAGTAATAGGACAAGAAGCATTGCATTCGACATCCAAAACATAGAAATCAACGGGAACATAGGCATTGACCATAATAAGACATCATTAATACTCCCCATAAGTTTCTTTTTAGCATTATCATCAAGTTGGACATTCAAATAACAATCTTCCGATGGTGGCAAATCAAGCATATCATAAATCCTTCTAGGCATAATAGAAACACTACTATCAAGATCACATAAAGCTTTGAAATCAAAATCATTCACTTTCATATTAATGATGGGTTCCCAACCATCTTCTTGTTTTATAGGAATAGAAGTTATATGTTTCATCTTTTCTTCTTTAATCTTTATGAGACATCAGTAATGTGTTTTGTAAAGGCCATGGTCATAGCACTAGCATTAGGACTTTTAGCAAGGTTTTGTAGGAACTTAATAACTTCAGAGATATTGCAACCATCAAGATCAAAATCATAATTATCATCGAAGGTAGTAGAGCTATTACTAGCCTCAACACTAGTGGTAGTGATAGTAGAAACACTAATGTTTCTACCAATTTCATCTTCTCTTTCCCACTTAGCATGCAATTCAGCTAATAGTATAACATTTTCGTCAATTCTTACTTGTATGGCATTAGTAGCTGCAAAGGGATTATCAATAGTTTCAGGTTTAGTAGCCATTTTATTCAAAGAAGATTGAGCTTCAGCCAAAGATGCTATATTTCTTTCAGCATTAAAGAGTTTTTCCTCAATAGTTTTATTGAAAACAATTTGTTTACTAATAAAGTCTTTAAGCATAACTTCAAGTTCAGAGGGAGCACTCCTATTGTTGTGGTAGGCATTTCCATAAGCATTAACATTGTTGGGAGGATATGGCTTATAATTGTTCTTACCAAAATTATTCCTGTAGGCATTGTTGCTAAAATTGTTATTTCTTATAAAGTTCACATCAACTTGCTCTTCTTGAGCAACCAAAGAGGCTAAGGGAACATTATTTCGATCAATATGGGCTTTCCCATTAACAAGCATACACATAATAATATCAATTTTATCACTCAAGGAGGAGGTTTCCTCAACAGAATTTACCTTCTTACCTTGTGGAGCCCTCTCAGTATGCCATTCAGAGTAGTTAGCCATCATATTATCCAGAAGCTTTGTTGCAACACCCAAAGTAATGGTCATAAAGGTACCTCCAGTAGCAGAATCTAATAGATTTCTTGAAGAATAGTTCAATCTTGCATAAAAGGTTTGGATAATCATCCAAGCAGTCAGTCCATGAGTGGGACAATTCTTTACCAAAGATTTAATTCTTTCCCAAGCTTGAAAGACATGTTCATTATCAGATTGTTTAAACTTCATTATTTCACTTCTCTTAGATATAATCTTAGCAGGAGGATAATATTTTCCAATAAAAGCGTCTTTGCATTTTGTTCAAGAATCAATACTATTCCTAGTTAGGGAATTCAACCATTCTTTAGCGTTTCCTCTCAAAGAGAAAGGAAACAATTTAAGCTTAATAATATCTCCATCTATATCCTTATGCTTTTGCATCTCACAAAGTTCAACAAAGTTATTTAGATGGGCAGCAGCATCTTCATTACCAATACTAGAAAATTGTTCTCTCATAACAAGATTGAGTAAAGTAGGTTTTATCTCAAAGAAAGTAGCTTCAGGAATAGGTGGAGCAATAGGTGTGCTCATAAAATCATTGTTGTTGGTGCTAGTGAAGTCACACAACTTAGTATTTTCAAGAGTAGTCATTTTTTGTGTGTTTTTGATAAAGAAAGCAAACTAGTAAAAATAATTTTATTGTGTTTTTGATAAAGAAACAAGCAAACAAAATGAAAGTAAACTAAGCAAAACAAAAATAACAAATTAAAGAGATTGGTTATGAGGGACTCCCCTTGTGAAGATGTCCTTGACTCCCCGGCAATGGCGCCAGAAAAAGTACTTGCTAACTCGTGTATTAACGAGCTCGTTGGGGAACCCCAAGAGGAAGGTATGATGAGTATAGCAATAAGTTTTCCCTCAGTTAAGAAACCAAGATTATCAATCTAGTAGGAGCAAGGAAACACCCCAAAGGTATAGCTAGCTGAACTTTGGCAGGGCGCACTACCGGTGCCAATAGCAACGTGGAGACCTGCACAACACAACCACAGAACTGTGTCCCCAACTTGCGATGAGGTTGTCAATCTCACCGGTTTTGCTGAAAACAAAGGATTAAACGTAACGAGTGGAAGAAAGTAATAGTTTGCAGAAAGTAAACAAAAATTAGTAAACAGTTGATTGTAGATTGAAAGTAAAAGAAAGAACCGGGGTCCATAGTTCACTAGAGGTGGCTCTCCTTAAGATAGATAACATGCTGGGTGAACAAATTACATTGGGGCAATTGACAAACATCAAGAAAACATACAAGCATCTACTACTCATCTTGACTCCTTTCATATTCGATTGGGCATTACAACATTATACATAGACCGCCATCCAACTGCATCTATGACTAATAATCCACCTTCAGGTTATCATCCGAACCCCCTCCAGTATTAAGTTGCAAGCAACGGATAATTGCATTACGAATTGCGTGTAAAGTAAACAATACAATTGTTCTATGAACAAAGGATTGTTTTTCCTCCCTAGTGACAACAACACATCTAGTACCTTAGAGATTTTTGTCACTTCCCCAGATTACCAGAGGCATGAACCCACTGTCGAGCATAAATACTAACTCTTGGAGTTGCTAGCATCTACTTGGCCAAGATAGCTACTAACAATGGAAAGCATGCAAGATCACAAATAACAAAGACATGATAGAATCAATAATCAATCTGAAATAGCATCTCAATATCCATCGGATCCCCGCAAACACAACATGCAGAATTACAAATAGATGATCTTGATCATGAACGGAGCTCACAAGATCTAAACATGAAAGCACAAAGGAGGAGAACCAGCCATCTAGCTACTACATGGACCCGTAGTCCAGAGATGAACTACTCACGCATCATACCGGAGGCTTGCATGGTGATGAAGAAGGCCTCCAAGGTGAATTGCCCTCTCCGGCAGGGTGCCGGGAAGAGCTTCAGATCCCTCCCGATCTAGGGATGGAGATGACGGTGGCTACAGACTCTTTCGTGGATTTTTGATCGGGTACTTAGGGTTTCCGTATCAGAGGCAATATATAGGCCGAAGGAGAGGCCGAGGGGGTTTCTGGGGCGGCCAGACCACCTCCTGGTGTGGACCAGGCCTGGCCGCATGGCCAGTTGGTGTGGCCGGGCCCCAGCCCTTCTCCATCTCGTATTCTAGCTCTAGGTGTCCCTCGGTGAAATACTGACTTTGGCTTTTGTCCCGTCCAATTCCAAGAATATTCATTTTCTGACTTTCCTGGAACCAAAAACAGCAGAAAACAGACAGCTGGCACTGTGGCTCTTGTTAAAAGGTTAGTCCAAGAAATCATATGAAAAGTACTCTAAAGTGTGGACAAAACACAAGAAAGTAGATAAAACCAAGCATGGAACATAAAAAATTATAGATAAGTTTGCAACGTATCAATGAGGCATAACAAAAACCTTTTATCAAGCATGGAATAGATATTATGCAATGCTTATTGATGGCTCGTGATTGATGAGCTCGTTGGGGAACCCAAGAGGAAGGTATGATGAGCACAGAAGTAAGTTTCCCTCAGTTATGAAACCAAGGTTATCGAACCAGTAGGAGCAAGGAAACACCCCAAAGGGCTAAGCCTTGGCAGGGCGCACTACTGGTGCTAGTAGCAACGTGGAGACCTGCACAACTGATGACCCACAATTATAGGGGGTGTATCGCAGTATTTTCGAGGGAAGTGAAACCCAATTTATTGATTCGACACAAGGGGAGCCAAAGAACATTTATCAGCCTTAACAACTGAGTTGTCAATTTAGCTGCACCTGGAAACAATCTTGCTCACAGCAGTTTATCAGTAGCAACAGTTTTATAGTAGGAATAGTAAAGTAACAGCAGTAGTAAAACAAAGACAAAAGTAACAAAAGTAGTAAAAAGTGGGATTCGAGTGCGGTAGGCATAGGGATGGATGGACGGGCGTTGCATGGACAAGACAATTCACATAGCAATCAGAACAAAGGGCAATTGCAGATAATTAAGATAAAGCATCCAAGTACTAGACAATCCTAGGCATGTGTTCCATATATAGTCATACGTGCTCGCAATGAGAACTTGCACAACATCTTTTGTCCTGCCAGCCCGTTTGCAGCGGGGCCTCTAGGAAACTACTGGCAATTAAGGTGCTCCTTTTAATAGAGCACCGGAGCAAAGCATTAACACTCCGTGAACACATGTGATCCTCACATCAAAGCCTTTCCCTCTGGTTATCCCGATTTCTGTCACTTCGGAGCCATTGGTTCCGGACAGCAACGTGTGTATACAACTTGCAGATAAGACCAAGAACAATACTATCATAATGAATCGATAATAAGTTCAGATCTGAAATCATGGCACTCGGGCCCTAATGACAAGCATTAAGCACAACAATTCGCAACAAAGTCATAAAGCACTAATAAAAGATACTAGGCACCATGCCCTAACAATCTGATGTCATTCCATGAACGATCTCATCCAATCCCTACCATCCCCATAGCCTACAGCGGGGGATTACTCACTCATAGATGGGGGAAACATGGATGGTTGATGAAGATGATGGTGGAGATTGATGGAGATGGCTCCGGGGGCACTTCCCCATCCCGGCAAGGTGCCGGAACAGAGGCTTTCTGTCCCCCGAATCTCCCCTTCGGTGGCGGCGGCGCAGCGGAACTTTTTGTGGAAAAACATCGACCCCCCCTAAGTTTTTAGGTAAGAAGGCTTCTTATAGGCAAAGAGGGAGACCGAGGGGGTGCCTAGGGCCACCACACCATGCCCTGGCGCGGCCAGGCCCAGCCCGCGCCTGGGGGTGGTGTGGCCAGGCCCTGGCCCTCCTCCGTCTCGTATTCTGGCTCCGTGAGTCTTCTAGAAAAATAGGCACCTTGGCTTTTGTCCCGTCCAATTTCGAGAATATTCATTTTTTGACTTTCCTGGAACCAAAAACAGCAGAAAACAGGCAGCTGGCACTGTGGCTCTTGTTAATAGGTTAGTCCAAGAAATCATATGAAAAGTACTCCAAAGTGTGGACAAAACACAAGAAAGTGGATAAAACCAAGCATGGAGCATCAAAAATTATACATTTGCAATGTATCAACAACACAACCACAGAACTCTGTCCCCAACTTGCGATGAGGTTGTCAATCTCACCGGTTTTGCTGAAAACAAAGGATTAAACTCATCGAATGGAAGGAAGTAATAGTTTGCAGAAAGTAAACACAAAGTAGTAAACAGTTTGTAGATTGAATGTAAAAGAAAGGACCGGGGTCCATAGTTCACTAGAGGTGGCTCTCCTTAAGATAGATAACATGCTGGGTGAACAAATTACAACGGGGCAATTGACAAACATCGAGAAAGCATACAAGCATATACTAATCATCTTGACTCCGTTGAGACTTGATTGGGCATTACAACATTATACATAGACCGCCATCCAACTGCATCTATGACTAATAATCCACCTCCAGTATTAAGTTGCAAGCAACAGATTATTGCTTTATGAATTGCGTGTAAAGTAAACAATACGATTGTTCTATGAACAAAGGATTGTTGTTTTCTCCCTAGTAGCAACAGCACATCTAGTACCTTAGAGATTTCTGTCACTTCCTCAGATTACCAGAGGCATGAACCCACTATCGAGCATAAATACTAACTCTTGGAGTTGCTAGCATCTACTTGGCCAAGATAGCTACTAACAACAGAAAGCATGCAAGATCACAAATAACAAAGACATGATAGAATTAATAATCAATCTGAAATAGCATCTCAATATCCATCGGATCCCCGCAAACACAACATGCAGAATTACAAATAGATGATCTTGATCATGAACGGAGCTCACAAGATCTAGACATGAAATCACAAAGGAGGAGAACTAGCCATCTAGCTACTACATGGACCCGTAGTCCAGAGATGAACTACTCACGCATCACACTGGAGGCTTGCATGATGATGAAGAAGGCCTCCAGGGTGAATTCCCCTCTCCGGTAGGGTGCCGGGAAGAGCTTCAGATCCCTCCCGATCTAGGGATGGAGATGACGGCAGCTACAGACTCTTTCGTGGATTTTTGATCGTGTACTTAGGGTTTTGGTCCCGAAGGCAATATATAGGCGGAAGGGGAGGCCGAGGAGGTGTTGGGGTCGGCTAGACCACCCCTTGGCGTGGGCCAGGCCTGGCCACGCGGCCAGGTGGTGTGGCCGGGCCCTAGCGCCTTCTCAGTATCGTCTTCTAGCTCTAGATGTCTTCCGGTAAAATAGCGACTTTGGCTTTTTTCCCGTCCAATTCCGAGAATGTTCATTTTCTGACTTTCTTGGAACCAAAAACAGCAGAAAATAGGCAGCTGGCATTGTGGCTCTTTATTAATAGGTTATTCAAAGAAATCATATGAAAAGTACTCCAAAGTGTGGACAAAACACAAGAAAGTAGATAAAACCAAGCATGGAACATCAAAAATTATAGATACATTTGCAATGTATCAACATCCCCAAGCTTAACTCCTGCTCTTCCTCGAGTAGGTAAGTGATAAAAAGAAAGAATAATTTTTTAGGTGACATGCACCATCATAAACTTGATCAAAGTATTTGTAAAAACATTCAAAGCTGGGATCATAGTACTTCAATCATAGCATGAAAGACAAAGTTCTAGCAATAAAACAAAGAAACTATGATGCAACATGAAAAGGCACAAACAAAAGATTCATGAATAACAATGCTTTGTAAGACGTTTGTTTGTTTCACATAAAGAAAACATAGCATAATAGCATTCAGCTTGTCCCTCATAGAGTAGCAAGTATAATTGCGTAGGACACCTTCAAAGTTCATAAGAGTGACTAGATACAAATGGTTTAAAACAAGCAATATCAAGTTATGCATCAGTCAACAAGTCTTGGGACAATGCACATAGAACTAAGAATGGCCACTATGCTCTCAAAGTAGGTGCATAAAGATAGAAGGTGGAGACTCAACATAAAAGTAAAAGAAAGGCCTTCATAGAAGGAAGTAGAGATTCAAGTTTCATAAAGAGCTTCAAAAAATTATGGTACTTATTAGCTTTTAGCTCTCATTGCCCCTATCATAAGCATCTTGAAGTGATTAAGGTTAAAGTGAACAAACTATGGAGTATATGCTTGACGAAGTATAAGTTAGAAATCTCATGTCCC
The DNA here is from genome assembly GCA_910589775.1 of Avena eriantha. Classification (NCBI taxonomy): domain Eukaryota; kingdom Viridiplantae; phylum Streptophyta; class Magnoliopsida; order Poales; family Poaceae; genus Avena; species Avena eriantha. Next base: position 102,575,161 of record OU342744.1, read on the forward strand.
TTGAAAACAAGGGCTGCTCCTCATGCTACTCAAGTTTAGTCACTGGTAAGTTCTTGTCATCATAAGTACATGTGTATCATAGAGAACCACCAACGGGGTACCCCTTGCCCGATGATACGGAAGAATCCCCATATCAAAATGACAAGGCAAGCAGACAACGAGCATCTCAACAATCTTCTTATTTACCATGGGAATATGGTGCTTTTTTCTCTCTTTCCTCTTTTTGTAATCTCTTTCTTTCCTCAATATAGGACTCTTTTTTTTATAAGAAGAATGCTTCATAGACAGCTCATTATGGTTACGCTGCAGGTGTCCACCATGTCAGCATGGATTAGACCAGCGGCCCAGGAGTTTCTCTAACACATATACATAACTCCATGGACTTATAAGCTCCCCTTTCATTTCACACCGATGACATCCATAGACAAAAGAGCATGATATGAACTAGGTACAAAGTACCAAGTGCAATGTTGAAAGCGTTCCCCATGACAACATGGTTCTGCTAATTCCCAACAAATAAGTGCAAACATATACAACATAGACGACACAATGGTTCAAGTTTTTAAGGGCAAGAAAAGTAAAGTGTGCCATCAAGTTCGTGAGAGCTTTAATCACTAGTTTTCTCATAACAAGTTTAATTTGGAAGGTAAAAACATGAATATATTTGGAATAGAATATGCTAGTAGGTTGGTATGGTGGACTCTTTGGAATAACTTGGTTTAGGAAGTTGGATGCATGAGTGGAACTCATACTTGGTTGCGGAGGCTAGCAAAAGACTGGGAGCGACAAACTAAGAGAGCAATAATGACCATAATCATGCAGAGCGACAAAACATCATTGATCAAAGCATAAAGTGATACTACAAGTTGAAAACTAAAGGATCATAAAGGCTATGGTGACTTGAGATTATCATAACATGGTGTGAGCATGCGCCAAGTCAACCCAAATAACGCATCAAAGGAGAATACCACTATACTATGCTTTAATATGCTAAAACAATGCATGATTCATCCAAGGCACATTAAGCAATCTCAATTGTTTATAGCAAATCATGCTATAGCAAAGAATATTAAGCATAGAGCCAAAACAATATCAAGCATGGCATGACAAAGCATAGGCCATAGTCAAAAACGAGCTCTCTTTACCACTTAAGCATGAACTTTCCTACTCTTTTCCAAAACAAACCAAACTATTTGAAAACCAATGTATGAAAGTGGGGGTCCAACAATTTTATTCAGCAAACTAAGCAAATGAAAAACCAAAATGAAAACGAAAAAGAAGACGCTCCAAGAACAACACAACTGTGCATGAAACAATAAAAATGAAGCGTTTGGAAGAAACCTGGGATTTTTATTGATGAAGAAGGGGATGCCTTGGGCATCCCCAAGCTTTGACACTTGTACTTCTTGGATATTTCTTGGGTTGACACGCGTGGCATCCCCAAGCTTGAGCTTTAGTCCATCCTTCATCTCGTTACTCAGTCCTTCCATACACCTGAAATTTTTCCTTCATACAAAACTTCATACAATCTTTATTAGCAACATTAGTGCACTCAAGATAATAAGTCTTTAGGTTCAGTTCTAACACCAATAAACTTCCATTAGAACACTAGCTACTGTAGCACTTCCCTCAAAAAGCTCAATTCCCCAAAAGAACTCAAAAAGGAACCAACAAGAAGCAAATGCAGAAAATGGCAGAAATCTGTCAAAACAGACCAACAGGTAAAGACGAATTTTTTCGAAGACCTTCTGTTGCTCAAATCAAAAAGTGTTGAACTAGAAAAAGTTAGATAACAACCTGGGGCAGAAGCAGAAAAATTCACGCCTCAAAAAGACGTTCGGAGATTTTACATGAAGTTTTACGGTGAAGCACAGAAATCTGTTTCGGGACATCAACTTTCCCAATCATTACTTCTCTCTCGTTGGAGGTTACTCTTGGCACAAAAAGCAAATAAAAAGGATAAGGAGCCGTTATTAATAAAGTATTATCTTCCAACACTCATCTAAAACTTTTGGGTTATCTCCCAATAAGTACTTTTCTTTAACGCCTTTAAGTTAGGCATAAGAAGCAAGAAAAAGAATCAAGTGTTCTCAAATGAAGAAGCATTAAGATTAATACCAGAAATATCTTCAACAAGGCAAGGTATCTCATCCAAATGAGTTCTAGAGGATCCTCCCTCAATGCTCTTAGGTTCACTATTTTCATCAAACGGGTTTTCGGGAACGATCCAATCAAGATTCTTTTCCATTTCTTCATGCATTGCTACCAGTTTAAAGGGTATTGGTATCTTAGTTTCCTTCCTATTAGGTTCAGTTTTGTTCATTTTTTCTCGTGTACCAACAACATCTACACATGAGCCTAGCATATTGAAACGTTCAAAGACATTTCTATCTTCCTTGGCAACATCATGGAATTCCTTAAACAAAATTTCTAGAATAAAATCCCTCTTTTCAGGGTCCTCAATTTCTTTAAGCTTAAGAAACATTACTTGAATTAAGGGGTTGAGGTTAACAAACCTAGCTTCCAACATGTGAACTAAAGAAGCTGTAGCAATCTCATAGTTTGGAGCAAGTTCTGCAAGGGATCTATCCTCGGTATTCTCATGTTTACTAACATGATTAAAGAATTCTTCAATATTATCTTTTCCAATTATTGAACCACTACCTATTGAAAGGTCTTGCAGGGTGAATTTAGAGATCAACATGGTGTGCTATGGAAGGGGTAGCCATTATAGAAGACTTAATTTTTTTTGTTTTTGATAAAGAAAGCAAACTTGTAAAACTAAATTTTTTGTGTTTTTGATAACAAAACTAGCAAACAAAACAAAAAGAAACTAAGCAAAACAAAAATAACAAAGTAAAGAGATTGGTTATGAGGGACTCCCCTTGTGAAGATCTCCTTGACTCCCGGCAACAGCGCCAGAAAAATACTTTGATGGCTCGTGATTGATGAGCTCGTTGGGGAACCCCAAGAGGAAGGTATGATGAGCACAGAAGTAAGTTTCCCTCAGTTATGAAACCAAGGTTATCGAACCAGTAGGAGCAAGGAAACACCCCAAAGGTGTTGCTAGCTGAGCCTTGGCAGGGCGCACTACCGGTGCTAGTAGCAACGTGGAGACCTGCACAACACAACCACCGAACTCTATCCCCAACTTGTGATGAGGTTGTCAATCTCACCGGTTTTGCTGAAACCAAAGGATTAAACGCATCGAATGGAAGGAAGTAATAGTTTGCAGAAAGTAAACACAAAACAGTAAACAGTTTGTAGATTGTATGTAAAAGAAAGGACCGGGGTCCATAGTTCACTAGAGGTGGCTCTCCTTAAGATAGATAACATGCTAGGTGAAGAAATTACAGCAGCGCAATTGACAAACATCGAGAAAGCATACAAGCATATACTAATCATCTTGACTCCTTTAATACTTGATTGGGCATTACAACATTATACATAGACCACCATCGAACTACATCTATGACTAATAATCCACATTCAGGTTATCATCCGAACCCCCTCCAGTATTAAGTTGTAAGCAACAGATTATTGCTTTACGAACTGCGTGTAAAGTACACAATACGATTATTCTATGAACAAAGGATTGTTGTTTTCTCCCTAGTAGAAACAACACATCTAGTACCTTAGAGATTTCTGTCACTTCCCCAGATTACCAAAGGCATGAACCCACTATCGAGCATAAATACTAACTCTTGGAGTTGCTAGCATCTACTTGGAGAAGATAGCTACTAACAACAGAAAGCATGCAAGATCACAAATAACAAAGACATGATAGAATCAATAATCAATCTGAAATAACATCTGAATATCCATCGGATCCCCGCAAACACAACATGTAGAATTACAAATAGATGATCTTGATCATGAACGAAGCTCACAAGATCTAGACATGAAAGCACAAAGGAGGAGAACCAGCCATGTAGCTACTACATGGACCCGTAGTCCAGAGATGAACTACTCATGCATCGCACCGAAGGCTTGCATGATGATGAAGAAGTCCTCTAGGGTGAATTCCCCTCTCCGACAGGGTGGCGGGAAGATCTTCAGATCCCTCCCGATCTAGGGTGGAGATGACGGCGGCTACAGACTCTTTCGTGGATTTTTGATCGGGTACTTAGGGTTTTGGTCCCGAAGGCAATATATAGGTGGAAGGAGAGGCCGGGGGGTGCTGGGGTCGGCCAGACCACCCCCTGGCGCGGGCCAAGCCTGGCCGCGCGGCCAGGTGGTGTGGCCGGGCCCCATCCCTTCTCCGTCTCGTCTTCTGGCTCCAGATGTCTTCCGGTAAAATAGCGACTTTGGCTTTTGTCTCGTCCAATTCCGAGAATATTCATTTTCTAACTTTCCTGTAACCAAAAATAGCAGAAAATAGCCAGCTGGCGCTGTGGCTCTTTGTTAATAGGTTAGTCCAAGAAATCATATGAAAAGTACCCCAAAGTGTGGACAAAACACAAGAAAGTAGATAAAACCAAGCATGAAACATCAAAAATTATAGATACATTTGCAATGTATCAATTATGAAAGTTGCAAATCATGGTTTTCACGAGAGTCTAGTTATCCAATATTTTTATAATGCGCTTAATGATGAAACAAAAGATATGATTGATCTATCTGCAGGAGGAGCAATATGCAACCTGACACTATCGGAATGTGTAAAGATTTTTGAGGTAAAATCCTTTAATGATGAACAATACAATCTAGTTGAAGATATTGAACCACAAAAAGGTATGATTCACATACCGCAAGATCTTGTATCTATCCGAAGTCAAAAAGTCCATGGAAGAAAAAAGTATAGCTTCAGAACTTGTAAAAGAGAACAAAGTTGACATTCTTCAAACTTATGTAATAGAAGATGATTTAAATCTTGTAATGCAAAAGTTTAAATATCAACAAAAACAATTCCGTGATAAAAACTATAAACGTCTTATGTCACAAGAAAAGAATATAAGAGAATTAATAGAAGTCTCTGATGACTTGGGTCAAGCCACAAAACATTTAGATAGATATCTAGGTATGGTTAAAACCAAGTGTGAGCAAATAAATTAGACTCAAACTTTGATTTTGAACCAAGGGATTTTCAATACTGTTGCTACTAACATTGTCACTAGGCATGGTACAAAAACATAGGAACCACAAGGCCCACCTTGGTATCAAGAAGAGCAAGCTCGAAAATTGAGAGAGAATCAGGAGGTGAGTCAAGAAGATGAGGATCTAGTAGACCCCTAGGATGATATTGATAATGAAGCCCAGAAAAGGGGAAATAAAGCTTCCAGCACTCAAGAATAAGAGGAAGCGGGGGATAAGCATAAACCATATGACTCAGACGCTGAGACTATCGATTCAAGGGAAGAGACCGATCTCAGAAAGGAACAAGAAGAGCAAGTTGTTATCCCACGTGAAGAGCATGCCAATAAGCAAAATTCAGCTGCAAGGAAAAATAAAAAGAATGCAGAACCGGTGATAAAGGTAAAATAAAAGGTAATACCTACCAAAAAGAAAGTCCCATATCCTAATCGAGTTCATTACGAACAAGATAAAGCTATCTATGATTCTTTTGCTGAGGCATCAGGCATCTTGAGTTTAGACCTTCCTTTAACCGATGCTATTCAAGCTTCTACTTATAAAAAATTATGCGAGATATACTTAATAGAAAAATAAGGAACTAAGACTGTAGCAGTTATGACAAGATTTGGGGATAAACTTTCTTCTAAGCTTGGGGATCCAAGGATACCAACCATCTCCTGTGCAATAGGGAAAACTAAAATATTTAATGCTCTTTGTGATTTAGGAGCAGGTGTTAGTGTTATGCCTTATTCCCTATTTAAGAAATTGAATCTTAGAGAATATTCTCCTACTTCAATAACACTGCAAATGGCGAATAAGACAACTAAACAACCTATCGGAATGATCGAAGATGTTTTACTTAGAATAGATCAACATGTTATACAAACTGATTTTATTATTCTTGATGTTCCTGTGGATGACAAACTATCTATCATTCTTGGAAGACCTTTTCTTAGTACAGATGGAGCTAATGTAGATTGCTCTAGTGATAAAATTGTCTTCAATATATATGATGATCAGTTCGTTCAATACTTTCCTAAGAAACAAGAACATAATGGAAAATAAATTCCGCCACCTAAGCGTGATCAAGCAGCAAAAACTAAAGAAAAAGCACCGCTTGAGACGAACGTTGATGATACGGAGTTTGATTAGTCAAATTTCTAGAATTAAACACTTAATGGGAGTTAACCCATTTTTAATAAATTAAGTTTAAACTTTTTATTCTATCATACCTACTTACTATTTTATTATTTGTATTAGTTCATAAGTTTGTTTTGAGTTTTTAGTTTGGCCAGAGAATTTACCTTAATGAAGTTGAGAAGCAAAGGAAAAACGATGAAAATAAAGGTGTTCAGAACCGGTAACGAACACTGGTACGGCCACGGTACGACCGTACCTCACGCTCGTACCATATTTCGACAAAACCGACAGTAGGACCAACGCCGATGATGAGCATTCGTGCAGCCAAGGTACGCTCGTACAGCGTGCCCATACCAAACATCAACGAAACATACCACGACGTTCGAACCCATACCGCGCATACCGCCTGCCCATAATGATCAGTGGTATAGCCGGGGTACGCCCATACCGCGCATCCGTACTAGGTTGGCCAGGTTTGATCTCGAACCCTAATGTTGATCCAACGGTGACGACCATCGGGATGGGCAGGCTGTGCCCGTACCGCCCGCCCGTACCGTGTGTGTCGGGAGGTAAATACCAACGGCGGCTGGCACGCAGCCAACCTCCTCCTTCTTCTTCCTCTTTCTTCCTTGTACTTTCTCTTTCCACAACAAACCCTAGCCACCCAAAACCTTTGATTCTTCATTGTTTTCGAGTTTTTGAGTTTCGGAATCTTCACATCGGTAAGTTTCTCATCTGATCCATACTCTATTTTCTGAACTCTATGGTTGAATTCAGTGCATTGGTTATCTAGATGAGTTCATCATATTTTGAGATTATTATTGATTCCTCACGTTAGGATTTGTAACTTCTACCTGTAATCGTTTGTTTATATGCTAGAAACCTGATGCCTATAGTTTTCTTCAAAAAAATTGAAGCACAATGCATAACATTGGAAGGATGTTCCGCTCGGGAAAGGGCTCGGCTACGGCAGGACCCTCGGGCTCCGCCAAGCCACCGGGTTCGAAGAAGAGACACTCGGAGGTGGGAAGCTTGAGGGCTGCCATGAGCCGAGACTATAGGAGGGTGAGCAACCACAAGGTTTTGCCCACCAAGTGGGTAGACCGTCAGATCCACTCCCGCCAGGGTCTTCTAGAGGACTTCGAGTAGATGAATCTACAAGCTGGCATGGTCAAATGCTCATACCTCTCCATCGACACCTACGAGCTCGCCACGTTCGAGTTCCTTTCATCGTTCCACGATGATCTCGAGACCCAGGAGCGAAATTACATTGTAAGTTTTGTGCTCAATGGGCAACTCCACAACTTGACCTTCTATGAGTTTTATGATAGTTTCGGATTCTCCCACGAGGGAGAACTCGACATCATTGATAATGTGCATGTGGAGGCAATGCAGTCTTGGGGGGAAATTTCTGTCCATAGGGACAACGATTATTTGCGCAGGAAGAGTGCCACTATCCAAAATCCTACTATACATTATTTTCATACCTTCCTTGTTAAATCTTTATTTGGGAAAGGCGATGTTGGGGCAATGGTAGGGCCCGAAATTAGTGTAATCCATATGGCCTTGCATCCAAAGATGGAGCACAAGGTAAACTTGGGGGCTTTGCTCATCCAGCACTTTCGCCGCCAGAGGTTAGCTTCCCCGGGGGACATTCATTGTGGCGGGTTGATCACATAGATTGCCTATGCCAACAAATTTTTCCTACCACAGGAAAGAGTTGTGCCTGGCAGTAAGGACCTGAATGACATTCATATGGCTAGCACCAAATTCATGGGTGTCTATAGGCCAGAGCGTTCCCTCCATGCTTTCCAGTTTTATTTTGTACCTAACGGTGATATCCACCAAATCTTGCTTTCTTTTGTCCAAGCTTTTGGTTTGCCGGGTAAACATAGTTGGGTCCTCACTGAGGAGGAGTTTCAGCAGGCACTGGTCCTCTCAGGAAGGACTGCACCACTAGGTGGCCACCCCAACTGGGAAGACACATAAGCTAGCCAATAACAGCAAGATGAAGAAGAAGGAGGCTGGCATGGCGTAGGATGGGACGATTTCGGCCAGCAACACCACCATAAACAACCTTACCATCAGCATCAACAACAAGGTATGCCTCCACCACAACCGGGATTCAACTATGTCCCGAGGAGTGATTTTGACCAGGTGGTGCATCGCATTGACAACATAGAGAACATGTTGCATGATGCGAACGCCCACATGGTCAATCTCACTCAATATTTCACATATTTTATGACCGACTTTCCAATATTCTACCCGAACTTCCCGTATCAGCAGCCACCACCTGACGGTAGCGACAACTGATTTCAGTTAGGTAAAAGCCTATGCTTGGGGAGGTTAAAATCCACCCACCATTTTGCATTCATATTTTTCTTTCTTCTTTTAATTTGTTTGTTTTTATTCCAATGCATGTTTACTTTTAGTTTTGCATTCGATAAAGGAAAATCCAAAAATATTAGACTTTTCTCTAGCATTATTTTGTGCAAATTTCTCTCGGCTCTTGTTGATTCATTTTGTAGGTTACTAACTTCTAGTGATCGAGCTATGGGATGAATGCAAAGAGTTGACTCAAGTAGAAAACGAATGAGCAAGAGGAGGTACCACATTCCTATTTTCCCTCTTCATGTAAGCTTATTCATGAACATTTTATGTCCGTTCGGTTGCACTTGATTTCGATTCCATGCTTAGTTTGCTATCTTTTAGAATTTGAGCTCAAAGGTTTTTGTCACCTCTTTAGTTAAGACTTTCGACAATTAAAATCAGTTTGAAAAACAACTCTTGGGATTCTATTCCAAACTTTTTAGAACAAGAGAAAGTGTCCAATGACAATTTTTGTGCCATATTTGTGTCTTAAGGGCTTAATCATAGTAGTGCTCAACCCCACATACTGATCGTTGACTTGATGATACCTTCTGGAAAAGAATTGCTTGATGGAACAAACTTTTTAGAGTAGGAGAGGGAGATGCAAAAATTTGTATTGACTTGATATAAAAAAATAAGAGGAAAAGGAGAGAAATAAAAATAAAAGAAGATAGCAAAAGTATTTTGTTGCAAATACACACCTTTGGGATGCCAACAACTCCGATAGCTTTTGAACGATCTATGGTATAACCCCGGATCTCGGTTATGAGTTGATGGCATGAGTGGCATACGTGTCGCTATATGGGAAAAATTATTGGTATTCCCAATAGGTTATATAGTAGTTTACAAAAGAAATATTCATTGATCCTTGATCCATTATCAAAATATGAGTTGAACTTTCGATACCTTTTGGTTATTGGGATCACCTCACTACCTAAAATGTGCAATTAGAGTTCTTGATAAGCAAGAAAAAGATGAGGTATTTGATAGCCGTGATTATCGAAGTGGGTGATTAATGAAAAAGCTCTAAGTTTATCCTTCTTTTGACATCTATATGTGCACCCTTAATTTTGAATTGAGCAGTATTACTTAAAAACAGTTTAACTCTCATAACAAGAGAGGCGCTGAAAGAAATTTATTTGCAAAGCCTAGACAAACTTTTAACGATCACATTTGAGTTATAAAAACTATTAGCTAGTGAATTACTTGCGTCTAGGGATCAAGCTTAAGTGCAACTGTTCAGATATATTATGCTCGTGTTCAAGGTTGCAGGATTTGAGACAATGGGATATGATACAACCTCGAACTTGTAAGTCTTTATCTTGATTCAATTCTTCACTATTAATTATTATAACTTTGTCACTCGAGGGAGAGTAACCGCTAAGCTTGGGGATGTTGATAGCTCCAAATTTCATGACTTTTTACTATTGTTTTTCCCTTTGTTTATTGCCAGATTTCCCTGAAAATTGCCTTTTCCACTAACGTTAATGTCACAATTAGCGAATCTTTGGTTTCTTGTGATGGTTTTCAGGTAATGAACATTTATTGAAGATCTAATAGCATTTATAGGCCAATTATACCAGAATAAGTAAATCCCCAATTGGAACCACTTTCATTGGAGGCATCAGCATGCATAACGACCACTAGTACGGTTGGGGAGCGCCCGTACTACCCACAGGAGTCTCCCTTATATCAATACAAGAAACTTTCGTCAAAGGAGACAGACGAGAGGAACCACAGACGAGAAGTTATAGCCTCCGCAAGCCATCTAGAGGGAGAGATCAAATCTGAAAGCAGAGAAGAACTTCACCTCGTTCTCTAATGATCTTCAACCTCAGAGCCACACACTCCACCATCATTCCATCATTACTTAGAGAGAGAGAGATATTAGCACTTGTAAGATTACGGTTTGATACTTTGATCTACCCACGGTTTGTATTTGATTGGATCTTTGATTGCTATTGTGGTCTGCTATAATAACTTGGAGATGATTTCTATTTGCAATGCAATTATGCCTTTTGTTTATCTTCCTCTCATGTTTGAGTAAATCCTCATAGGATTGGGAGATGTAGGGGATTGGTGAGATGTGATGTGCCCCCTTTAATTCCATCCACTAGCATAGTATTATTGTTATGTGCAACCAAGATAACATACTTCTTATGTCATGATATGTGTGGAGAGAGCCCCATAATAAGATGTTCATGACAAGGCTCGTAGGAAGCCACTTTGTTGAGCCAAGTGTGAGGTCACCTCTAAATAACCAGTGCGATCTTTGAGAGCAATCACCCATACAAACCACCACAATTAAGGGTTTTCCCATGGGTATCGTAATTAGCTTAGGGAGTATCTCTTTAATCCTCCTTTGACCATTCAGGTTACGAGACGGCGCAAGTCTATCACGGGGCATTCTAGGTACGCTTCCAAGACACGTCCAAAGGATTTCTCCCTCCCTTTAGTCCCGAAGGAAAATAATATGCGGTCGACTATGCATACCATCTAAAGAGAGAGATTAAACACAGATCATAATTATATCATAGACAAGGAAGTCATACGGACACAAGAATAGAACATCTTTATTAAAAGTTCATAATGGTGCTAGGGTTTCTCCATCTCCCCAAGAACAAAGGAACTAGTCACTGATGGAAGTAATCAACAACATCATCATAATCAAATGAATGGCTAAAAGTACGATGGTAGATCTAATGTAAACCATAATTGGATCTGGAATAACAAAGAGATATAATAGATGAAATATGGGAGTAATGGTGGTGATGAAGATGCAGCGGTTGATGATGAAGGGGATGATGCGTTGTCCTCCGATGATCCATGAAGCAATCAGGATTTTACCCCAGCCAAGTTCCTTCTTCAAATCCCTCTCGGATGTGGTGTTTCGTGGTTTCTGGTGGCTGTAAATGTCGGATCTCTCTCTCTCTCTTCTTTGCTAGGGAGAAGTATTTGACAAGGCGGTCACGATGGCGCCTGGTATGGGCAGATGGTATGGGCGGGCTCCGCCCGTACCAGTGGTGGTTAACCATACTGATGTCTCTTCTTCGATTGGTATTCTTCCAGGTGCGTAGGAAAATTCATAAAATGACTTTTATCACCTAGAAATATCATATAATTACACAATACAAAATCTCTAATTGATATGTCCATATATGACTCCATGATTTGGGATCCTATTGAAACAAGAACAAAATTGCGCGCGCATAGGCGTAGTGAAATACAAAAAATCCCACTCTATTTATACAAAAACAAAAGGTAAATTTGCATCAATTTTAGATGCATCATTCACTGACCATTCCTAAAAAATCTAACTCCATCATATGTGTCTCGCCTTGCACTCTTTTAGGGCAAATTTCAATCATCGGCCTCAGTGAGAAACAGTTCAAAGATCATAGTCATGAGTGTAGAATAAATCTGGGGCCTCATAATTTTTTTATAGATGGAGTTAGCGAAACAAAGTACAAATTGCACAACTTATATTGTTGTACATTGCCTCAGGTTCGCTAACCATCCCTAAAACAATCTGAGGGATCCATCATATGTGTCTCCTCTTGCAATCTTTTGGGGAAAATTTGAATCATTGGCCTCGGTAAGGAATAGAAATGTAATATTATATGCATGTTGTGTATCGAAATCAATACTCAGCTAGGAAACCCTAAAACCCCTAAATTAAATGTTACAGCTCGATTAAATTTACAGCACAAGAAGAACCGTATGAATAACAACAAGGTAAGAAAATATAAATTTACTAGATGGCAGATGAGCGGATCTAATCAAATCTCCAAAACAATCGACTGTTCAAACCATATATATTCCCTACTTCAAGAGGAAAAGAATCTATAGACGATTGAGAAAATTCTACGTATGAACAGTGAAATCTGCGGCTGCGACTAGAGAAGCTAGCAAAGTAGTACCTCAGACTCCTCATCGGATAACTCCTCCTCGAACTCATCCTTATCCGCGATTGCGTTGAGGATTTCTTGGTGGAGGATGGGGTTACTGATGTAGAGCAGCGGGTTGCCTCTGCCTTCCACATGCCCCTCATCCAGATCTACCGCTGGCACCAGGACGTTGTCAGGCACCTACTGCTCGACGGCCACAATGACTGGCTATACGGAGCTCGAAGCCTCGACGAAGCGACGAGTGGCGTGCGTGCCCAGAGAAGCCTCCTACGCCTGCTCGGCGACGACTGAGCCATCTGTTGCTGCGCCTCCAACTGGCTTCACCTCTAGCTCGTCTCGATGCGTACGTTCATGGCATAGCTAGGGAGGGCGGTGGTGCAAACGAAGGAGCTTTGGTACACGCAGAATGTGCAGATTGGGATTTTGTGACTAGACAGACTAGGGAAAATGACATGATCTCGTGGAAGAAGGTCGAACGGGTTTATATATGCGGGAGTTCGTAGTCCTCTAGTGGACACGTGGGTGTGGACTCATATGGGTGGGGGGCTAGCACGATCTCCACTTTCTAACTACATTAACAACACGCGAGTGCTTTCCCTAAAAAACACGTGCATGCTACCTCGGGAACATGCACGACGCTAGTTGTCAAGACGAGCAGCATAATGGTCCGCCTCAGTAGACACCTAGAGGCGATTAATATTTCTGATCGGCTGCGGTTGAGTGATCTTGAGAGACGGCCAATAATTTCCGTTGTCTCAGGTTCAGTTTAGAGGCGGTTTCCTTTCTAGACCGGCTGAGGGGGGACTCGTATTAGAGACGATGCAGATTAAGAACCATCTGAGGTTACAGTTAGAGGCGGTCAAAAAATTATGACCGCCTAAGGTTGATGAACACAACCGGTGGTTTGATTTTTGGGGTAAACTGGCTCTAGACACAGTCTCTAAGTAACGAGTTTGTACTAGTGTGGCCAAATAGTATAGAGGGCTCCTATTTGTTTCAAAACTATTTTTAAACCCTCTTGTATTTTCAGAATATTCAAAATAGAGTTGAACTTGAATATACAAAGATAAAAGAGAGAAAACAATTTGGAAAAATGTTTTGCTAAAAAGGAAAAATAAAGTCTAAAGCTACCCAGGCCGGCCCAACCCTCTCTTCCCTCTCTTCCGTGTGGTGCAGCAACCAGCAACCCGCCTTGGTGCACCAGTAGCCCAGCAGAGGCACATACTGGTTTGGCTCCTCCTCCCTGCCATCTTCCTCCCAAAGTTGAAGCAGCTCTGTGGCAGCCGCCATTGCTGTCTGCCCTCGTCGCATGTTGCGATACATGCTGCTGATGCCCACGAGGATAAGAACACCATGGACACACCTCTCTCGCCCTCATCCTATCTTTCCCTCTCCCACAACTTCTCTCTCTTTTCCTCAAGCTTCCCTAACCCTAGCCTGTCGGACCCTACTACGTGTCGTTCCAAGCCGCCCTAGATCCATACGAGCGTACCTCGAGCTCTGCATGTTCGTCTTCATTCTTCTCATACACGCGCAAGCAAGGGAGCCCACAATCGGGAGAATCGCGTCATGTCCGATGCCTGCAACCGCCTTTGCCACTGACCCCGGCCTCCCCGTGCCTCGCCGAGCCCTCCATCAGTACCCTGGTGAGAAGCTGGTGCTCTAGCACCACTCCCCTTTCATTCCCCTAGCTTGGTTCGCCATCTCACTGTAGACCACCGTGCGCCGCCTCCAGTCACCGTTGCAACCATGCTCCAGTGACAACATCCAGGAGGCGTCGCCACTTATGTGTCCTCTTGATACCCTACTTCGAATGCGCCCTACCGCGTAGTCGCTCACGCTCTCCCTCGCCGGCAACAGTTGCCATCTACAAGGTTCCTGGTGAGGCGATCTGGCCATGACGTGGATCTGACGTGGCACCCACATGTCGCATGTGTCAGCACTGGCAAGGTCTGCCAGCATGGCGCATGACGTGTCCATAGGTCCCACTGGTCAATGACCACGAGTAGGCATAGCTACGGTGTAAAAAGAATTAAAGCGAGTGCTGACATCAGCCCGACGTTACACTGATGCAATAAAAGGTTTTAATTATTTTCAGTAATTGCAGAAAAAGGTTAAATATTGTAAATTCAATAACTTTTATTTTGTAATTCAGATAAATGTGTATAACATATCAAAATGTTTAGAAAACTAAGATATACCTTTTAGCATCAAATCCATGCATGTATAAGGAAATTTCACGAAAATTGTAATTATAAGAACCAAATGAACCCCGGTATGTGATTCCGAGGTTTCCCTGTTTTAGGGTTTAGACCCTCGGACCCTGTTTAAAATGGTCAAGCATGAACTAGGATTCCATTTAGTACTATTTAACTTGTCATATCATCGTCCTTTCTTGAGCATTGCATCGATACCTTGTGTTGATTGTTTCTCTTTCTTTCCAGTGTTTTGCTTCTCCCAATAGAATACGATATCGATTCTAGGATCAAAGACCGAGATCAAAACCATCAAAGATAGAAGATCAATACTTGACCAACTGTGAACAAGTCAAGTAGAAGGCTACCGAAGATGTTCTTGTTTGTTATCGATAGGGAAAGTCAAGCATAGCCCCACCATTATATAATCCTATGATTTCAAAATCATTTCAATTCTTGCCATGATGCATACGATTCTACTATGATCTTTTATCGATAGATAGAGTATCCTATATGTTGCATTAATCTCTTTTGAGCTCATATTACCTAATCCACTACTCCTAGCATAACTATGGTTGGCGTGTGTGCGCTGCTAGAGCTTATATCTGTGTCCTGCTTAGCCATGCTTAACTATTGGTGCTGGTTCATCCAAATGATGTATCAGATGCAAAGAATCTAGCATGATAGGAGAACGAGGTATGAAGATAATATGAGGTTAAACATGTTAAGGCGTGTATGGGAGGCCACAGTGGGATGTGGTTTTTTCAGTCCCATGCTCACCACAAATATGACCCGAGTTCTTGCCTTGGGAACCAAGACGAGCATATAGCCACATGGGGCCTGGAAAACCCCATGAGTAACTAACTTGCCTAGTAGATTCCATAAGTCACACAGTTCAGGTGTTCCATTCTACATGTGCATTCTGGTTGTTCTCGAAGGTTGTGAAGGAGGTGCATCATAATAGGTAGGGAAGCATGGACCGCGTTGCTTGGGGTGGATAGAGCCCTTGGTAAACCAACCTCGCCTCACATCTCTAGGGACCGGCTTCAGATTTTACCCATTACAGCGGAACCCTCCTTAGGGTGTGACCCATTATCTCGGCGAAAGCAAGGTAAAGGTCGTGGTCAACCATCCTATGTCGGCCTTCCAAGGAAGAGGGCTAATCATTGTGGCATTAAGAGAAGGTTGGTTCATGTCGGTAAAGTTGTACACCCCTGTAGGGTTAAATCTTTTCGAGAAGTTGTGTTCATGATTATGAACGCTTGGTGATCATATTCTAAGATCATAGAGAACTTCAACCTAATCGTAAAACTTGGCAGACCAATGTGTGCTTAAGGATACTTCCTTATGGGTATAAGGGACTGATCCTAGTTGATAGGTGATGATGAAGTTTTGGTGGATATCAAGAATATGATGATCAATACTTTGGAGATGTCATTCTCTTATCCCCTTTTAAAATATTCTAATTAGATGAGCTTCTTCTCCCACTTGTTTTACAAACAAAGATGGCTTATTGCAAAATAACCCCACCAGCCATAAGTCTTGCGGAGTACACCCTGCGCTCACCCTTGCTTTGTTGATACTTTTGTAGAAGAGTAAGTGTTCCCTAAAGACAAGTTTGGTACGACATCAACACCGACGAGTAGATTGGGATTCCCGGCCGGTAGCCTAGAATCTATGGGATGGGACGTTATTTGTTATGCTTCAGGCCTCTTAGATCATTTGTTAAGTTTTCTATACTTAATAGGATAATTTTCCTTCCATTGTTTGATGTTCATGGTCAGTGACCTATGCTTGTAATATTTTGGTTTTCTGCTAAGTTATGAGCATGCTGTAATAACTTTTGTATCTTAGGGTTACTGTTGTGTTACCGATTCTTCACTGGATATCCTTTAGTTCTAGGTTAGGCTAATATCAGACTGAGATCTGGGATTTGTCTAGCCCTGATCCCGGGGGTGTCACACTAAACCCTTGTAACCGTCTATGCCGGTCGATGATGGCTAGAAGTGACTCTCTTCCGCCACTTCCCATTGCCTGCCCATGTTTCCCTCGCTTACATTGCCTAGGTCATTGGTAAGTCTTCCTCGCTTACACTCCTCTATTTCTATCGCCCTTTACTAATAGTACCATCTACACCTTCGACATGCCTCGGTCTGTTCCCATCATGTTTCCTAGCTTGTGTTAGATGGCACCATGAGCAAAGAGAAAAGATTCTTCACAGCAGCAAGAATCCCCACCCCTGGCTGCTATACAAGAATATGAAAAGCGAAGATTGCAAACCATTAAAGCAAACAATGCAACAATCAAGCAGCCGAATTTTATCTCGCATTAATTTTTCATCTTGTTGTCTAACGTTTTTTCCTAACAGCCATGTCCCGGGGGGGCGCAAAGAGAAAGCTAGTTGCTATTAATAAGAAGTATAACGTTTGATTTTTGTTTTGTTCACGTAGACTATGATCATGCTTGAAATAGTGTTCCTGTATGCATCTAAGACCTATCTACCTTTTAGGTCATTCCTTTCATCCGTTAAGTTCCGCTTCCCTAAAGTATCGAACTACAGTTGAGGTCAACGCTATTTTGAAACCAGACTGGATTCTGTAAGACTAGCTATAATCTCTAAATGACAGACAAGAGGACCGGGATTACAGGGATGTCATGAGACTGTGACATCAGTGTCTCTATTCCGTTAGCTGGTAGCCACTAGCGAGGAAACTGAAGGCAACTGAACGAGACAATAGAACAAATCCCAGAATATATTGCATGCACGATGGGACGGCTCAGGAGATGGCGAAGCGCAGCGATGCATTGTGTTGAAGACGCAGATGTGCCAAGCGCCACTACCATAGGCAAGCCATCCACTCAACCACACTCGTGGTGTCGTCGGGATCGGTAGATCAGAAGCAGCCTGTTGGGCAGCCATGCCAGTCGGAGCTGCGCAGCAGGGTCTTCCTACACCATTGTGCCGCGAGAGACCGATGGCATGGCGGTCAAATAGCAACACACTATTTCCTAGGTCCTCTCAATCCTAAACTATTGATGTTGCACTACTGTTGATACCGATCGGAGTGCAGCTTTCTCACTTTCGCTATTAACGAAAACGAGATTAGCCTAAGCACCGATGAAATATATTACTATCGTGGTAACCATCTATCAACCTATCTACCCATTGTCTCCATCCTCCCCTCTGCTGAGTTTGATTTCCGGTAATTTTCCAGGCATGACTGTTCTGTTCTCCGGCTTTTAAAAGAGAGGTACTGAGTTGTGTTGTGCATTTAACTCCTCATGGTCTGGTAATCATGACCGCAACCACGGTTGGCAGTTCTGAAGCCAAATTGAGCCGCCGTATTTGATTGTATGACATGTGGTCTAGAATTGCAGAGTTGTCATCACACCGGGAAGACCATCATTATTCTGTTATTAGATGCCTGAAGAATAGAATGTGAAATTGGGCATAACACGACGAAATCATCATTTAAATAACTAGCACGGTGGTCCTCGCAAATGCGAGAAAATATTTAAAAATGTCTACAACATCTATTAATCCAATACAGACTTATAACATGCGATTAGCATTAATCCAGGTTCTAGTTATGACATATTTTGTGGTAAAAACATCACGTAGACGGAGATCGTATTTTAATTATCTTTATTTATTTAATGGGTAAATATCAAGATCTAATAATTGTATCGATGCCGCGATCTACTTTAAACCAATTCATGGGACTAAATTCACATGGCATGCTACCATACAATTTTTTATATTACGTCCGTGCATGGATAAAATACCAACTATTGTTTGTCTGATGACACTTAGGAATATTTACTGAGATCTTACGCGTGAGCAACATCTTTTATAGTGTGTGTGCGTGACGCGTGGTGTGCGCGTGCGATGTGTGAGTGTGTGGGCGTTGGATGTGTGTGTGTGTGTGTCACGGCACTATAACCAGTAAAATGTCATAGTGGCACCTGACGGTGCCATATTCACCACAACAGGATGGAGCAGTGGAGCGGCGCAACCAAACTGTGTTTGGCATGGACCACAGTCTTCTCAAGCCCAAGCGTCTCCTTAGCATGTCCTGGTCACCACAGCCCACATCCTCAATCGCTCCCCTCGCGTGCCGTCGATGGCATGACTCTCTTCGAGGCTTCGCACTAGCGAAAGCTGGCCGTGCACTACTTCCACACCTTCGGGTGTGTGGTACATGTGAAGGACACACTCCTCGGCCTGAAAAAGGTAGAAGACCAATGCAATAATCGCTGGGTATGAAGCTGGATCGAAGGAATATAGGTCAGGGCATGTGATTCTAAGTATGGACGCTTGCACGTCAACCACTATATGGTGTTCGACGATTGAGCAAAGTGGGATTGGAGAAACGCGGAGGGCAGTGTGAACGGTGACACCAACAACGTGTTCAGTGTTCAGCAGTTCGTCAGTGACATCCCCGCACACTCCGTCGACGCGAGTGAAGTCCACAATACACTATCAGCACCCACTCCTTCACCAACCATGCCCACGTTGTCAACGACACCGCCAACGAAGCCCACACTGTCACCTGCAACACCTTGTGCTGTGCAGTTCACCACACCACCGTCAAACTTCCGGCGACATGGTAGAAGCTGCAGATGACAGCGCACACCAACATTGGTTTCATATGATGGAGAACGTGATTGACGCCAGGCTAACGTGTGTACCTGCTGAGGACGATGCCTGTACTGGAAGCAGATGGGCCAGCTTCCTTTGGCGAGGCTAAGCAGCATGCGAGCTGGCGGCGAGCCATGATGGTGGACATGTCCTCCATCGATGGGAACAACAATTGGCGCCTCACCGTAATTCCATCGGGCCACCGCTCGATAGGGCTCAAATGGGTGTTCAAGCTGAAGAAGGGCGCAAACGGGAATGTGTTGCGGTACAAGATCTGCCTCATGGTGTTGGCACGCCTGCAATATGTTCGTTTGCTTTTGTCGCTCGCGGCTAAAATGGGTTTGGGCGTGCAACACATGCATGACAATTCTGTGTTCTTGAACAATGAACTGGAGAAGGAGGTGTACATCGCCCAGCCACCGGTATTCGTTCTAAAAGGACAAGAACACATGGTGTTGCTCTTGGACAAGGTGTTGTATGGGTTAAGAAAGCGCCCATGGCCTGGAACACGAAACTTTATGTGTGGGTAAGAAACCTTGGGTTCATGCGGTGTGCATCAGAGCATGCAGTGTACGGACGTGGCACAACCACGTCTCGGCTCCTTGTCGGTGTTTATGTGGACAACCTGATGAGGTTTGATCCACTAGAGATAGTGAAGTTCAAGGAGGTGTGGATTTTGTTCTCCATGTCTAATCTTGGACTCATGAGCTATCACTTGGGAATCAAGGTGCGCCAGGATGTGGATGTCATCAGCATCTGTCAGACCGTGTAAACTGAGAATCTTCTCGATAAGAGTTGGATGGCTTGGTGCAACTGCAACCCATGTCTCGTCCCAATGGAGCCAAGGTTCAATCTCTCCAAGGTAAGCACGGTGCCACCTGTGGATGCGACGGAGTACATGACCATCGTTGGATCGCTTCTCTACCTCGTGCACACAAGGCTAGATCTATGGTACTCCACGTGGTATGTATCGCGCTGCATGAAGACACCAACGATGGAGCATCTCGGTATCATCAAGTACATATTACGCTACATCGTTGACACAACTCACCTTCGTTGCAAGTTTCGTCGGAGCTCAGGAGTGCAGCGTATTGCTGGGTTCAGCGATAACGATATGGCGGGTGATGTGGGCACCCGCAAGAGCACCATCAGTTTGATCTTCTTCTTGGGAACAGTCATGTGACTTGGCAGTCGCAAAATTAGAAAACAGTGGCTCATTCCTCGTGTGAGGCAGAGTATGTTGTGGTCATGACGGTAGCTTGCCAGGGTGTGTGGCTTGTTCATGTGCTCTCGAAGATCAAGGAAATAGCTATAGGTTGCATCTACTCAAGGTCAACAAGTCTGCAATCTCCCTCACGAAGAATCCATGATCATTTGAAGCACATTGATCTGCGGTACCATTTCATTCGGGAGTGCATGGAAGAAGGGAAGGTGAAGGTTGAGTTCGCCTCATCGGGAAAACAACCTGCAGACATTCGCACCAACCCTCTTGGGCGAGTTCGTCTTCAACAGCTTCATTGAAACCTCAGCATGGTCGATGTATTGTCAGTGCACAAGGCTTAGGGAGTGAACTATTGAAAAAACCCGTTTTGTTGGGATACTATTTCCTGTCGGGTTGTTGTCGGCAACAGAAAGATTTCTTTCAGTTAGGTAGTTAGAGGCTTCCGGTTTTTAGTGGTTAGTTTGGTCCTTTTATAGTATGGTGTCGCGAGAGGATTAGGGTCCACATGATCAGCTTTGCTTGGTCCACTCAACCCACGATCTAATCGTGGGATGGCACGGATCTGTAGGATCGTGGTGCGTGAGTTTATCTCGATTTAGTTGAGCTCGTTTGTACTCTGAAATAAAATGGAATGAAGAATACAAAAAGTTGTGCTGACATTATACAGCCAAAAACACCCATGTGTTTCTGTTTATCTTCTACCTCTAGACAAAGGATATTTGGAATGCTGAACATCATATTGTTGGAATTCTAAAAGATGTGGAACAATATGGGCAGGCGTTTATTGAAGACAACATACGGGTCTAGAAGGAACTAGGAAAGCACTGCCCACAAACCTAACAAATGTGCCAACACATCGAGGTACACACCTAACAATTAGACCAAATGGAAACTACAGTAAAAAATTTATCATAACACAGCCGACACTTCTCTCGCTAAAGGCACCTCTTCATGTTCCGCATTAATCTTCAGCGTTTTTCTCCATCGACAGCCAATAGAACGGCAGCTGCATGCATTTCAGGAGAAAAAATGCGTAAGTAAGTGTGCTGCAATAGACATTGGTGTACATTGCTCCTGGGCAGTCAGGCAACTTACCAGGCTGTGGTACTTCAGAGCACAAAACATCTCGAGGTATCCCCTCCAAAAAAAACTCTCGAGGTAACGAAGAGTCTCATGCCTCTCTCGGTTGCTCACGTATTTCCAAATTGCATATACACCGGTCGGGGTCATCAGCCTCTCCGAGTACAGCTTCAGGTTGTTTATTTCTCTCATGGCCATTTTCAAAGATTGTTTGGCACATTCTACTTTTTACCTATGACATTCCACAGCCTACCAATATAAAAATATGTTTGGATATTGGTTGAATAGAATCGATGGGAAAACTAAAGATAGATTACGCATTTGAGTGTATGCTTTATGTTGGCCGATATGAAGATGTAGGAATAATGTTGTTTTTAACAAAGATAGAGTTCCCCCTTTTATGCTGGTTAGTCATATGGCTACGCGTTGGATTCAGCTACGGGTTTTACTGAAACTTATGGCTACTGGATGCAACCGTCCGCTGACTGTCGCTCAGGATATATAAATCTAGGCTAGTGGCGACATGCTAGTAGATTATGATATGTCTAGCTGCTATATGCTACTTCCTTCGGTTCATATTAATGGTATCAACTTTGTCCAGATTCCTATGTATCTAGAGATTCATTCGTATCTAGACAAAATTGATGCCATTAATATGGACCGGAGGGAGTATTATTTTTTAGATGGTTGATCTTTGTCTCAACCTTAAGAAGGGTCATATATTATCCCACATTTTTGTTAATAATGTACGTAAGTAAAAAAACAAAAAATTCTCTGAAAAGATTTGACTCTGAACTATATCATTTTGTAATGAAGTACTAATTGATTATCACTAAAAGTCGTCCCCTCCCCCACGGAATCCTCAAGATCCACATAGAGGCTTTACTATGAACATGCATAATAGGTGCGTTGTCCAACAACGCTGCTGGAAATACTAGCTTTGGCTCTCCATCGTGTAGGCTAGGACACTGCTAATTTGTACAGTAGGACTGCAGGAGGCAATAGCTAATCGGACCTAATTAATCAACGAAATTTTCTCAATTAATACACGTTCAAGAGATGCAGCATTGCTGCATTTTCTAATACCCCTCAATCCCTGCACTTTCGGTGCGCATCATTATGCATTGGCTATCATCTTTGACATGCATTACGAAAGAAACTACAGAGCTGACTTGCGCAGCGGCACAACTAAATTTTTATATCAGTGGCAAAGAAAATATTCTTTTGATGCTCGCTTTGTTTGAAGAAGGGCATCGATCGTTCTCATTATAAAGGATGGTAACTTTAATTTCATTCACAACAATGCAAGGCTGCAGCACTAGAGTTCGGCCCAGCATATTTAAGGATCGAGATTAATATCTTCGATTTGACCAGCTTCTCTAAACATATTTGGACATAATCAAGTAAGCTGATCAACGACCGCACACCATGGTCCTTGCATGTTCACCACAGTTTTATCGATTTGACAAACTGGGTTTCACTTCTCCAAAGCTTTATCGATTTGACACGTCTCAATACATAGAACACGCGTAATTAAAATATGACAATGTTTCAGCTTAGTCCATTCGTTTTCTCTTTTGCAGAATAATTAAGTTGTTGATACATCAATGGCATACTTGATGGATGTGAAAAAATTTGGTA
Organism: Avena eriantha; assembly: GCA_910589775.1. NCBI lineage: Eukaryota > Viridiplantae > Streptophyta > Magnoliopsida > Poales > Poaceae > Avena > Avena eriantha. The sequence goes on from OU342744.1 coordinate 102,598,435, forward strand.
ACCAATCAGTGTACACCTCTTCCGCTGGAGATGCTTCTTCGGCGAATAATTTTCAGCACTATGACTACTACCAGTGGACACTAAAAGAGGCATATATGAGATAGAGTAATACTTGTTGGAGCAGTCAAACTCTGTTCGTCTCCAGCGCCGTGTCAAAGCACGAGCCTCCAGACACCAAGGAAATCAGAAAGTACAGACTTACCCCTACGAGCGAGAAGTGCATGCCCATCTCTGGAGGAGGTATATACAGTTTTAGTCCCACATCTTACACTGTAGGAGCATTTTAGTCTCACATCTTGTAAAGTGAGAAACACTAGTCCCACAGTTTGCATCAGGTGAACGTTTTAGTACAATTTGATCGAATTTCAGCGAGTTTAACTAATTTTAACCAAATTCGGCATCACAATTTTTTCAAAATATCCCCTTTGTATTTTTCACTATTGTACGGCCTGACAAGCAGGTCCCATCTTTCAGTCCAAATAATAAAATATCAAAACATAGTGGAGCGATCTGAACTCATGACCTACACCAGTAAGGAGTACATACTTAGCACTAAAGCACAAAGAAAGATGTGGTAAGCTAAAGAACGTCATTTTTTTATACGTTATCTTTTAGGCTGACTAGATGACCTGGTGCGCCGCTGGCGCCGAGGCCTGAAGTGAGACGGTCTTTTAACAATAAGTTTTATCCATATTGTCATCCATGATTAATTTTCATTTCCCTAAGAAACATGAGGCCTCGGCAGGTTCATCTGTTTGCAACCAAGGGTTATCCCAATACCCGGGAAGACATTGTGTTCCCGGATCAAATAATGCATTTTGAAGCAGATAGATTGAGCTTATGAGGAAGATATTTCATTTTTGTAGGTAAATAGATATGTGAGTCCAAATGAATACCGATTCAATATTTCCTTGATAGGTAACCAATTTCCAAGTAAGTAAATATGATGCGATTTATCACCCGCCCCATTAAGGTCATAAAACTAATGAGAAGAAAATCTTAGATTAATTTATTATGCTACAACCTACAACCTATGAACTCATATAAGGATCGATGTAGAAATAGATTTCTAAAAACATGAAAATTAGCATCCCTATACACAGAAGAAAATAGACATGCAGATTTATATATCGTTTAGGCATTTTTTTTAGTACAATTTGCATATTGTAGATATCATTTCTGGCTAGTTTGCATATAGCAGAGATCATTTTGGAGAAAAAGAGACAGACTGAAATTGATATTGCCTTGTCCTAATCGATCCCTCCGCTCAGGTTACCACTGAGTCGTCCTTGCTCGCCATAGACGAAGAGGGTGTAAATACATGGCTGCGAAGTGTAGACCAAGAAAATAGCGGTATAAAAAGAATTTTATATGTAAGTACCATTCGAAGAAATAAAAAAGGTGGTAGTACACCAAACATCAACTAATCTACGTGACTACACTCACTATTTAATCACACAAACATTGTTCTGTAGACCGACAACTCAAAGCAGTGCCATGGAAAGGTTACATGCATTTTTATTGGAAAGAAGTCTAAATAACCTCCATGTGTTTCTTGTTTGGGACGGAGAAACTCTAATTTTAAAGTGGGCCACATAACCCCGTCATAAGTATTAAATACCATGTAAATTACCTCTGGATTTGTTCATAGCAATTTTGGAGAGCTGGTTTAGTACAGCGAGGGCCATACCAAGTGTAAACATTGTTCGGCTCGGTGTAAATACTTATTACCTGCTCCCGACCAAGATGCCTCCGGCACCAATACCTCCACCCAGCCACAGCCTGCTCCCACCGATGCAAATGATGGCGGCTCCAGCTACCTGCCGACACCGCCGCCGACACCCCCGCGACTCACCTCCCTTGTCACCGGCTCAGCCTTGGTGCCGCTTGTTCTCCTGCCACTGCATGCCCCTATTGGCCGTCACTGGAGTGCCCACCACCGCATGCTACTATTGCCCTCGGCCGGTGTGCCCCCCGCCACCATGGTGTTCCTTTGTCGTGGTCGTTGACACCATGAGGGCCACCTTCCTGGACTCAGAATACCCTCCACATAATCTTCTTTGATCATGCAGGTTTAGTATTACTTTCGATTTCCCAAAATAGGCCAAGGACTATTGAGGCTCTCGTGCATGTGAGGTAGACATACATTCATCAGCTTATTAGTTTATCATGCTTGCCTAAATATAGTGTTTCATCAGGAGTTCTTTGGTTCGGTAACTTGATTTTTTGGTGACCTTCAGTCAGATTACAGACTCTAGTATGACTAGCACAATACCCATGCGTTGCAACGGGTCGATAAATGATAGATCGCACCCGTGAGAGAGATAAAGCAATAGAAGATTCGGTGGGAATGATATTTATGGTCATATGTGGCAACGTCACAGTCATGCACGTCAACGAGTTCCGTTGGAGGGTGTGACAAAAAATCCAGGTGATCAAAATAATAGAATCATGAATAAGTGTGGCCTACTAATACCGTTTGAGTGTACTAAGATGTCTATTTTTGACAAGTCTGACCCTAGGATAAAACTAATTTGGAATCTTACCTCTTTGCAAGTTGGCTCTGTGTGCAATGGCGCCAACCTCCTTCGGGTTTGCTTTCGTGTTGGCGTTGAACTACGTAAATTTGACTCTATTTTAGTTATCGTCGAACCCAGAGGTCATATTTTGAAATAGTTTTACCAAAATGTCAGACGAGGAATTGATTTTGTCGAGAGATCAAATTTGTCAAAAACTACCTTTTTCTGGTATTGTCAAAAGATACATAAAATGGTTGCTATTCGGTGGTGAAATATGTGTATCAATGGCACAATGAAATAGTCCATTCGTTTTAAAATATAAGATGTGTTATCCCTTTTTGAAACATATATATATATATATATCTTTTTTTAAATATACATATATATATATATATTCTCCTTTTGATGTATGGTTTAAGAGCAAACTGAGTGAACATACACACTACAAGACATCTAGGTACGTATGTTTTAGAAAAAAGCTAAACCATCTATATTTAGGAAGAGAGAGTAATTGGACAATCCTTTTCCGCGGATTGCCCGGCCTCCTCGGCTACAACGCGCATCTGCGTCAGCCTCGCTGTAGCGATGCTCCTCGAGCGCGTCACATATGTCCAGCACCCAAGGCCAGAATTTGTACCCTGCTGGACATACATATAACAGATCCACAACATGAATGCGTCCAAGTGCGGCAACGAGCACTAGTGCACACCCCCCCCCCCCCTCTAACACCGGTTTGGAGGGCCCTCTAACAGCGGTTGTAGAACCGCTGTTGAGGGTTCGGTGTTAGAGGGCCCCCCCCCTTTAACACCGGTTCTTATACGAACCGGTGTTAAAGGGTGGCGCATGTGGGGCTGCCGCAGGGCTCAGCCCCCCCCCCCCTAACACGAACCGGTGTTAAAGGTTCTGTGCCGCGGCAGGAAAAAGAGATAAATCTCTGCCACGGCAGGAAAACGGCCTAAATCTCTGCCGCGGCAGAGTTCTGCCCCTGCCCCGTTCTGGGCGTATTTCTGCGGCGCGGCGGGGACGGGGAGGGGGGGAGGGGGAATCGATCGGGAGCGGTATACACATACATCGTCATCGGTACATACGAGTACATGAATAATTAAGCAACTATTATTATACACAACATCGTCATTGTGTGGTATTCTCCGTAAACGTTGAAGCATCAAGTACAAGACAAACACGTTCAAGCATATATACAACGTTCATTTTGGTGGATATCTAAAGAGTTCTCCGCCAGGCGTGACGACCTCATCAAGTATGAACCCCGCCAATTCCTCTTGAATGGCTCGTATGCGGTCAAATGGTAGGAGTTGGTCCCGCATCCGTTCGATCTGAATATATATGAAGAATGGGGTCAATATATATATAAGAATAAAACTCAACACAATTGATGGTAATAAAATAATGTTGTGTACTTTGTTTACTTACTCTAAGTTGTTCTAGTGCGGCTTGGCCCGTCGCACATATCGTGTTGCGAATGAACTCGCAAACATAGTACCCACATAAGTTATTGCCGTGTCCCTGATGCGCGCACTTTACGAGAATAGAGAGCTCAATCAAAATAATAATCAATAAAGCATGATATAATGGAATTGGAAGCAGAATCAAAGAGATACGCAGACCTAGCTAGCTAGTATTACTTACATTTTGGTCTACAAATTTTAGTTCTTCTGACCATTCACCCACGGCCCTGCCCGTGAACCTTTTCCAAACCCTGTCCGGCAAAGAAAATGGATAAAGGAGTAATTAATTACTTGTTGTCACGAAAGTTGCCGATCTAGTGCGATAATATGATTGAAATTACCTCTGGAGCATCTCTCTAAAGTCTGCGCATAGCTCTTTTTCTTTTCGTAACGAGTCCATGACAAGGACTTTTCCTGAGTCAGGTTGAATGACTAGTAGAATAAAGTGGAACCTACGCACGCATAACTCATCATCAGTTACACTTAACATCGAGTAAGCCGAAACAGAATGTGTACAAGAGAGGGTAACAGTACTCACGAGAAGTTGTAAGGCAATAGTATTTCCCTTTTGGTTTGTTGTCTCAGTAAAGAACTTAGCAATAAATCTTCTGTTTGCCCGGGTTTGGTTCTTACCACTTCTTCATGAACTCTATTTGGGTCAACGAACCCAATGTCAAAAGGTCCTCCTTTCATGCATTCCATAACCTTTTTCCTGCATAATAGTATATACATATATGGTGAGCATATATATATACATGCAATTAATGAAGTGAATGAGATGAGATAGAAAATACAGAAATAGTACTTACACACAATAAAGGCTGATGGCAGCTTTGTCGAGTTCCTTATGATTGAATAGAAAATGCAAGTCTTGAATGTTGAAGTCGATCTCGTCGTCTCCGCACAAGAAAATCTCATCTCTTATATGCGTCGTGATCCATTCTTCCTTTCTCGTCTTGCAGAAATCAAGGTACCACTTGTGCAATCTTCGCATCTTTGTTGGTAGATTCTTGAGCTCCTCTTTCTTGACGAGATTCTTCCCATACTTCCATGGCTGTATGGGGTTGGCATCGCATTTGGGCAAGTTGTCTCCCATGATGTTCAAGTATGCAATGTAAGTCATCCCCATCTCATTGGCCTTTCTTTGTAGCTCTGCCTCGTAATCATTTACGGGAGGAGCGTCCCGTGTGTCGAACACTTGGAGCAGGGCGCATGATTGGTTTTCCTGCTCTCCGAGCATGGGAACTGTTTTCTGGGGTGCCGCACGACTGCTACTTTCAGTCTCCCTACGGCGCCTTGCATCCGCCTTCAAAATCTGGCGCTCGTAGTCCGGCACAAGTGGGGTTTCAGGTTTCAAAAGATTTTTGTAAAACTTCTCCACCACCGTCGGATCTATTTTCTCCTTTGGCTCGGCCCGTCTAGGTGCAAAGAATTTCTTGACCTCTTCTTCCGAGATCCTATTGGTCTCCTCGTCGCTGCGATTCCACGGTAAAACCGGCAATGGCTTGGCGGAAGGCTGCGGGACATAGTTTTTTGAACTCTTTGGCGTACGGTTTCCTGCGGATTTCTTTGTGGCAGTGCTAGTGATGCTCTTCGTGGCAGTGCTCTTCCGCTTACGCTGAGGAGATGGCTGACGCGCCGGAGATGGCTGACGGGCAGGAGATGGCTGGCGCGCCGGAGATGGCTGCCGCGCAGGAGATGGCTAAAGCGCCGGAGATGGCTGCCGCGCAGGAGATGGCTGAGGCGGCTCAGACTGCTGACGCTGCGGAGACGGCGGGGGTGCCAGTGGCCTCCAATTTGGAAGCACGATGTGTTCCTTCTTCCAAAGAATGGTTGTTTTCACTTCAAATTTGAGTTGAGTTTCCCCTTCACTTGTAGCATGGTCAAGCTGTGCTTCCTCATATTCCTTCACAACCTCATCCACCCCGACAATAGCATAGCCATCTGGAATCGGTCGGCAGTGGTAAGTTCCACCAGCTACAGGAGGTAAGGCATAGCCGACAGCCACCTTAATGGATAAGCCCATTAATCTCACATGCAGCTCAGCGTGTTCGCTCTCCGTGATCTCATCCACAGGGTATCGAGGACCCGCCATTTCAAGCGTGGGCTGCACGTTCTCCGTGGAAGCCACGCTGCTTTTCCGCACAGAGTCTGGGCCGCCGGCAGATTCCAATGTAGGCTCTTCGTGCCGCTGAGATGGGCCGGTAGCTTGATGGCTCTGTTGTGCATTCACTTGCGCATGCAGCGCCACAAGTGCATGTTCTATCTGTGTCATCCGCTCTGTACGCTCTTTTTCTTTTCTGCGGAGCCATCTGTAAGAGTCGCTCCACTCGGCAAACCCATCCTTCCACGTCATACCCCCGTGCCTCGTGCATGTCCAGGGTGTTCTTTTTTACCGATGGCGCGTGTGAGCTGGTCATTCTCTCTGTCGGGATGGAAGGTCCTGGCGGCTGTTTCCTCGTATGACGTGATGAGTTCAGTGACGGGTTTGGAAAGGAGGGTTGGGAAGATACACAATCCTGTTTCTGGGTCCAACCTTGCCCCGATTCCGTAGAACCAAGTCTTTGCACGTAGGTCTCACCCATGTGTCTGGGGTGTGATCCCTCTATCGCGCAGGGCCTTCTCAGCTTCCTCCCACTTAGGCCTCTGAGATATGTAGCCACCTGACCCTATCCTCTGGTGATATTCCTTCTTCTGGGCATTTAGCGTATTGGTTTCTGACCTCTTTGTAGCTATAGCACCTTTCTTGTATGCAACAAATTCGCGCCAGTGAGGTCTTATCTTCGCATAATATGCGTCTTCGAAATCTGGAGTCTCGCGAGCTTTGACAAATTTGTTCAATTTTGTCTTCCAGTTGCGGAAAGCGTATCTTCTTTAGAGTCCACTCTTTGACCTTTTCCTTTATAACCGGTTTGTTTTCATCCTCCTCTGGCGGAAGGGTGAAATTTACCAACAGCGAATTCCAAAGCGTTTCTTTAGATCTTTCATCGACAAAGGTACCGTCGCCCTTCTTTGGCTTATTCCAATATTCAATTATGGTTGGGATTTGGTCCCTAACAAGAACTCCAGCCTAACGTACAAATTTGTCTGCGGCCTTCTTGGGCTCCATCGGCCTGCCATCAACACGGACTACTTCGATCGTGAACTTTGCACGATCTTTCAACCGATGGCTCGCGCCTCGCTTGCTCTTTTTCGTAGAAGAAGATGGTTACTGGCTGGTCGATCCAGAGGGCTAAAAGAAGAAAGAAGCGTTAATTAATACATGTAGAAGAAGATTGTTGGTGGAAGTCTGCAGAGGCTTAATCAATGCATATACCTCGCTGGACTTTGTAATCACTAAATTGCGTTCACCGGAGTCTTCATCTTCTCCATGACTACTTGAGCTGTCATCATGTCCCTCCAAGTTCAGATATTGTGAGGTGTCCTCATCGATAATGTTCTCCATTATTTCTTCTTCTTCAAGGTTTCTACTAAGTGGATCCATAGTTTCTAAAACAATAATATTATCTAGAGTAAGAGAGTAAACATTCAGGTGGACTTGGATTCATACACAAATATACATATTATTCATACAAAAATACACAAATAAATACACAAATGAAATTAAAACCCTAAGGATGCTTGATCATTTTAAACGAGTTCCGAGGGGTCCAAACCCTAATTCGGAGAAATCCCGGATGCATATGAGAGGGGCTAGCTACAGTGGCTGACCGGAGGATGCTCCAAAAAGCAGCGGCTAGCGGCGCTGGAGAGCGACCTAGGGCACACGAGGTAGCGGGTTCGCCTCAGCGTGATGCGGCCTACCTAAAACGGGCGGCGCCACTACCTAGGGGTCACCGGAGCGACGTTAACGACGACGGCCAGCGGCGGCGCTTGCAGAGCAGCGAGGTGACGACCCTAAACTAATACTAACTATAAAATACACTAAATAACCCTAAACTAAATACACTAAACTACACTAAATAAATAACCCTAAACTAAATAACCCTAAACTAAATAAATAACCCTAAACTAAATAAATAACCCTAAACTAAATAAACCCTAAACTAATAACCCTAAACTAAATAAACCCTAAACTAATACTAACACTAAACTACTAATAATACACACTAAACTACACACTTATAAAATACTAATAACTAATTATATACATATATGCAACGAAAATACTAATAACTAATACATATATGCAACGAAAATACTAATAACTAATTATAAAATACTAATAACTAATACACACTAAACTACACATATAAAATACTACACAATTATGCAAGGGCGGCGGCCGACGGGGGTAGCGGCGGCGACGGGGGTGGCAGCCGATGCGGGCGCGCGCGGTGGCGAACGGTGCTGGCGCGGCGGGGGGGGCGTCGACTGCGACGGCGACGGCTCGCGCGAGGGGAGGGGGGCGACGGCGCTCCCGCGGGATGGCGACGGCGAGGGCGGCGACGGCGAGGGCGGCGACGGCGAGGGCTGGACGGGCGCTTTCGATTTGGCTGGGGGGGAGAAGGAAGGGGAAGCCGCGCGTTATAACCCCCCCCCCCCTTTAACACCGGTTCGTGGCTGGAACCGGTGTTAAAGGGGGGGAATTCGTTTCGCGCCCGCACCCCCCCCCTTTAACACCGGTTCGTGGCTGGAACCGGTGTTAAAGGGGGGGCATTTATTTCATGCATTAAAGGGGTGGGGGCATTTATAATTCAAAAAATAGGATATGAATTTAGAAAATTCATATCTTATTCATTTCAACTCAGAAAAATATGAATAATATATCATAATTTTCAAAAAAAAATATCTGTCCATTCATGTAAAAACATTTTATATTTACTTTAGATGAAAATTTTCAAAATGATTAAAACACTTACATATAAATTTTGATTATTCAATTCAAACAAAAATAAATTGTCAAATCCTAAAACTTTGAACATAAGAAATATTAAGCATCTAAAAAGGAATCTAACCCTTTTTTATTAGAGAAAATCATATTTTATTTTGTATTAACATTTTTGAATTGATTGGATATTTAAATGCCGCATCTTTTGTATACACTTGAATCTGACAAAGCCTCGCTCAACTTGCATTGGATTTTTGATAAAATAGCATATTGTGAACCTAAAAATGATTTTTGTAAAAAATCATGAGCATCGTATCATGTACCTGTAGTTCATATCTGACCCACTTCCTACCGATTCGACAGGAATTTGTCTTTTTCACCAGAGGTGGACGGAAAGATTTCAGATCCCCCTGTTGATACATTGTCCATCTAAGGTGGTCTAGTATTTTTGTAAAATGTGGTGGTGGTTTTTTGAATTAGCCATTTGGTGGTTGCTTCACAAAACCGTTCGTTTTTTATGCTCGGAAAATGGAAAATGCCTTTTTGGTGCGATAAAAAGGAAAACTTCCTCTTGCAACATTGTTTGCCATGCCATGATGCACATGTATGCACAATATGGCCATATTATCACAAACTATGCCTTGATTCTAGCCATAACATTGGTCATTTGACCCGAAAGCCAAGAAACCTCAAATGAGATAGGTCATTTTGTGAAGGAGATAGAACTGGAATTAAAATACAGAATGCAACTAATAGTAAGTTACATAAAGCACGACTGAAAATTAAGATACATAAAAGAACTGAAAATTAAGATACATGGCCAGATTAAGTAACAATCGGCCGAACTTGTTTCGGAATGTTGGAGTGATTCAGTTATGCTCCTGCCTACACCTGTAATACTCGCCACTGTAGTCGTCGTACTCGCCGCCGCCGTCATCGCTGCCGTCGTCGGGGTCGCCGTAATTGAACCTTGAAGGCTGAGTATGCGTGGGCTGGACTTGAGGGTAGCACAGACGGGGGTTAGAGTCGGCGGCAGTGTCATAGGCCATGACGCTCTGGAGAGTCCGACCGCGCCACCATAGCCGATGGCCGGCCTCGTTGAAGTTCGGAGGAGGTGGGCCGTCCTCCTCATGCCTGGCGAGGGCCCTCTCACGCCGATCCACGAAGAAGGGTTCCCAAGTAGGGAAATAGTCGGGATGCCATCTGGGATTCCTCCGCTGCTCCGGCGTGAGCTCGAAGTAGTAGTGGTTTGTGATGGCCATCCGGCGCGCCACACCTAGAGGGACAGGAGGAACCGGCACGCCTCCGGCGCTCAGCATCCAGCCGACGGGGACACAGTAGCCCGGCGGGTAGGGGTAGTTCGAGGCGCAAAGCGCCTCCGCCTCCCTGGGGGTTAGTGCTATGGTGGAAGCCATGGGAAAGAGTGATGAGGTTGCAGATATGAGTCTAGAGATATGCAATGACAATGGAGGCCAACCCTACATATATATATATAGTGAAGAACTGGCGGGAAGAACTGGAGGGAAGAACTGGCGGGAAGAACTGGCGGAAAAAAATGGCGGGAAGAAAAATGGCGGAAAAAATGGCGGGAAAAAATAGCGGGAAGAAAAATGGAGGGAAGAAATAGAAGGAAGAAAATGGCTCATTTAATACATATACTGTTAACAGAAGAAATATGACATTGATTTCCATGTTGAGATACATATGTGTGCCAAAAATGGCTCAATTAATACATATAGTCAATCTTATGATCGCGTCGGCCGTAACCATGGAGTATCAACACCGTTTAACAGGATGGTTGGGTCAGTCTTCACTCTGAAGGGCGGAATTTCATCAAACTTATTATAATCTTCTGACATATCTGTCTTGTCCTCCACTCCCACGATGTTTCTTTTCCCTGAAAGAACTATGTGACGCTTTGGCTCATCGTGTGATGTATCTGTTTGCTTATTTTTTTTGTTTTTTTCGGTTTGGTAGACATGTCCTTCACATAGAAAACCTGAGCCACATCATTGGCTAAGACGAATGGTTCGTCTAAGTTCTTTTCTACCTTCATAAGATTGTTGAGATCCACCGTTGTCATTCCGTACTTCTTGTCTACCTCAACCCCCCCTCCTGTTAGCTTGACCCATTTGCATCGAAACAAGGGGACCTTAAAATTAGGTCCATAGTCAAGTTCCCATATCTCCTCTATGAACCCATAATACGTGGTCTTTTGCCCATTGTCTTCTGCTGCATCGAAGCGAACACCACTATTTTGGTTGGTGCTCTTTTTATATTGGCCTATCGTGTAAAATGTATTTCCATTTATCTCGTACCCTTGGAAAGTACATACAGTCGAAGATGGTGTCCTGGCCAACAAGTACAGCTGATCCCCAACAGTGGTGTTATTGGTGAGAAGTCTTTGCAGCCAGCCGCCAAAACTCGCCATGTGTTCACTTATAATCCATTCATCAGACTGCCCCGGTTGTTTGAGGCGTATTAAATTCTTGTGTTCATTGATATACGGGGCAACCAAGATAGATCTTTGAAAAACCGTGTAGTGTGCTTGATTGAGAGAATGCCCGTCCCTACATATCATTGCTTTACATCCTAGGGTGCCTTTTCCACGCAGTCTCCCCTCATGTCGTGATTCTGGAACACCAATCGCCTTAAGGTCAGGAATAAAATCAACACAGAACTCAATGACCTCCTCTGTTACATAGCCCTTGGAGACGCTTCCTTCTGGCCTAGCACGGTTATGAACATATTTCTTTAAGACTCCCATGTACCTCTCAAAGGGGAACATATTGTGTAGAAATACAGGACCGAGAATGGCAATCTCTTCTACTAGGTGAACCAGGAGATGCGTCATAATATTGAAGAAGGATGGTGGGAACACCAACTCAAAGCTGACAAGACATTGGGCCACATATGTCTGTAACCCTGGTAGGCTTTCTGGATCGATTACCTTCTGAGATATTGCATTGAGGAATGCACATAGCTTCACAATGGGTACTCGAACATTTTCAGGTAGAAGCCCCCTCAATGCAATCGGAAGCAATTGTGTCATAATCATGTGGCAGTCATGAGACTTCAGGTTTTGGAATTTTTTCTCTGCCATATTTATTATTCCCTTTATATTCGACGAGAAGCCAGACAGGACCTTGATACTGCTCAGGCATTCAAAAAAGATTTCCTTCTCTGCTTTGGTAAGAGCGTAGCTGGCAGGAGTTAAGTGGCATCGTTTACCCTTCTCGTTCTCAGGATGCATAGGCTCTTTAGGGTCTTTCAGACGTTGCTGGTCCTGCCGTGCTTCCGGTGTATCTTTTGTCTTCCCATACACTCCTAGGAAGCCTAGCAGGTTCACGCAAACATTCTTCGTCACGTGCATCACGTCGATTGAAGAGCGGACCTCTAAGACTTTCCAATAGGGTAGGTCCCAAAATATAGATTACTTCTTCCACATGGGCGCGTGTCCTGCATCGTCATTCGGAACAGATAGACTGCCAGGACCTTTTCCAAAGATTACTTCTAGGTCCTTGACCATACCAAATACCTCCTCACCGGTACGGGGACAGGCTTCCTCCGGGGTTCTGCCAGACGTTTGAAATGCTTGCCTTTCTTTCTTACTGGATGCAGGTTCGGAAGAAATCGACGATACCCTAGGTACACAACCTTCTTACATTTATCCAAATATACACTTTCAGTCTCATCTAAACAGTGTGTGCATGAATTGTATCCCTTGTTTGTCTGCCCAGAAACGTTACTAAGAGCAGGCCAATCATTGATGGTTACGAAAAGCAATGCTCGTAGGTCAAATGGATCCCCTTTGTGCTCATCCCACATACGTACACCTGGTTTGGCCCACAGCTGTAAAATTTCTTCAACTAATGGCCTTAGGTACACATCAATGTCGTTGCCGGGTTGCCTCGGGCCTTGGATGAGCACTGGCATCATAATGAACTTCCTCTTCATACACAACCAAGGAGGAAGGTTATAGATACATAGAGTCACAGGCCAGGTGCTGTGACTGCAGCTCTGCTCACCAAAAGGATTCATGCCAACTGTACTTAGACCAAACCTTAAGTTCCTTGCGTCACGTGCGAAGTCCGGGTACTCTCGCTCTACTTTTCTCCACTGTGACCCATCAGCGGGGTGTCTCAACATCGCGTCTTTCTTACGATCTTCCATGTGCCATCGCAACAACTTGGCATGCTCTTTATTTCTGAAGAGACGTTTTAACCGTGGTATTATAGGAGCATACCACATAACCTTGGCAGGAACCTTCTTCCTAGGGGCCTCGCCCTCAACATCGCCAGGATCGTCTCGTCTGATCTTATACCGCAGTGCAGTGCATACTGGGCATGCATCCAAATTCTCGTACTTCTCACCGCGGTAGAGGATGCAGTCATTAATGCAGGCATGTATCTTCTGCACGTCTAATCCTAGAGGGCAGACAACCTTCTTTGCTTGGTATGTACTGTCGGGCAACTCATTATTTCTTGGAAGAAGATTCTTCATTTTTACCAACAACTTTGAAAATGCGCTGTCAGTCACACCGTTCTCTGCCTTCCATTGCAGCAAATCCAGTGTGGTACCTAGCTTTTTGTGGCCATCTTCGCAAGTTGGGTACAACAATGTTTTGTGATCCTTTAACATCTGCTCCAGCTTCTCCTTCTCCTTTTCAGTTTCACATTCTTCCTTTGCATCAGTAATGGCCCGACCAAGATCGTCATCAGCGGGCCCATCTGCTGCCTCTTGATCTTCATTATCTACCCCCGTTGCAGTATCATCATATTCAAGATACATATTATGATAGTTGTCATCATCCTCTTCTTCTTCGTTGTCTTCCATCACAACCCCTTTTTCTCCATGCTTGGTCCAACAATTATAGTTGGGCATGAAACCGGATCGAAGCAGGTGGGCGTGAATGGTTTTGGTATTTGAGTAGTCTTTCTTGTTCTGACAGTGAACACTCGGACAGCACATAAAACCATTGTGACCACGGGTTGCATTAGCCACAGCGATGAAATTTTGGAGGCCCGTAATGTACTCGGAAGTGCGGCGGTCACCGTACATCCATTGTCGGTTCATCTGCATTAATATATAGTATATATCAAAAAATAATAGGGAGATGACCATTTATATATATACTACATCAATGACACATGAAAGGATAGTTGCCGACCTCGACCGGGAAGGAAAGAGCAACGAGAAAACTTATTTTGAGCTCTCGGGCATTTCACCGAACACCTCTTGTGCATACGAAAAAAACACAAACTAGCACACTTCACACCCTCTTGCTAGGCTCCAAAATGAGATAGTGAAAAAATGGAAGAGTGGGGTGTGTGCTGCGGTGTCTTATATAGCCCCCCCCCCCCCTTTAACACCGGTTCAAGCCACGAACCGGTGTTAAAGGGGGGGCTGCGCAGGCCACTGGTGCAGGGGCCTTTAACACCGGTTCGTGGCACGAACCGGTGTTAAAGGGGGGGCTCCTTTTTGCTGCACGGGCCACGCTGGTACAGGCCCCCCCTTTAACACCGGTTCGTAGAAGAACCGGTGTTAAAGCCCATTTCCAGGCTCAACCAAAGGCCTCGTTTTCACTAGTGGAGGCGGAAAGGGCGTCAAGGCCATCGCTGATATTGTCATCAGCCACCGCGCAAAAAAAAACACGGCCGACAGCGGTGGCCTTGACGGAGGTGCTCGATTTGAGCCGTAGCGGCACGGAGAAAAACAACATGGCCCAAGTGATGACGGCGCTGCTCGATTTGAGGTGCAGCAGCTTCGGCCAAATCCGGAGGCTTGGAATCCGATTTGGTGGGAATTTTTCTAGGATTTGGTGGGCTTATCTCTTCAGGTTTTGGTTGGAGGAAACGATCGAATTAAATAGGCAAGGTCGAGTACTATACGATTTTTTTTTTTGCGGAAAGAGTACTATACGATTGTGTTGGAGCAGTTTGCCTTCGGATCGGAAACCTTTATGTGTGCGAACAGATTGCGAGCCAACGGGTGTAGGAGGGACAACGTACGACGGACCAAGGAGACGGACAATGTCCGATGAAAACCACCTTAATACAAATAATAGTATAGATACGTGACTGGGAGAATATGCCAAATACGGGCAAAACAACAGCTGGACAGAAAAGATATGGTCCAGCTCCAAAACACTGAGGAGACTACTCATTTTGTAGCCTGATGTTGTAAAATCTACCTCCTATCCTCGTTTCACTGTAATCTGTTTTCTTTCTTCCTGACTGAATCTGTAAAATTAACGTCTTTAAAATTTAACGTCTTTAGGATTAGTCTAAAGTTAACGTCTTTAAAATTTGAGCAAGATTATACACAAAAATATGAACATTTACAGTACTAAATCAATATCAATAGATTCATATAAAATATATTTTCTTACAATACGGAATAATGAGCTACGCCGACGGCAAAATGTCGGGGCCATCGGCGTAGGTGAACAGGCTCGGTAGCCGGGCTCTGCGGCCGTCTGCCTAGTTTTGCCTTCGGCATAGGATGGATAGGTCTACGGTGTAGGTCATTACGTGTGACGGCGATGCGACGGAATCAAGTCTACGTCGACGGCTTTGTCGTCGGCATAAGTATCACACCTAAAGCCGTCGGCGTAGCTATTTTTCCTTTTTTCCACATTAATCTTAGAAAAATCATAACTAAATCATTTTAATTCAGAAAAATACATATAACATACCGAAATTTGCAGAAAAATAATATCTATCTATATAAACTCAAATATTACATATTTATGTCTAAAAACATAAAAACAATACAAATACTTTCGTATAACATATTTTCCACTTTTAGAGTGCCCAAAACGGGGTGTTTTGTAAAGCAACCAGCAAATAAAAGTTGAAAACTGGTACCACCTCATTTTAAAAAAATAGTAGACCACCTTTTATGGACAATGTCGCAACGGGGATATGTTAAACCTTTCCGTCCAGCCATTGTGAAAAAGAGAAATAACTGCAGAATCGGTAGGAAGTGAGTAAGATTTGAACTACAGGTACATGATCTGATGCTCATGATTTTTTAGAAATTCATTTTTAGGTTTATAATATGCTATTTTATAAGAATACCAATGCATGTTTAGCGAGACTCGGCCTCGAGCTAACAATCTTTATGCCTGCCGTTTTAGAAAGTTTGACGATAGTTTGAAACGGACATAAAAAAATTCAAAAATGACCGAAACAATGCAAAACCTTCACGTGGTGTCATATTATGTGACATAGTTGCAAGGAAAAATATCAAAATTGGTATATTGATTGTGTCTCAAAAAACCTTCACAAAGTGACATATCTCAATCGAAGTTTTCTCGCATTCAGGTCAAATGACCAAAGTTATGTTCAGAATCGTGGCATAGTTTAGAATAATGTATCCGTATTGTGCAAGTATGTGCATCATGAGATGGTGAACAATGTTACAGGAGGAAGTTTTCCTTTTTGTTGCACGAAAAAACAATTTTCTATTTTCCGAGTGCCCAAAACGCGGTGTTTTGTGAAGCAACCACCAAATAAAAGATTAAAAATGGTACCACCCCATTTAAAAAAATAGTAGGCCACCTTTCATGGACAATAACCCAACCAGGGAATCTTAAGCCAACCTCCACCCCTCATGAAAAAACAAATTCATGCCGAATCGGTAGGAAATGAGTTAGATTTGAACTACAGGTACATGATCTGATTCTCATGATTTTCTGGAAAAATCATTTTTAGGTTCAAAATATTCTATTTAATCAGATATCCAATGTTAGCGAGGCTCAGCCCCGAGCTAATAATCTTCATGCCCGCGATTTTAGAAAGTTTGACGATAGTTTCAAAGTGACATAAAAATTAAAAAACGATCAAAACAATGCAAAACATTGGCGTGGTGTAATATTATGTGACATAGTTATAAGGAAAAATATCAAAATTAGTATATTGATTGTGTCTCAAAAAGCTTGACAAACTGACGTATCTCAATCGGGGTTTCCTCGCTTTCAGGTCAAATGACCAATGTTATGGCCAGAATCGCGACACAATTTGTGATAATATGCACATATTGTGTATGTACATCATGAGATGACGAACAGTGTTGCAGGAGGAAGTTTTTCTTTTTATGACACCAAAAAACCATTTTCCATTTTTCGAGTGTCCAAAATGGGGTGTTTTGTGAAGCAAACCACCAAATAAAAGTTTAAAAATGGTAACACCCCATTTTAAAAAATAGTAGACCACCTTGCATGGACAATATCCCAACAGGGGTATCATAAACTTTTCTATCCACCCCTCATGAAAAAGAAAAATTTCTTCTGAATCGGTAGGAAGTGAGTCAGATTTAAATTATAGGTACATGATTTGATACTCATGATTTTTTAGAAAAATCATTTTTAGGTTCGCAATATGCTATTTCATTAGAGATCCAATGCAAGTTTTCCTTTTCGTCGCACCAAAAAGCTATTTTCTATTTTTCTGAGTGCAAAAAAGGGGGTGTTTCATGAATCCTGACATAGTTTCGGTTGGTCTAGTGTTAAAAAGATACGATACATAATTAAATAGATGATAGGTATGTTATATTTGGATTCCTCTCATTTTCTCACCGATTTGGATATATTATTTGTCGAATTACGATTTACGGATTTGTAGATATGAATTATTCAATATTAAATGGAAAAAAGGCAAAATAAATAAAATTTATTTTATTTTTATTCGAATTCAAGATTATTATTACTTATTCATTATTGTTTACTTAAATAATTGTATAAAGACGTCTAACATCATGGTCCAAGGATTAATAGGATTGATAAGGTAGTATTCACAAAAAGTTCTAATTTTTTTGTCAAAAGCTCATGTGGAAGGAATGGAGAAGTTAAGCGTGTTGGGACTGGAGTAGTGTTAGGATGGGTGACTGATGGGGATGTTTTACTAAGAGTGCAAGTTGACTTTAGATTAAGTGTTCTTAGAGCTAAAAATGTTCCTATGAAATTAACGAGTTAAACAATTCAACAAATTGAAAAAATGGAATAAAGCTAGACCGACGGCAAAGCTGTCGGTGTAGCCAAACGGCTATTAGTCATCTAGGTCGGACCCATATGGTTTATGTCGATGGTTTTGCTGTCAGCGTAGCTATGTACACCGACGACTTTTCTATGTCGACAGGGAGAGGGGCTACGCCTACAGGCTAGTAAGCCGACGACAACCATCGGCGCAGCCTACGTCGACAGGGTTCTGTGGCTACGCCGATGGGGTCTGGCAGTCGGTGCTTATCGTGTTTCATGTAGTGTTAATGTTTCCATTTAATATTGAAGATGTAGATATTTTTTCCTAAATATTTTGTCAAAGTTTGTAAGATTTGATTTTTGACTAATCTTTAGGTGCCTTATATTTTGAGACGAG
The DNA here is from genome assembly GCA_910589775.1 of Avena eriantha. NCBI lineage: Eukaryota > Viridiplantae > Streptophyta > Magnoliopsida > Poales > Poaceae > Avena > Avena eriantha. Next base: position 102,616,628 of record OU342744.1, read on the forward strand.
AGGGAAGGAGTACCATGCTGCCAGCAGTCTAAGGATGCTATTTTAATACAGATTATTTCAAAACCATCAACAGACAGACTGTTAAATTATAGACAGTCAAATAAGCAACTGGGTTAGCGGTCCTTCTTTGAGCAAAGAACATGAGCAGTTAAAATGAAGCTTTTTATTAGTAGAGCCTTTGCTTGTTCACAACGAGGCGTGTAATGTTTAATCAAATTAAGAATCACATCTGACAAGAGTCATCCTTTTAACATCGATATAAATTATTCAAACCAACTACATTCAGTGTGATTTTAATATGATAACCAGCACTATGTTTAATCAGATTCTAGTAAACCATTCAGGAGACAGTCTAGGAATCACCAAAGTTGCAGGAGGAGTACCCTACTCCTTCAGAAACTTTGGAAACTATATGATTTGATCTCACAAAGATAAATACCTAAAAAAATCCAGAGCTTCATGCAGAATGCTACATCCTACAGATTAATCTCCTTTGAAGGTCAGATTGAATATTCACCAACATCACCTGCAAGATAGTTTAGACGCAAGATATTTTAGATGTCGGGCCGTAATACAACAACCTAGGGGAAGTGGGACTTGTATCTTTTACAAAAATAACGGTTCAAACTTACATTTACGTATTGCATGTAGGTCGCATTCGCCTCCTGATACTGCCGAAAGGCCGCATGATATTCATCATGAGCGGCATCGTAGGCCGCATCGAACTCAAGCTACAATATTGAGAACAACAAGGAGGCGCCACTGAAATCCTATCTTGAATTGAGGTAGAGCTAGGGAGAACCATACCCAACCACGAATCCACCGACTACCCGATATAATCCATAAGCGTTATGGTTCAAAATATGTTAGACCACTAATGCATATTAAGTCGCGTAACGCTTACGGTCGGGATGATGCCTAGGTGACACGACAGACTTGGTGATCTAGACACGAAAATAAACCTAGGTACAAGAGAGGTGAACGGAATCTCACCCTCTGAAAGGGCATGTATGCCCAATGTGTGGTTTTGGTAATTAATGACAATCCCTATGGACTAATGTGCAAATTGAGTCTCACTTGTAGGTTTGTCCATTGACATCGCTTGGACCATGTGTTGGTTTCAAGGATAAAAAAGAAGAAGTATCGTCCAATGGCTTTGTGCCTATTCGAATCAAGTAGAAGAAGAAGAAGATCAAGTATGTCTTGAAGAAGAAGAAGAAGAAGAACATGGAGTTCCTCATGGCTATCTTCAAGACATCGTCAAGAATTGAAGTGCAAGCTCAAGATGCGTCATCTCTAGAAGATCTCATTCTTGAAGCTTGCCATCCTCGGCAATCATGGAATGATGAAGACAAGTTCGAAGAAGAGGCTTCCCCCATGGAGTATGGGGGGCATTTCTCAAGTCTTCATCAAGCAAGAGCAAGCAAGAACAATCAAGAAAGGTGTTCCATCTTGAAGGTGAGAAGATCGTCTACATCACGCTCAAGTGGGATGCTCAAGGCAAAGGTATGATCTTGATAGGGTTTCTATTTTACCGGTCTCTTGAAGTGTTGGGAGACCGGGTTTAGGATAGGTAGACGTACTATCAAGAGGGGCTCTCGAGTGGGTGACTCGTTCGTATCTTTCGGAGAGAGCTCAAACATTTGCATACATAGCATCATCTTTCTTGGTTGTTGTTTGGTTCTTGTCAATGTGAGGATCTAGAGCTTGTGGTTTTCTTCATAACAAGCTCTAGTTCATAAAAAACGGATTTCCCATGCATATCTTATTGCCTTTTTGATCTTGCGGGTTTTCCGGCTCCACGCCTTGGGAGGTATCTCACATATATATTCATGGTATTTTCTCCCTTGGTGATATCCAATATTTCTCCCTTGCGTTTTTGTTGGATTCTACGCGTCGTTATCTTTCCAACAAAATTGGTTTCGTCTCGTTTGGAGTTCGGACGTGAAAGTTATTGCAGTTTTGGTTTCTGAAGTTTCTCTGACCGGAAGTACCGACGAGGCACCGGAAGTACCGCTCGAGTAGAAATGCCGCCGGTAGTACCGGTCTTAATTCCGGCCCAACTTCCGGCAACCTCGATTTTGGTTCTGTACCATCTCTATCTTGGTGTGCGTATTTGACGAAACTTGGATCGGATTTTCAGGCGGTAGTACCGCTAGGACATTCTTGCCACCGGTAATTCTGGCGAAGCGGCGGTAGTACCGGCCAGGATCACGTTTTTGTTCTTTCTCTCGCTGTTTTCTGACTGTTGGCTGGGTGCCACCAGTAGTACCGGCCACCCACTGGTACTACCGGCCGTGCGCGATTCTATGGGTAACGGGCAGATCGGGGAGCCCTTTAAAAGGAGCTCCCCTTTCCCCTTCAGCCAACACTGGTTCTTCTCGGTTTTAGGCTTTCTCTCTCCTCCGTTGTTGAGCTTGAAGAGCTTGCCCTCTCCCCTTCTCCCTCCTATGATTCTTGCATCTTTTTGAGGGATTTGAGAGAGGAGATCTAGATCTACAAGCCCCAACAAGCAAAATCCCTTCTTTGTGAAGGAATCCTTGGGATCTAGATCTTGGAGAGTTTTGTGTTCTCCTCTTGTGTTCTTCCTCTCTTATTCCCCCAATAGCTTTTGTAGCTTTGGTGGAATTTGAGAGCGAAGGACTTGCCTCTTGCATTTTGTGCATAGGTTTGAGTTCTCCTCGGAGATTCGGCGAGTTCAAGCCCTTGGGCTTGTTTCTCTTGGGTTCTTGGAACCCTAGACGGTCGTGTGGAGTTGTGGTGTGTTCTTGGGGCTCCAATTGAGTTGTGGAGGTTCCCCAAGCTTGTTGGCCTTTTGTGGCATTGTGGAGCCTTTGTGGCATTTCTTGGGAGCCCTCCAATTGAGTTGTGGAGATTTCCCCAAGCCTTCTACGGGTTCGGTGACCGCCCTCAAGTGTCCCATAGTGGAACGTGAGTAGGCCTTTGTGGCGAGCTCACGGGAGAATAGGGTGAGCCTTTTGTGGTGTCGGTAGGTTGTGTGCCTTCGCATCTTGGGGTGAGGCCTTGTGTGGCGTTGGGTGAGCATCGTGCCACCACACCTTGAGGTGAGCCACTTGTGGCGTTCGAAGTACATTGTGCCCCCGCACCTCTCCAATGGAGACGTAGCTTCTTTGGAAGTGAACTTCGGGAAACAAATCATCGTATCCGTGTCCATCGGTTATTTCTCAACTCATATTTCTAATCCTATTTCGAGCATTTCTAATTCTACTCCTATTTCTAGCAATTATAATTCTACTCATATTTATACTCACATATTACAAACTACTAGCAAACTCCTATTTCTACTCACATAGTACAAACTTCTATTTCTACTCACATAGTACAAACTTCTATTTCTACAAAACCTATTAGCAAGTCTAATTCTAAAACAATTCCTACTCCTATTTCGACAAACTCCTACTTCTACACTCACCTAACAATTAATAAATTACTAAATTATACTATTTACACTAGCACTTGAAAAAAACAAGGAAAAGGGGGTCATTACCTCCAAGCGGCAGGACAGTGAGGGCCGGCGCTGCGCAGGAGCAACGCAGTGAGGAGGAGGCGGCGGGGTCGGGTGCTGCTGCATGGGGGGAGGTGTGCTGGGAGGTGGGGGCGATCTCGGGGAGGCGGGGGTGAGCTCGGGGAGGCGGGGGCCGAGCTCGGGGAGGAGGCGGCGACGGCGGGTTGGGGAGGAGCAACTGGTGGCGGTAGGGTTGGGGATAGGGAAGGGTTGGAGAATGGAGATAGTGTCCTGGGTGGGCCGCTTGCCAACTAAAGTGGATATGGCTACGCCGACGGCCAAGATACACCGAGGGCTGCCGTTGGCGTAGCTAGTTTTTTTCCGGTACTCCCTCCGTTCACAATTAGATTGCATTCTTGGTTTAGTCAGAGTCAAACTTTTGAAGTTTGACCAAATATTTAGCAAAAAATAAAAGTATCTACGATGTAAAACTTGTGCCCCGCGAATCTACCCTCCATAGACGTGGGCCCCGCATACTCGGGAGCTAGGTTTTCCATCTAGGAGCATTACACCACACTTGTGCATGTATGATAGGCCCACACACATGTTCTCGTGTCATTTCGGACGTCGGGCGATCCTTCTCCGCGAAACCCTAATCTGAGGGCCTAGGTGGTCTACCCCTATAGCTTTCCTCCATACGGGGGTACCCCTGTGGACTTTTCCATTTGTTTAGGTTTGTTTAGGACACATGTACATGGAAAGCAAATCTTGCGCCTGCTTTGCCATACAAAAGGCTTCGGTTGTCCCACGGCGGGAGTTTCCACGTAAAGATCCAGAATTTTACTAAGTGTTAATGCATGTTCGAGAAGTGGGTCAAACTTGGGACCTGCACATGTCACCTACCACCCTTGCACTCTCACACACATATTCTAGGGACATATGCAAGTTCTCATGTGATTTCGACGCTCCGGCGGTCTTTGTCCTGCGAAACCCTAGAGCGAGGGCTTGCAAGTCTACCCTCGTAGCATTCAACCCTCTTGTTTTGTGTTTGTTTAGGTCATATGATGATGTAAAACCATGTTGGTTCACAAGGTGCAGCACTATTCTACCCGGTTTCACCGGAACGGGGAGTTTCCCCCTTATATAAGTCCAAAAACTTCGGTTTTAGGTTACAACGCATGCATGCGAAGGGGGACACATGCACCCAGGGACTAGGTTTTGTATGTTTCAACATATAACCCCACTTTCATGCATGTGCTAGGGCCACATGCAAGTTCTTGAGGTATTCCGATGCCCCGGAGCATGATTTGCTGCGGAACCCTGATATGTGGGCCTCGGATCGTCTACCCCCTAGACATTCTTCTGATAGGGGTAGCCCAACGTATCTCTCTCTTGTTTTGTGTTTGTTTAGGTCATATGATGATGTAAAACCATGTTGGTTCACAAGGTGCGGCAGTATCCTACCCAGTTTCACCGGAATAGGGAGCTTCCCCCTAATATAAGTCTAGAACCTTCTCTTTTAGGTTACAACGCATGCATGCAGATGGGGACACATGCACCCGAGGACTAGGTTTTGTATGTTTCAACATAACACCACACTTTTATGCATGTCCTAGGGCCACTTGCAAGTCCTTGAGGTATTTCGATGCCCCAGAGCGTGGTTTGCTGCGGAACCCTAATTTGTGAGCCTTAGATCGCCTACCACCCTAGACGTTCTTATGATAGGGGTAGCCCGACGTAGCTCTCTCTTATTTTGTGTTTTTTAGGTCATATGATGATGTAAAACCATGTTGGTTCACAAGGTGTGGCAGTATCCTACCCGGTTTCACCGGAACGGGGAGTTTCCTCCTTATATAAGTCTAGAACCTTCGCTTTTAGGTTACAGGGCATGCATGCGAAGGGGGACACATGCACCCGGGGACTAGGTTTTGTATGTTTCAACATAACACCACACTTTCATGCATGTGCTAGGGCCACATGTATGTTCTTGAGGTATTCTGATGCCTCGGAGCATGGTTTGCTGCAGAACCCTGATTTGTGGGCCTCGGATCATCTACCCCCTAGACGTTTTTCTTATAGGGGTAGCCCAGCGTAGTTATATCTTTTTTTGTGTTTGTTTAGGTCATATGATAATGTAAAACCATGTTGGTTCACAAGGTGCAGTAGTATCCTACCCGGTTTCACCGGAACAGGGAGTTTCCCCCTTATATAAGTCCAGAACCTTCGCTCATCCGAAGGGGGACCCCGGGGACTAGGTTTTGTATGTTTCAACCTAACACCATACTTTCATGCATGTGCTAGGGCCACATGAAAGTCCTTGAGGTATTCCGACGCTCCGGCGGTCTTCGTCCGTCGAAATCCCAGACCGGGGCCCCGCAGGTCTACCCCTATAGCTTTCCTCTGAACGGGGTAGCCCGGTGGACGTTTCAATCTGTTTTGGTTTGTTTAGGACATATGTACATGAAAAGCAAAGTTTCGGCCTACTTTGCCATAAAATAGGCTTCGGTTGCCCTGCGACAGGAGTTTCCACGTAAAAAAATAGGATTTTACCAAGTGTTAACCTATGTTCGAGAAGGGGGTCACACTGGGGACCCGCATATGGCACCTACCAATCATGCACCACTCTCACACACATATGCTAGGGACACATACAAGTTCTCATGTGATTCCGACGCTCCAGCAATCTTCGTCCGGTGAAACCTTAGACCGAGGGCCCCACAGGTCTACCCCTATAGCTTTCCTCCGTACAAGGTAGCTCGGTGGACTTTTTCCATTTGTTTTGATTTGTTTAGGACATGTGTACATGTAAAATAAAGGTTGGGCCTACTTTGCCATAAAATAGGCTCTGGTTGCCCCCGTTCTGGTACTTGCTCTTGTCAATCAGGCACCTCGTTCAGGAACATGGTCTATTGCATCGCATAACATTGACACCGATCTGGTAATTTTCAAATGGTTGGTGTGAGGAATGGTGTAAAAAATGGGTTGGCGTAGGAAAAGGATTGAATATTTGAACAACTTCTCCAAAATGTATGATACATAAAATTCAAACACATGCGATAATAACACTTACAAACATGCAAATTTCTCGGGTTGTGAAAAGGTTCGCAACGACATTTCATGTGGGAGTGGAGACTGTTATTCGGAGGGTACCAATCCGTCCAATGGATAAAATAGAACCTAAATAATTGATACTAATAAATAAATACAAATTTAAATAATTTCATAATTTGGTGGCAAAAAATAAAAAATGGAAGGCGGTACGCCGAGGGTTGCCGTCGGTGTACGCGGGCGGTATGCCGAGGGTGGCCATCGGCGTAGGTGGGTTGAGGCGATGCCGACGGTGGCCCTCGCCATACGGTTGGCGCCGTTAGGGCTCCGTCCCGACCTGGCCGGCAAGTGCCACACATTCTCCCCGTACGGCGACGGCCTGGATACACCGAGGGTAGCCGTCGGTGTACGGTTGCCTACGCCGATTGCAAGGCTACGCCGAGAGTTGGTGAGCGGGGCTGGCCTGGCCCGGGCCTACACAGACGGCCCTGATCTTTTGCCGTCGACGTAGCGTCTGGCCGTCGGCGCATCTCGCCATTCCTGTAGTGACACTCGCAACAATTTTGGATGTATTTGCATCGGATGGCAAATTATTGTACCAGTTGACCCCAATTTGCAAGTTGTTGTATGAATTTGCACATATTAAACAACTTTGTCTACCTCTCTGGTGTTATTAGCTCAATATAAAATATATATGTTCAACGATCAACCGTTTCCTCAGCACGCGGTTGACAGCTAAGGTAACATTGCTGAGAAGAACCAGCGTGTGCAAGCGCTACAACCCTGGCCGTGCCATCCGACGTTGAGAGCCAGACGCTTACCATGTCGCCTAGGACAACACTTAATGGCCGTTGTCGCTCCATCATCACCGTTAGCACAGATAGAGCATCCCGCGGAGGGGTCACGCAAGTTAGAGTTGTGCATCGAGGTCTTGCAGCAACCAGCGACGAGAGATCGATCAAACGATGGTGTGGTGGCATGATAATATTCCCAAATACCTCTCAATCCCAGACCTTAAGTGACCACTACAACAGACTATTGACAAGGATTCCAATTCAGGTTTCACTTGCATCCTCATTTATCGGTAAAAATCAGATGACCTATGCAATCATGAAATACAATATCTTGGTAGAGGTAGGAATCTATCAACCTATCTTCCTGTCACGCCGGCAAATGATCCCCCCCTCCGATAAGTTCGGTTTAGTTTGAAGAACGACTATTCTGTTCACAAGCATATAAAGAGCAGCTAGCTACTGAGCAATATAATGCTGCTACGCATCAACTTTTAATTCCTCATGTTCAGATAGTGATGGGTGCAACCATAGTTGGGAATTCTGAATCCAGGTTGTGCCGCTATAATCCTTGATACATTGGCACGTGGTCGAGACTTGAAGAGTTGTCATTTAAGTAAATTATTGGCAGGTCTTAACTAGGCAGAGGTTAAAGGTACACATAGGAAATTCATTTAAGTAAACTAAAATATTTGGTTAGTTTATATGCCTTTGTTAGACTTAATCCCGTCATTAAGAAAATTATTAATATTTGCTTTTGACGAATTGAAAATTGACAGAGAAAATGTAGCGAGGTTGTCACCAAGGAAGAGCCTCTTGGCAAAGTCCTGTTCTTCTTCCTTGCTAGAGTGATGAGTGTGTGTTTAGAGAGACAAAATGAAGAGAAGAGAGGAGCTGAGAGATTCAGCTCCAACAGGCTTTGCTAATTCCCGGTTGCTCTAGAACGTACCTCCCGATCGACCCTTCTTCGTCAATAAACTGTGACCGTGTGCGGCCACAAGTTTCTGCTGAGCCTGTTTCGGTCCTTGTGCTATATCTTTCCTGATCTAGCTTTACTTTCTTCACTCCTATATCAATGGAATGGGAAAGTGTTCACTGACTTAGCTGTCACTTTTTCCACTCTCAAATCGGGTTGGACATGATCTAGCAATCCTTTGACATGTGCTCTTCCCTTACGCGTGGATACCGTAGAGGCCTTGCACGTGTGACGCTCACGAAGGAATTCGTAGATTAGAGCCGGATTGCAGTGCCTAAATCGTTCTGCATCTAAGCGTCAAGTGGTAATCCTGTGTCATATCTTCTCGGCTCGTTCTTGGGAGCTTCCCGTAGAGAAGGTTTTGCTTATCTCTACGTGGTCCAACAAGTGTTTTTCCTCGCGGATGCAAATGAACCTATTATAAAAAATATAAAAAACAAATTTCATAATATCAAAAATTCTGAAAGAAAATTTCGAGTGTATATCGGGATATTTTGTGTTCGTACACAAGTTTTTGGGAAAATGGATTATTTTATGTGACTTGTGTAAAAATAAAAAATTCTAAGAATAATCATGTTGGACCATGTGAATTTGTCTTTTTACACGAGGCACAAAAAAAGTTCCTTTTTCCCAAAAATTATGTGTGAACATATAATGCCAGGATGTACACGCTTATATTTTGTATAATTCTTTTGAAATTTAAATATATATTTTCAAAAAAATGAGTTCGGCTGCAGCCGTCAGCCGAATTGGTTTTCCGTTGTTTAAGCGTTTTCTTGTTGTTGGCTTTGTTATGTTACTCATATTTCTTTTTTGCGGACCCTAATATGATTTTAATTTTTTAGTTGTTTTGTATTGATGGGAATCATCGGTCAGATTTTCAGTACATATGTATGCTGTAGGATTTCATGATTGAAATATCAAAGTTTGCATATGTATGTGTAACTGAACCCCATGTTGGCATTTTTCCTTTTTTTATCCTCTACTAGTAAAAAAAAAACTATATACAATCGCACATGCATGTGTAATAGCTTACATGTTTGCAATTAGCTCTCATATGGGTGTAAACTTTTTGATATGTAACTGCACATGTGTGTGTAATCAAATTATTTTATGATTTTTTTTTATCTTGTAGAAGTCAAGTTAGAAGTACATATTTTTATAGATCTCCGCTGTTTGATTTTGTACTTGTATGTTTCTTCTCATGTGGTCCTTTTTTACTTGATGTTAATTTTCTGAAATTTATTTTTGTTATACGCTGGGTTGCACTAGTGGAGGAGGCATGATACAGACTCAAGGGGATGGCCAATGTAGCTATTTTTTCTATATAATGGGGTTGGACGAGCTAATCTCCATGTATGCCCACAAAATCTACTCCAAATATGCCATTTCTCTTGCTGCATCATATCACAGGGGGTATTAATCCCTGCTTGTCCCCTAGCTCCGCCACTAGGTTGCACATATATGTGCAGTTGTGTAAATGCACCTATGGCCTATTTTCATATATAACGTGCAACTGCTTGCACAATGGCAAATTTATGTGTAATTGCATATATGCATCTAATTTTAAACTTTATTATATATTTTTTATTTGATTTTCACATATTAACTTGCAATTGGGTTGTTGTTTTTGTTTTTGAGCTTGTTATTGGGCTCTTTATGAAGGAATTAATGCCCAGAAGAGAAAAATAAAAGAGGGATCTCGGGCCGCCCAGTCGATTTATCAGAACTACCTTGGTTATCGATCAATTGAACGTTAGGGTAGAACCTATTATTTCCATGGTGTAACATATGGCCTTTATTCATAGAGCCTTAGGATCGATCCTTAACATGAATAACAAATTTACTCAAACATCAACCATACTATGTCTCAAGTTCTTCAACAGCGAGGCTTTCATGATCTAATGATAGGTTGGATCATGTAGATTGTCATGAGCGGGAACACGACTTATAAACATAAATGGAGAAGTGGGTCCATACTTCAAGCTCTCATGTGGGGTCAGGCAAGGGGACCCGATCTCTCATATTCTGTTTAGTGCCACGATTGATGCCCTCGCTGATAACCTGAATTGCCGTATGGATGTTTTCCCCCTAAACTAGCTGGGGATGCCGGTCCGCAATACCTGGATCCTGTCTAAGGACCTAGAACCCTTAATTGGGTGGGTTAAGGCAAAATCTGAGCCATGGCAAGGAATGTTTACCTCCAAAGGAAGCAAGACAATTCTTATCGACTCGTGTGTCTCTACTCTTCACATGTATATCATTGGTCTATACCTCCTATAGGAAGGTGTACATGGCATCTTCGACAAGGAGTTGTCGCGGTTCTTATGGATGGCAAATGACGGCCACCAAAAATATCACATGGTCAAATGGGTTGCGCCCCCAACGAGCTTGGGGCATAGGTATCCTATCCTCACGCCACATGACTCTGGCCTTGATGCTGAGATGGGTTTGGCGATGGGAATCAGGTCACCCTAGTTATTATTTACATGTGTCACACAACCCTTCCATAAACTTATGACTATATATAGCAGCCAGCATAGACGGCGAGCGGCCCTGTGGTCGTAGCTAGAGCAGGGAAAGATTGTGTTAGTAGTATTATTTTTTCATTGCAAAACAAAGAGCTTGGGCTAATTTTTAGACAAGCATTCGAAAATTTGGTGAGCTCTGCGCTATACCAAATCCAATGTTGTGTCAAGTTGGTGTCCGTTGTCATTCAGGGCTACATTGTTGACATGCCTCCCTAACCTCGTGTGTTGGATATAGACTCGTCTAACGGCAGGGCAAGCTCACTGCGGTGAGCGCGACATCAACTGGGTGGGAGGGCGGTAGAGCCAGAATGAACGACGGCACTACTTCATTTTGTGATACCTCCCATTCCTCGCCATCAGGTTCTTGCCACTAGATGTTGGCAGTCGGTGTATAGAACTATTGATCCAATGTATTAATCTGAAAACATACTAGGATCCTTCAAAAAGATTCTATACTCACTTATATTCATCTTCCGGGTCTTTCTTCACCTCCCTCTTTCTAAACTAAAACACCTCCCACAGTTCAGAAGCTTCCTCTTACTTATATAGGAGGCTATTGACATTTACTACAACGTAAAGGATGTAGCGACAGAGAGTAGTTGCATTTGCCTTCATAAAAGAGCTGCAATATACTTCAGTCAACCACACCATCTAAGTGTATGTGCACGGCAAGGGCTAGAATATGATACGTAACTTGCGCCGTATTGCATCAAAGTGGTAATCAAACTCTAATCACATTGAACAATGTTTCTCCTGTCTAATCGATCAGTGCACATGATGACACACACACACCTTAGTCGGGCATTGGAAGGCTGACAAAGGAGATTTGGAAGGCTGAACATCACATTGTTTGAATTCTAAAAGATGGAAAAATATGGGCAGGCGTTTATTGAAGTGAACATACGGGTCTAGAAGGAACCCGGGAAACTACGGTAGACAATCGATCATAACGCAGCCAACATGCATTCAGGAGAAACAATGGGTAAGTCACAAGTGAGGATTGTGCTGGAATAGACATTGGTGTACATTGCTCCTAGACAGTCAGGTAACTTACCAGGCTGCGGTACTTCAGAGCAAAGAACATCTCGAGGTAAAACGGTGAGTCTCACGCCTCTCTAGGTTGCTCACGTATTTCCAAATTCCATATACACCGATCAGGGTCATCAGCCTCTACGAGTACAGCTTGAACGTGTACATGCACATTGCTAGATTTGGATCAATATTTGTTCAGAGAAAGACAGAGCCAGACAGTGGTAATATCGACCATCTAGCAGGATGACCCTTGCTCAGTACTACGCAGAATTTGTGAGTAGAAGCACGATCAATATGATATTACCATTTCGATATAGTAGAACGCAAGGATATAATACCTACTTCTCATAATTTCTCTTCAGACCTCAGTAGGTTGCTGGACCCGCCTTGGACATCTCAAAGAAGTTCACAAGGATATCAGCAGCCATGTCACTGTTGTGGTAAGAACCGATGTGCAAACCAGACACACAATCCACAATGATGTCAGTATTATCGGCGAACCACATTTCATGGCCTTGGTCACAGTCAGGCCAAACACTTAATAGAGTGCAGGCTAAAAACATGTAAAACAAGAGTTTAGTACTCTGTAACTTCAAGGCTGATTTTTCTTAAGAAAAAGGTAATTATGGTAGAATATGACATGGCATGTGTATAGCAGCACAAATGCTCCCTTGCTGTCACAGATGTAGCAGTACAACTCTCTATTTCTTTAAGCCAACTCTATTCTGCAGCCAAATTGCAGTTCTGTCAGACTAATCACTTAGTAGCTAACACGCCTTACCAGGGTATTACAGAGTTGTCATAGCACCCTGTGGTCTATGTTCCTCTAGTAAGTAAATAGAAAGCAGAGAGCAACGGAACTAAAGAGTGCGACAAACCCAAGATTGTAATGCATGTATGATGGGGATGTGCAGCCAAACCATTGGCCGCTTCTCCCACTGCGTGGTCGAGGATCAAGCGCACCAGCATCGCATAGAAGAAGCAGGGGTGTCAAGCGCCATAGCCGTGGCGATGTCATCCGCTTATTGCGGACACACATGTACCACCCCACTCGACCACGTTCACGGTGTCGTCGCGCAGAGGAGGAGCCAACAATAGAGCAGCGAGCAGCAGGAAACCTATGACAAGACCGTCAAATGGCAAGATGGTATTTCCCAGTCCCTCTCAATCCTAGAACTTTTGTGTGCACTACTACTGATACTAATTTGAATTCAGTTTTCGGTTGCATTATTACTAACAAAAACTAGACTAGGCTAAGCGCTGAAGAAATATAATATGCGTGTGATTACCATCTATGTACCCATCACGCATGTCGTCGGGCCTCCTCTCCGATGAGTTCGGTCCTTAACCTTTGAAGAACGGCAGTTCCATTCTCTTGCTTTTAAAGAGCAGCTACCGAGCAATGCTACATCAGCCTTCAATCCAACATGTTTAGATAGAGCTAGCTTCAACCATGGTTGGTAATTCTGAAGCCAAGTTGTGCCGCTATGGGCCTTGATTTCTTGGCACGTGAACTAGAATTGAAGAGTTGTCATATATAGTATTGTACTATTCATAGCACTGGTTGGCTCAAGAAGTCATAAATTGATAATACCTCCGCTCTAAAATGTAGTATGTTTTGGAAACCTAAATTAGCATTCCAAAACATACTATACTTTGGAACATAGCTAATATATAATTAGGCTTAATGGTAAAGGTACATATGATAATGTTCTTCAATAACAACACAATTTGGTCTGAGTGGTTGAACCGCTCCTTGCTTGGTCACATCGGTCGTTGTTTATTTGAGTCAACCATGTTTACTTGGGTCAACCAAGTAATAACTAAATCAGTGGCCTCTGTCAAAACTAGAGTATTAGATGCTCTTTGCTGGAAAGCATTAATGAAGTTAAAGAAATTGATTTTCAAGGTTGGGGCTTGGTGTTGAATAGTGGTAACCTGGTGACGTTTTGGTTAGATACTTGGATGGACAATATATCCTGAATGTGACTTATCCCATGCTATTTGATATTTTCCAAAAGTAGGAGTGGACTTTTGGAGAAGTTAGAGATAATCTATACCTAATAATAATAATAGTAATAATAATAAAGGACGGATTGTTTCTTCCGGTCCAACACTTTTTTGGACGGTTCTACCCTCCCACCAAATCACATATTACGCACCGATGCCACCAATAAGTTAAAAACGTTCAGTGCACAGTTTTTCTTTTTGTCCGTCCAACGCCCCAACGCCCAACACATCCCCATCCCCACGGAAGAGACAGTCCTAATCTTAACTGAATCAAACAGCATATCAAATTGTAGAAGGAGTCAAGGAATCATCAAGTAGGCATCACGTATAAACATACAACAGGCTATGGTTTATCTCTACGATGGGAGAAACAAAGAAGGAAAGTGCGCAGCGAGATCTCCGACAACACCAGGACTGTGCGCAACGTCGATCACCATGGCCGTCATCGTGGACTTGATCGTCTTCGCGCCGGCGTGACATAGCCCCGTTGACTGCTGGCACGCACCGCAACCATGCCTGACGAAGACCGGAGGCGGCAAACCACCGCGAGAGCGATCGATGGCAGGCAGCTATGCCGTCCTCAGTTTCTTCTTTCGTCGGCTGCTTCCTGGCCCTACTGTTCCAAACTCGAACCAGAAGAAGTTCATACCGAATTGCATCCTCCGATTCCAAAATTTCTTCGATCACGTCAAGGCACACGTGGGGACGAGACCGATGGCAGTGGTCGATGGTGCATGTGTCGTCGCACGGATGCCGGGCGTTCGCGCTACTGCCGTTCTGTAGTGTCCCGCTGCGACAGGAGCTGGTTGATGATGACAGTGGTCTGGTTGCGAGGACGTAGGCCAATGGCCGCCGTTGCTGGTCCAGCCAGGTGTGAGGCAAAGGCACGGGATTGAGGAATACCTTCACTTTCTGGAGAGGAGGTGTGCGAGAAAATATCACCCGATCAATTCAGCCAGGGAGGACGCACATTTGTTTCGTCACACACTATGGGATGACGATCTGTTTCGGAGAGCGAACGAAGTGTGCGGATGCCAACCCAACATGAATCACAATTTAGACCAAACTATACATCACTTTCAATTCAACTATACTCCATCGTGTTAGAATTGTCTTTATGTGGAAGCTCTAAAAAATAATTGTACACACGGGAGGAGGAAAAGAGCAGGACGCGGCGAGACGCATGGAATGTCAGAAGGAATGTCAGAATGACCATTGATGGCCTAGACCCAGGAGCATGTTTGATCAAAGGATCTACTTCGATCAACTACTCTTATATTCAGCCTGAGCCTGGTGCCTTATGCCATTTGTGTTGATGAGTCGATGAGAAGAAAAAGCATCGGTCATTAGTGGATAGACCACGAGTTAGACGATCCGAAGGTCGTCGAGGAGATGGCCGATAGCGATGCCAACAATAGCTTTCGAGCTCCCTGCGATGGCTATGAACTATCATCTCAGGTCCGCGTGGCTAGAGGCCATCACACGTGGTGTAAACAGGAAGAGTATATATGCAATTTTTCTCTTCCGATGCAACGCATGGGCATCTGTGCTAGTAATTTAAAAGTCCATCTTACAGTGCTTAACCCAAGGATGGAGGGGCTCGAGGATTCGTCGTCGTCCCAGCTAGGCATAGCTATGGCAGACGGTGGCCCGACGATGACTGTGCATCGGCGGACAGCGACGCGTTCGGTCAGGTGTGGAGTGAGTGGAGTAGAGTGAGAATGATCAATGGCCGTTAACGGCCCCAAAAGATCTGCGAAGTGGACCCCACAACGGTTGTTAACAGCGGCGGTCGGGAGGTGTCTTCGCTTTGCCACGTCGGGTTCCTGGTGGGGGTACCATGTCAGAAACAACGTCAATTTGCTGGAAACAGGAGTTTAGCGCGGATTGCAAAAAATCTATAGAAAAGTGTCACATTTTACGAATTTGGCAACGGTGGCGGATTTTCAAACATTTGGCAATAAAGTGGTGGTTAAAAACTCACTTACCATAGCACTATGTGATATATGTTCCGCGAGCTAGTAATTACGAAGTGCTACAAATCCAAGAGTGTAATGCATGTAGGATGCGACATAGCAGCCAAACCGTTGGCCACTTCTCCCAATGCGCGGTCGAGGGCCGAGCGCAGCTGTCTTGCATGCAAGAAGCAGGGGCACCAAGCGCCATATCCGTGGCGATTCCATCCGCTTATCGTACCCACAGATGTGCCACTCCACTCGACCACGCTTGTAGTGTCGTCGAGAACGGGAGACAATGAGCAGCCCGAGAAGCAGCGATGCTAGTCAGAACAGTGCATGAAGACCTTCCTAGAGCCTCAAGCTCAGGAGTTCTATGACAAGACGGTCAAATGGCAAGATAATATTTTCCCGGTCCCTCTCAATCCTAGACCTAGACCTTTGGTGTGTAGTTGTGCACAACTTCTAATAGTGATTTGCATAAAGTTTTTAGCATTACTAACAAGCAGTAGATTATCCTAGTCACCGAAGATATAAAATACCATCCGCCAACCTATCTACCCATCACGCACGTCTCCAGGCCTCCCCTCCAATGAATTTGGTTCATAACTTTTGAAGAATGACAATGTTCTATTCTCTGGCTTTTAAAGAGAGCTACCCTTGTCGGCTAGGGGTTCTGGGAAGGGTTTCGGGAGAAATCCTTGTCAGCTCGCCCACGCGATGCCGCTCTCGGGTGGCATCCTTCCTATATGGAGGGCATCGGGGATACCCTTCCCCCACTTCCTTTTATGTGTTGGGGGAAATCCTAGGACCAGTGTGGTTCGAGTAGCAAAAAATGTTTTCCCTGTTGAGGATGTTGC
The DNA here is from genome assembly GCA_910589775.1 of Avena eriantha. Taxonomy (NCBI): domain Eukaryota; kingdom Viridiplantae; phylum Streptophyta; class Magnoliopsida; order Poales; family Poaceae; genus Avena; species Avena eriantha. The sequence continues at coordinate 102,633,297 of OU342744.1, forward strand.
TTGGTGCCCGACGAGTCTTAGCCAAAGATTGTGCTTGATCCAGGGTAGGGTCGCTGCCCACACATCAATCCAGGCTGAACAGGACTGAAGACGCCACACCGCCACACTCCTCCGCACCCTCGGTCCCCAATCGTCAAAAGCCACTGTATGCTTGAACTCATGAGAGCCTCGCCGCTGGGAAAGAGTCCTGCCGCCGTCCTCAGCCGGCCGGTCATCTGGTGGCGGTGAGGGAGTAGCACGGAGAAGAGCGGATGGAGTTGAGGATCTGATCGGATCGCCAGTCGACACACATGTCGCAGTTCCCGTTCCGGACGACATGGGGGCCGTATCCTTGGATGACGCAGAGTTGAAGTTTGATCACTGGTGTTGTTAGTTCGGAATCTTCTAATAATCATGACTGCAACCCATAGTTAGCGATTGAATCAACCTAGGTACGATGTCAAAATACGCTTTAAGCCAACTCTATTTTGCAGCCAAATTGCAGTTCTGTAAATCACTTAGTGGCTGGCTAGCACGGCTACCAGGATATTACAGAATTGTCGTAGAAATGTGTGCCCTCTATTCCCCTAGTTAGTAAACAGAAAGCGGATGGTAACGGAACTAAACAGTGCTACAAATCCAAGATTGTAATGCATGTAGGATGGGAAAGAGCAGCCAAGCCATTGGCCACTTCTCGCAGTGCGACGGTCGAGGGTCAAGCGCATCAGCATTGTGTGGAAGTAGGGGTGCCAAGCGCCATGGCCGGTGTGCCACTCCACTCGACTACACTTGCAGTGTCGTCAAGAGCGGCAGACAAGGAGCAGCCCAAAGAGCAGCGACACCAGTCAGAATTGTGCATCAAGGTCTTCTTAGAGCTGCACGCGCAAGAGTTCTATGACATGACGGTCAAATGGCGATATAATATTTGCCCAGTCCCTCTCAATTCTATACCTTTGGTGGGCACTACTGCTGAAGTGTTGGTAGTGATTTGCATACAATTTTCAACATTACTAACAAAGAGTAGATTATCCAACTCACTGAAGATACACAATACCATATATTAACCTATCTACCCATCACACATGTTGATGGGCCTCCCCTCCGATGGTTCGGTTTCCAAATTTTGGGGAAGGATAGTCCCATTTCTGCCTTTTAAAGAGCAGCTACTGAGCAGTACTACATCAGCTTTCAATTCTTCATGTTCAGATAGCGATGGCTGCAACCATGGTTGACAAATCTGAAGCCAAACTATGCCGCTATGGCCCTTGATTGCCTGGCATGTCAACTACTCCCTCCGTTTCAAAATATAAGATGTTTAAAAGAAGTCTAGATTCACTTTCTTCACAAACTTAAAGCATCTTATATTTTGAAACAGAGGGAGTAGAATTGAAGAGTTGTCATAACACTGGTCGCGGGCGTTCACTATTCTATCAGAGGCATGTAGTAGTGTACAATTCACAGTATTGTTTGGATAAAATTCAAGAATACATAGATAATTAGGCTTTATGACAAATATGCACATTGTAATGTTGATCAACGATCCTAAGCGACATGATTAGAACCGGACGTGGCTACCAAAGTTGTTGATCGCCGCCTCTGTGATTCTCTTGTTGTCATTGACAATGACAAGCCTAAGGCCGTCGCACGCCATCTTCCAAGGCAGCTTGAGCTTCGCATGGCTCGGCGGGCTGTGCCAGGTTGAGGGACCTACGTACATCGGCATCAGCGGAGTGGCTTTGTCGTTCATCAGCGAAACGAGGAGGGACGGAGCTGGCGAACCATCAGCCACTTCCTCGATACAGAGTGGACAGCGTAGCAAGGCATCAGAGCAGCGAAGATACAGGGGCTACAAGCACCACTACCGTCGTGGTGGCAGCCGCCTTTCTTAGCCCGACGCGTGCCATTCCGCCTAGGGCGAAGTTTCTCGAAACCAGTCGCGGTGTCATTATGGGAGGCAGACGAAGAATGGCCTCAGGAGCTTCCTTGCTTCTGAGAGTTGCGCATCATGATAGTCCTAGAACATTTGGCGGCAGAATTCCGATTGCAGGACTGTCTTGTGGCATGATGATATTTCTCGATCCCCCTCAATCCTAGACCCTTCAACATGCTCTAGCATATATTGAGTAATTTAAATTCAGGTTGCACTCGCATTATCAACTGATATCCGGCTTCCTAAGCAGTAAGCGCCCCCGATTAGTGTGGTTCCCCTGAAAGTTTGAGGAATCCCTATTCAGTTCTCAGGCTTTAAAAGAGCAGATACTGATCGAGCAGTGTTGTGCGTTTAATTCCTCGTGTTCTATTAAGCTGCATATACTGTGCAACTATATTGATTGCCAGGTAGGTGGATCAGAATTGAAATAGTTTCGCTATATGCACCAGAGGCTGGATCTCTCGCGTATTTGAAACAAGAGGTGGACTAATAATTACATAATTGTCACAACACCGACCAGACACGAGTAGTTACTTATCCAAATAAAATAATTTTGTGAACACGGTAGTATCAGAGAGCAGTAACAACTGGCAACATGTAACCATTGCAAATTGAGACAACCTCGTAAGAAAAATGAACAACATGTATATGCTGGAAACATCGATCCTACATCACGCTCTCACACTAGTACCGAGAAGGCTAATATGTAGTATAATGCACTTCTGTTTCGGTGCACCCCTTTTACAAAGTTCACAAATCTGGATGCAGATTAGCTCACTAATCCTACAACACAACACAGATGAGTGTCCATGAACACGGCCAATATTTCTGACATCTCACCAACGTGCAACATCTAAAAGTCCGAAGGCCTCGACAAGTCGCCCAATGGCGAGGAAGTAGCACCGGCATGCCTCAATGCCGGAGGGAATGGGTGCGGCGGGAGTTTTTCACTAGAATGGCGGACAACTCCTAAATTTACTCCTCCGCGACCAGTTTTACTTATCCGAATCCTAAATTTTTGTCTCCTCTAACCGTTTTGGGGATCGGTTAGGTGCGTCTCTTACCAATTTTTACTCCTCTAACTGTATTTTGGGGATCGGTTAGAGATGCCCTACGAGGTTGGGTAGTCGAAATATCTTATAATAAGTAAAACTAAAGTGCCCTTATCGGTGGACTTTTTGTGCCTCGATACAACGATACATGTCTAAAGTTCAAAGTATAGAACCGCATAAATCAGTGCACTGAAACATTAACATCTAAATTATCGCTGGTCATTGCACAAAAGTATCAAAGAGATGTACTCCGAGATATTCAGATAACAGATAACAATAAGAGCAGTTACAACATAGTAGTGACTACAAGTTTTATAACAAAGGGTTTTAATCTGACCTAATTAGTTAAGGAATTTTTCTCAATACACGTTCAGCAGATGCAACATTACTGCATTTTCTAATACCGCTCAATCCCTGTACTTTCGGTGCGCATCATTAAGCATTCGCTATCATGTTTGACATCCATTACGAAAGAAACTTTAGAGCTGACCTGCATCGGCACGACTAAATTTTCATATCACTGGCAAAGAAAATATGTTTTCATTTTTCTCTCGGCTTGCTTTCTTTCGAAGAAGGGCATCGATCGTTCTCTTTATAAAAGAGTGTAACTTTAATGTCATTTACAATAATGCAAGGATGTAGCAGTAGAGTTTGGCCCAGCATATTTAAGGATAGAGATGAAAATCTTCGATTTGACCAGCTTCTCCAACAACATATTTGAACATAATCAAGTAAGCTGATCAACGATCGCACACTATGGCCTGAGGGATTGACAAGCCCCTTGCATGTTCACCACAGTCGTTGATTACTTGGGTCAACCAAACTTTGATGAACTGTCTGTCAAACTGCCTTTCACTTCTCCAAAGCTTTATCGATTTGACATGTCTCAATACACGCGTAATTAAACTATTAGTCCGTTTGTTTTCTCGTTTGCAGATTAATTAAGTTGTTGGTACATTTCCTCTGTTGAAGGTGCTTCTTCTGCGACTAATTTTCAACACTATGTTGGAACAGTCTGTTCGTCTCCAGCACCGTGTCGCCTCTGAACACCGAGTATATCAAAAGCACAGACTTACCCCTACGAGGTTATCACGAGCAGCACATGTCCGTCCCTTGACCCTTCCAATTTTGACTCCGGCGTAGATCAAAGCCGGCCTCGGGCGGTAGCCAAAGATAGGGAGTATAGCAACCCCTAATGGCAGGGCAAGCTCACGTACGGTGAGGATGAGAGAAGCTAGGGGCGCGGACAGCAGAGCCAATCAGATCGTCTGCACTACTGCTTTTTCCGATACCTCCCAATCCTGACCATCAAGTTTTTACCACTATGTGTTGGCTGTCAGTGCATTCAAATTGACTTGTGCGCTAGCCCTACTACTCTGCTCTGTTCATAATAAGTTCTACGCCAGTAAAATTTAACTATGTGGTTCTCCTTGCACCACACTCACCTCTTTTTGAACCGGAATGCCTACCTCAGTTTTGTCAAGTTTTCTCTCACTTATAAAGTAGGCTATTGACATTTATTACAAGCTAAAAGGCTGCAGCGACATTGAGTAGGTGGCATTCTAATGTGTGTGTAAAAGAGCTGCAATATGCTTCGGATGGGCCAAAATGGCAGTCCAGTAAAAAGGTTGTACAAACTTTGATCACCCTGGCCAAAGTGATTCTTCGTTAACGCTCGGTTGTGATGCGGAGTCGTCATAGCTGAGGATTCCCATGCAGTGTCACACATCCACAATCATCTAGTTTCACTCATGACAAAATACACATGGAAGACGGAGGGAGGGAGGCAACGACAGATAACATTCGGATTATAAGAGATGAATAACACGAGCATGCGTTTATTCAAGGGCACTACAATAGACCAAATGAAAACTACCGTTGAAATCGATCATAATGCAGCCGACACTTCGCCCGTTGAAGGCGCCTCTTCATGTTCCAACTAATTTCAGTGTTTTTCACCATCAACGGCCAACAGAACGGCAACCACCTCCGTTCAAGAGAAAATAGATAAATCATACTTGACTGAGGAGTTCCCTAAAATGGACATTGATATACATTGCTCTCTTGGAGTCAGGTAACTTACCAGGTTGCGCGTTACGGTACTTCGGACTGTAGAACATCTCTAGGTAGCGTCGAGTCTCACGCCTCTCTAGGTTGCTCACGTATTTCCATAATCCATAAACACCGGTCAAGGTCATCGGCCTCTCGGTCTCTAGATATATCTTGCGCACAAGATTATAGGATCAATATTTGTTTAGAGAAAGATAGGGCCTGCACTACGTTTATCAACCGCTCCCTTTCTTCCACAATATAAGTCTTTCTAGTATCTGGAAAAACCACCCTTGCTCAGTAATCTACATAATTGGTGAGTACAAAGAACAATCAAGATGATATATAATTTATATGGCATAATATATTACCATTTAGTCATAGTAGATTGCAAAAATAGAATGTGTAATACTCATAATTTCTCTTCAGACCTCCCTCCAACTTTTTGTCCTAGTATAGGTTACTAAATTGGATCCGCCTTGGACTTCTCAAAGAAGTTGACCAGGATATCGGCAGCCTTGGCACTGTGTAAGGATCGATGTGCAAAGCAGACACACCATCCACAATGATATCAGCAGGGCCACCATGGCACGTTGGTAAATAAAAAACCACATTGTCATGACCTCAATGATAGTCAGGCCAAACGCTTCATAAAATGCAGGCTAAAGCAATTGAAACTAGAGTTTAGTACACTGTAAATTCAAGGCTTATTTTTTCGTAATTACGTTATAGTATGACATGGCATGTGTATAACTACACAAATGCTCCCTTGGTGCCACATATGTGGTGATACAATTCTCCCTTTTCCACTGAACTCTGCGTGGCACGTGAAGAATAACGGAAATGACGTGCCAGAATATTTGCACTGAACTCTGAAAATGAACATTGTAGTCATATATGTATTCCTATATGCATCTAAAGACGTATCAAACCATGTGAGTTCCTTCATTTTCTCGTATGACCTCTGCTTCTCTGAAATTTCAAAGTTTGATCACTGCTGCCCTAAGCTCAGCATTTTCCAATAACCATGTCTGCAATACATCATTAGCAATTGAATCAACCTAGGTCGGTGTCACACTACACTTCAGGCCAAAGCTATTTGGAAACTACTAGACTACATTTCTGTAAGACTAATCAGTTAGTGCCTAACATGCCTACCAGGATTTTATAGAATTGGTATAGCATTTGTTCCTCTAGCTAGTGACCAGACAACAGATAGCAACGGAACTCAACAGTGCTACAAAGCTAGCATTGTAATGCAAGCAGGATGGGACGGTGCAACCAAACTGTTGGCCGCTTCTCCCAATGCACGGTCGAGGGCTGAGCGCAGCAGCATTGCGTGGAAGAAGCAGGGGTCCCAAGCACCATATCCGTGGCGATGCCATCTGCTTATCTTAGCCACACGTGTACCACTCCACTCAAGCTCACTCGCAGTGTCGTCAATAGCGGAAGACAAGGATCAACCTCAAGAGCAGCGACACTAGTTGGAATTGTGCATCAAGGTCTTCCTAGAGCTGCAAGCGCAGGAGCTCTATGACAAGACAGTCAAATGGCAAGATAATATTTTCCCAGTCCCTCTCAATCCTAGACCTTTGGTGTGCACTACTTCTGATGGTGATTTGCATAAAGTTTTCGGCATTACTAACAAAGAGTAGACTAGCCTAGTTATATACCCATCCCACTGTCTCCGCGCCTCCCTCGGATGAGTTCGGTTCATAACGTTTGAAGGATAATAGCTATGTTCTCTAGCTTTTAAAGAGCAGCTACTGAGCAATGCCGCATCATCTTTCAATTCTTCATGTTCAGTTAGCAGTGATGGCTGCAACCATGGTTGGCAATTCTGAAGCCAAGTTCTATGGGAGGCATATAGTAGTGTACAATCCCAGTACTGGTTGGATCTAGAAGACGTAAATTTATACTAGATAATAAGGCATGATAACAAAGGTTGACATGGTAATATTGTTCAACAATTGCAATATTTGGTATGAGCGGTTGACCGGCTCCTTGCATGCTGGCCCATCTAAGGGCGTGTACAGTAGTATCTAGTTAGTTGTCTGTAAAACTGTCCACCTAGAAAATTAGGTGACATGGAAAAGAGAGAATACTAATAACGGCAGAATCCCGGTAGGAATATAGTCGATCTGCAGCCTGAAAAATCGTTTCCTATAGACGGCATCCTCCCCGCTGTACGAGTTCACCGTAAATGGTGGGTCGGTTAGATTTCATCCACATGCAAAATCCCGTTCCCTTTTTCCCGTGAATCCGGGTCGTTAAATACGGTTAAAAAAGACTCTCTACTGTATACGTTGTCTGCTGGGCGTCTATACCTGACGTGGAGAAAATATAAAGAACTGATGTACATGTCCTAAAGAGCCCCCAAAATATTAGAGCCCCCAAAGAGCGATTATGTAGTAGCATTACGTGCTGATTTGTTTGGTCCATGACCAATTGAACGGTCGATCCAATTCTCCGTTCAGCCCACACAAATCCATGTTTGCGCATCCCCCACGTTGATCGAGGCGAGTTGGCCACCTCAGCAGCAGAGGTTCGTTTCATCTTCTCCGCGGCGGCAGACAGCCACAACTCCACCAAGGCACGGTTCACAGGTCATGCCGTCCTCAATCTACTTGTTCCGCAGTTCTTTCGATCGTGAAGTACAGATTCTGAAATATAGCAATTGATCGTGCAATATTGCATGCACTACAAGGTCAGCACGTTTCCACGTACGTATCCATAAAATGATCCTTCTTCATTCTATGGTTAGTAGTGTAGCTCGTCAAGCTGTTTTCACATAATAATAATTATTAACTAACAAGTTGATCCGTATTTGAATTTGTTGGGGAAGATAGGTGGTTACATGAATTCCGTTATCGCTTTGGTTCAACCTTTTAATAAATGTTTAATAGGAGTATATTTCTAGGAATTATAAGACAGCACATCTTGACGTTCTCCGTGCATCTCACTTCAGGAAACGCGATAAGCACCGACGGCCGGACCCCGTCGGCGTAGCCCCAGAACCCCATCGCGTAGGCTACGTCGACGGCTGCCGTCGGCATATAGCCATTGGCGTAGCTCCTCTGCTAGTCGGTGTAGAAAAGCCGTCGGTGTATATGGCCGTCGGCCAAGCCTTTTTCAAAAAAAAATAACTTTTTTTCAATTTTTTCCAAATTATTTTTTAACCTTTTTTTTAATTGTTTAACTCGTTAATCTCACACGAACATTTTTAACTCTAAGTACACTTAATATCAAGACAAATTACACTCGTAGTCAAACTTCCCGATCGGTCAACCATCCTAACACTACTCCAGTCTCAACACGCTTAGCTTCTCTATTCCTTCCACATGAGCTTCTGACAAACAAAATTAGGACTTGTTGTGAATACTACCATATCAATCTTATTAACCATTGGGCCATGATGTTAGACATCTTTATTTTTTTTACATTTCATACAATTATTTAAGTAAACAACAATAAATAAGTAATAATAATCTTGAATTCAAATAAAAGTAAAATAAATTTTATCTATTTTCCCATTTTTCATTTAATATTGAATAATTCATATCTACAAATCCGTAAATCATAATTCGACAAATAATATATCCAACTCGGTCAAAAAATGAGAGCAATCCAAATATGACATCCTTGTTAATATGACATCCTTGTCATCTATTTAATTATGTATTGTATCTTTTTTAACACTAGACCAATCGAAACTATGTCAGGATTCATGAAACACCTAGTTTTTGGCACTTGGAAAATAGAAAATGGCTTTTGGGTGTGGCAAAAAGGAAAACTTGCATTGGATCTCTAATAAAATAGCATATTGTGAACCCAAAAATGTTTTTTACAAAAAATCATGAGCTTCCGATCATGCACCCGTAATTCAAATATGACTCACTTCCGCAGGAATTTGTCTTTTTCACGAGTGGTGAACGGAAATGTTTAAGATATCCCGGTTGGGACATTGTCCATGTAGGGTGGTCTACTATTTTTGAAAAATAGGGTGGTACTATTTTTAAACTTTCATTTGATGGTTGTTTCACAAAACACCCCGTTTTGGGCACTCGGAAAATGGAAAATGGCTTTTTTGGTGAGACAAAAATGAAAACTTCCTCCTGTAATATTATTCGCCATCCCCATGATGCACATGCGTGCACAATATGGTCACATTTTCATAAACTATGTCATGATTCTGGCCATAACATTGGTCATTTGACCTGAAGGTTTTTTTAGACACAATCAATATACCAATTTTGATATTTTTTCTTGCAACTATGTCACATAAAATGACACCACGTGAAGCTTTTTCCATTGTTTCGGTCATTTTTGAATTTTTAATATCTGTTTCAAACTATCGCCAAACTTTCTAAAATGGCGGCATTAAGATTCTTAGCTCGGGCCTAAGTCTCTCTAAACTTACATTGGATCTATGATGAAATAGCATATTGTAAACCTAAAAATGATTTTTTCAAAAAATCATGAGAATCAGATCATGTACCTGTAGTTCAAATCTGACTCACTTCCTCCGAATTCCACAGGAATTTGTCTTTTTTACGGGGGGGGACGGAAAGTTTTAAGATATCCCGGTTGGGAAACTTTCCATGAAATGTGGTCTAATATTTTTGAAAATGGGGTGGTACCATTTTTAAAATTTTATTTGGTGGTTGTTTCACAAAACACCTCGTTTTGGGCACTCGGAAAATGGAAAATGGGTTTTTGGTAGGACGAAAAGGAAAACTTTCTCCTGCAACATTGTTCGCCATCCCGTCATGCACATGTGTGCATAATATGGGCACATTATCGCAAACTATGTCGCGATTCTGGCTATAACATTGGTCATTTGACCTGAAAGCGAGGAAACCTCGATCGAGATAGGTCACTTTGTGAAGGTTTTTTAAGACACAATCAGTATACTAATTTTGATATTTTTCTTTGCAACTATGTCACAAAATATGACACCACGCGAAGGTTTTGCATTGTTTCGATCATTTTGGAATTTTTATGTCCGTTTCAAACTATCGTTAAACTTTCTAAAACGGCGGGCATGAAGATTCTTAGCTCGGGGCTGAGGCTCGCTAAACTTGCATTGGATCTCTGATGAAATAGCATATTGTGAACCTAAAAATGATTTTTCTAAAAAATCATTAGCATCAGATCATGTACTTGTAGTTCAAATCTAACTCACTTCCTACAGATTTGCAGGAATTTGTCTTTTTCACGAGGGGTAGACAGAAAGGTTTAAGATACACCAGTTGGGACATTGTCCATGAAAGGTGGTTTGCTATTTTTTGAAAAATAGGGTGGTACCACTTTTAAACTTTTATTTGATGGTTGCTTCACAAAACACCCCATTTTGGGCACTCAAAAAATAGAAAATATATTATACGAAAATATTTGTATTTTTTTATATTTTTCTGAACATAAATATGAATATTTGAGTTTATATAGATAAATCTTATTTTTTCTGCAAATTTTGATATATTATATGTATTTTTCTGAATTAAAATAATTTAGTTATAATTTTTCTAAGATTAATGTGGTAAAAAGGAAAAATAGCTACGCCTACGGCTTTGCCGTCGGCGTAGACTTGGCGCCGTTGCATCGCCGTCACGCCTAATGACCTACGCCGACGGCAAAACTGGGCCAACGGCCGCGTAGCCTAGCTGCTGAGCCCGTCCACCTGCGCCAACGGGCCCGACATTTCGCCGTCGGCGTAGAATGCGGCCGTCGGCATATCAAGTTATTCCCGTAGTGTCTTGAGGGTCATATATTATCAGCATTCTGTTCATATATCTTACGTAAGTAAAGAGCCAAATTTTCTCCCAGAAGATTTGACTGTGAACTATATCAATTTGTAATAAAGTACTACTAATTGATTATCACTGTTAGTCGTCTCCTCTACGGAATCCTCAAGATCCACATAGAGGCTTTACTACGAACATGTATAAGAGCTGCGTTGTCCAACAACGCTGCTGGAAATACTAGCTTTGGCTCTCCATCGTGTACGCTGGGACAATGCTAATTTCTACAATAGGACTGTAGGAGGCAATAGCTAATCGCACCTAATTAATCAACGACGTCCGTCCCTAGGAACCAACTGGCCTCTCGTGTCACCCCCCTTCTGGCGACCGAGGAGGCTTACCCCTAGCGCCGTCGCCACCTCCCCCCTCCTTGCCCTTCCCTCCTCGTCGCCCTCGGAGGCCCGCCGGCCTAAGAGCATGGCACCAGTGATGGGGCGGCGGGGATCCGGCCTCCCGGACCCAGCATGGTGGAAGGGAGGGATTCCCCGGCATTGGACAGGGCCTGCGTAAGGTTGGTAATAAAGAACTAATGTACACCATCAACAATGATCTCGGCCACCATGGCACGTTGGTAAAAAACACATTGTCATGACCTCGATCACAGTCAGGCCAAACGCTTCATAGAATGCAGGCTAAAAACAATTGAAACTAGACTGTAAATTCAAGGCTTATTTTTTCCATAACGACGCTATAATATGATATGGCATGTGTATAACTGCACAAATGCTCACTTGGTGACACATATGTGGCGTTACAGCTCCCCATTTCCACTGAACTCTGCTTGGCACGTGAAGACTAACGGAATCACGCACCGGAATATTTGCACTGGACTCTGAAAATGATCAGTGTAGTCATATATGAAATAGTTTTCCTGTACGCATCTAAAGACGTATCAACCCGTCAGCGCCTTCATTTCCTAGTATGACCTCCGCTTCTCTGAAATTTCGAAATTAGATCACTGCTACCCTAATTTCAGCATTTTCCAATAATCATGTCTGCAACACATAGTTAGCAATTGAATCAACCTAGGTACGGTGTTGCACTAGACTTCAGGCCAACGCTATTTTGAAACTAGATTGTTGTTCTGTAAGACTAACCATTGAGTGCCTAACATGCCTACCGGCATATTACAGAGTTATATCATAGCGTTGTGTGATATATGTTCAGAAAAGGGATTCTACCATGCACGCTTTTGTGAACATGTGCACAGTTTTGCACAGTTTCATCTCGTTTTACTCTGTGTCAACATGTCTAGCTTTTGTGAAACATGACGAAACATGATTGAAACAACATTCCACTAATCTTAAAGCAGCAAACAGCAGCAAATCAATGGATGGCACGTGCACGTTACCTAGCGTGCATGCCAGAAAAATTACTCTCGATATATGTTCGGCTGGCTGGCTAGTAACTAAATAGTGCTACAATGCCAAGGCTGTAATGCATGTAGGATGCGATGCCGCAGTCAAACCGTTGGCTGTTTCTCCCAATGCGCGGCCGAGGGTCGAGCATGGCAGCATTGCGTGGAAGAAGTAGTGGTGCCAAGCGACATAGCAATGGCGATGCCGTCCGCTTATTGTATGAAGACGTGTGCCACTCCACTAGACCACGATCACAGTGTCGTCGAGAGCAGCAGACAAGGATCAGCCTCAAGAGCAGCGACACCAGTCGGAATTGTGCATCAAGGTCTTCCTAGAGCTGCAAGCGCAGGAGCTCTATGACAAGACGGCCAAATGGCAAGATAATATTTTCCCAGTCCCTCTCAATCCTAGACCTTTGGTGTGCACTACTTCTGATGGTGATTTGCATAAAGTTTTCAGCATTACTAACAAAGAGTAGACTAGCCTAGTTACTGAAGATATACGATACCATCTACCAATCTATCTACCCATCACACATGTCTCTGGGCTTCCCCTCCAATGAGTTCGGTTCATAACTGTTGAAGAATGACGGTTATGTTCTCTGGCTTTTAAAGAGCAGCTACTGAGCAATGCTGCATCAGCATTCAATTCTTCACGTTCAGATAGCGATGGCTGCAACCATGGCTGGCAATTCTGAAGCCAAGTTGTGCCGCTATGGGACTTGATTGCTTGGCATGCGAACTAGAATTGAAGAGTTGTCATAACACTTGTTGCGCAATCATTAATCTATCTCGGAGGCATGTACTAGTAGTGTACAATCCGGTTGGATCAAGAAGATGTAAATTAATATTCCCTTCGTTTCTAAATACTATAAGATATTTAGTTTTTTCTTTCAAACTCATGTATCTAGACATCTTTTAGTGCGTAGCTACAAAGGAAAATGAGTATGAACATACACACTAAAACACGTCTAGGTACATGTGTTCAGGAAAAAAGCTAAAATGCCTTACATTAATATACGAAGTGAGTACTAGACAACTAGGCTTGATTACAGAGGTACAGATGGTAACGTTGTTAAACATTTGCATAATTTGGTACGAGCGGTTGACCGGCTCCGTGCATGCTCACACCGGTTCGCTTTTGCTTGGGTCAACCAAGTGAACAAATCTTTGGTGGTCACTTTTGAGAAATGAGTTTCACATATTATTTTGGAAATGCTTAATCTTTACTGCTCCAATGCTTTCTCAGTTCAGAAATAAGTGACTTAGATTTATATAGATTTACATGTATCTATATACTAAAACGCGTCTAGATACATACGGATCAAGATAAATAGTCACTTATTTTACGATGGAGAGAGTATTAAATTGCTAGAGATAGGTTTATGGTGTTAAATACACTTTCATCCATCTATAAATACGTTTTCATCCCTCACATCCAAAAAACAACTTGGCTGCCGAGGTGGTACTAAAAAATAGAGGTTCCGTTATCGGTTGTTTAGCAGTCGTTCATCGGAATGGTCACGCGAGTTTCCTTCTTCTTCCTTGGTTACGGGCCTAGCCCAATTTAAATGTGCCTTACCATAACGGCTTGCGGTGTCGCATGGAGGCCCAAGCATGCTTGCGATGATAAGAGAAGTTGGAGGCGCGGGTGGTAGAGACAACGGAAATCCTGACAATACTACCGTATCTAGTGCTACTCTTCACATACGAGCTCCTGTTACCCAGTCAACATGGGCCGTGCAATTTAAATCAAGGGATGGGATTGAATGAATGCTCGCTCCATCCCACCCACTCAGAACATTTGCATATGACCCCTGAACAAATAGATTTTCCCAACATCAACATGAGTCTGTCTTTTTCCTCCAGATTCTAGCAAGTAAGCAGTAGGTCGACGAAGGAACATCTCAGTTCCAGAGAAGAACATGATTTGGAAGAAAGGCAAACACTCTCCTGGTCCAACCCCAACTCCTAGGAATTCATTAATCTACATTTTGATTTTATTAATTAAATTCCTATCCTAAATGAACCAATCATACTGAATTCTTATAGTTAAGGAGATTTTTGTGTCTATTAGTTTCCATGATTAAGAATGATTTAGTTGCATGGAAATCCATTGGAGAGAGTTCTTTTATGTGACCTAGTTGCATGGAAAAATAAAAAATCCAAGTTTTAGTACTCCCTCCGACCCATATTAATTCACTTGTATTTGTCTAGATATGGATGTATCTAATCCTAAAATGTGTCTAGATAGATCCGTATTTAGATAAATCTGAGTCAACTAATATGGACCGGAGGGAGTAGGTAAAACAGTTATTTATTTTGAAAATTGTGTAATGTATAAGTTATGTTGGCTGAAAATCTCTCTACAAATGTTGACCGAACTCTACACTCCTCCATCCCACCGCCCTCTCTCTCTCCTTCTCTCCCTTTACCTCCATTCTGCTGTGATCCTGTGCTTCTAGTTCAGTTGAATGGCCCAGACCTCCGGAATCAAGTAGCACTCGAGTAGGTCATAGCACTAGATACATCTTCGATACCTCCCAATCCTCACCATCAGATTTCATTTTGCCTGTCGGTGCATTCAAATTGTACTACTACTATACTATTAATCCGAAAATATAATACATCCGAATCTAGACAAATCTAAGTCAATTAATTTGGATCGGAGGGAGTATGTTCTTTTAGAAAAGATTATACTTGCTAATATTATCCTTCTGGCCTTTAATTTGTTCACCTCCCCCAGCTGTTCGGTAACTCCCAGTGTGGGGAAGCTTTCTGTCACATATATGAAGGAGGCTATTGACATTTACTACTCCCTCCGCCCGGAATACTTACATTTGTTTAATTCATCTAGACACTACGGAGGGAGTACAACTTAAAGACTGCAGCGACGATGCGAGATAGAGTTGGTGGCATTTGGGATATGTTTGTGTTTAAAAGAGGTGCACTATGCTTCAGACAGAACTCCAAAACTGAATAAACTTGGGCCATACTGCAATTAAGTGTAAATATTGTGCAAGCTTTGATCACATTGGCCACAACCACAGTGATTCTTTCTCACAGCTGATGATTACCATGCACTGGCACACAATTACCATCATGAGGTTCACTCATGACAAAGCAGACTTGGAAGGCAGAGAGTGACGCAACAGAAAATTGCATTGATTTCTAAGAGATGAACAATAAGGACAGGCGTTTATTGAAGGGAACATATGCAGCTAGCAGAAACCAGCAAAGCACTGCCCAAAAACCTCACAGAAGTGCCAACACATCACAAGGTGCACACCCCACAGTAGACCAAATGGAAACTACGGTAGAAAATCAATCATAGCGCAGCCAACACTTCGCCCTCCAAAGGCCGCGCCTCCTCATCTCCCGCACTAATTGTCGGTGTTCTCGCCGTCGACAGCCAATGGAACGGCGGCCGCCTGCATTCGAGCAGAAAAAACCCATAAGTGAGGAGCGCTGAAATGGATATTGATATACATTGCTCTCCAACAGTCAGGTAACTTACCAAGCTGCGGTACTTCAGAGCGTAGAACATCTCCAGGTAGCGGCGAGTCTCACGCCTCTCCAGGTTGCTCACGTATTTCCAGAACCCGTATACGCCGGTCAAAGTCATCAGCCTCTCTGAGTACAGCTTCCAGGTGTACCTGCACATTGCAAAATTATAAGACCAATATTTGTTCAGAGAAATACTCAGCTTCCAGGTGTCTTGCCCAATTCTGCTTTTTAACTCAAGATGATGGTTTCTGTGGTATTACTATTCAAATTTAGTAGATTGCATGAATGGGAAACGTACTTCTCATAAATTCTCTTGAGGCCTCCTTCCGACATTTTGTCCCAGTAGGTTGGATCCGCCTTGGTCTTCTCAAAGAAGTTGACCAAGATATCTGCAGCCTTGTCACTGTGGTAAGGGTCGATGTGCAAACCAGACACACCATCCACGATGATTTCAGCAGGGCCACCATGGCATGTCGCTATTGTCGGCAAACCACAGGTCATGGCCTCAATGACAGTCAGGCCAAAAGCTTCGTAGAATGCAGGCTAAAAACAATTGAAACAAGAGTTCAGTACACTGAAAACCCAAGGCTTCTTTCTTTTTTCAAAATGAAACTACGGTAGAACCAAGACATGGCATGTGTATTACCTGCACAAATGCTCCCTTGGTGTCACAAATGTAGCGGTACAGCTCTCCGTTGCGAACACGGTTCATCTGAGCTGAGATCCACCGGATATGGCCCTTCAGCTTGTACTCCTCAATGAGACTGTACATCCTTTTGAACTCAGCCTGCTCCTCTCTATCCTTGGACTCCTTTCCATGGTCACCAGCAACAATCACAAGGTTTGCCAAATCCTTCAGATGAGCATTCTTACCGAACATCTCAACCAAGCCTGTCATATTCTTCACACGGTCAAGGCGAGCCATAGAGAAGATGATCGGCTTGTTCTTGTCCTTCAATACAAACCTGCATAACATTTAGAAAAACATTTAATGCTTGAACGGTACAGCATGTTCTGCAGTCTATGTGTCCATACATGATAAAGTAAGCACTTATTTTAAACAATTTTCCAGATAAACACTGAAGTCTTAAACCAGCTGAGAGCATGGGAAACAATAGTCATTGCTTTGTTATAATAAGGGTTATAAGTTGAAGTTCAGGTCAACAAAGGTTAGGTACTGCCATTAAACAAAGGTTCGGTAGATGGAAAAAACTGGAAAGTTACATCAGAAATGCATGAGTATTGATTTTTTTTCACTAGTTTTAAAATAACAGCGGTGTAATCAGCACTTCAGTACTCACTTGTGTTCAGAGTTCTCAACATCGCTGTAAAGGAGCTCTTCAATTTCAGGGTGGAAGGCAGTAAGCCTCTTGTCAGTTTCAGTGTATGGGAAGTAGACACTCATGTCTGCTCCAGGAGAGACAATGTTGAACTTAGGGTCGAACACGTCAATCCCATGGACAACACGGTAGAGATCAGGAAGGGTGAAAGCAATGTGGGACTCATATTGGCCCACACTATCCTTACTGCAGAAAGGAATGAATGAGGCATAAGATAAATGTTTCACAATTGTTACAACAAGCAATATTCGGCTGAAATATGTAGAGGTTACCTTCCAGCAATTTCCTGGAATGTGCTAGTGATGATGAAATCAGTGTGATTCATGGCAATAAGGTCAGCAGTGAACTGGCATGAGAAATGGTATTGGCTGTCGAATTTGTCCAAATATATGTCTGAGTTGGGGTATTTGGTTTTCTCCAGAGCATGGGCAATGGTGCACTGTATTCATGTAAAAGATAAATCATAAGTAATTTCGCTAACTGAAAACAAACACAATCTTGAGAGACACAATGACAATAAAACACACCTGTGTAACTCCTAACTTATGCGCGAGCAGAGTGGCAACAAGGTTACCATCACTGTAGTTGCCAATAATGAGATCAGGCTTGGTCTGCATTTCTCTCATGAGTTCGTTTGCAACATCCTGTAGCAACATGTATGATCTCAGAATATGCATACTATGTTCAGCTCTGTAGGACGCTATATCGAATAAATCATTTACCTCGGTGTATGTCTCCAGGTATGGCCAGACATCAAAACGAGAGATCCACTTACGGAGGATTCCTTTCTCAGTTCTGAATGGAACACGTAGAATGTCAGTGTGCTCAGTTCCAATAACCTTCTCCAGCCGCTGGCCACATGTAGTTCCAACAGCATCAGGCAATAACCTAGTTACCTGCATAAAATAAAATTGGGTGGGCACATTTAGTTAGTCACTCACAACATACTGACGAGGTCTTAGAAACTGGAACATCCAGCATTGTTATCTCAAACATACAATGAGGATCTTAGGGGTTATGTCAAGGCCTTGCTGCTTAATCCTCAGAAGCATCTCATTCTCCAAAGCACGGACTTGATCCAAGATGTACACAACCTGTAAGACAATAGCATGTCAGATCAAAACTAGAAAGCCTGAAAGTACTAGATAACAAACAGTAAATCAGATTTTAAGCAGCCTTACCTGGCCACCGGTATCAGGGTAACCCAGCACATTGGATTGAGCAAAGTATCCATGTGGAGACAGGATAACAACATTGAACATCATCGGTATAGTTCCAAGGAACTTCTCCAAGCTGGCAGGATCAGGGGCCTCAAGCAGATCAAGAAGCAAGTGGATGGTGTCATGCACACGCTTTGCGGTGTCACCCCAACCCTTCTCCAAGCCAAGCTCCTGGAACCTGCACTCAACTCATGACAACCTTATGAGCAGCTATCCCATTTGCAGTAGTTTAACCTGAGCTAAGTAGTAGAGGCCATTTTAAACGAACTAACCTGTGGTTGAACTCAGAGGAAGGGGTATCTTCAGGGATGCTCGTTAGATACTCTTCTGCCTTTCTAAGGGCTGATTGGAGCCCACGAAGGCTCTGAATTCTGTCGTTCAGCATCATTGTCTGCAATTCAAAACATAAAAAACAGTGAACAAATCATTAAGTGGGTTTATATAAGTATATGCCATGGTCCATAAGGGATTTAAGAATTCAAGCAACTGTCACAGCAAAATTTCTGAGGTGTACATCGCTTGGCAGGTTCTGTGTATGGGAAGCTTACCGTTCCCTTGTAGTTATGGGCTTTCAGGAAGTTCAGCAGTGGGTAGAGGCTCTCCTTGTCCTGGAACAACTTGGAAGACAGGTGCCGGTTAAGGAACTGCACCCCGTTTCCAATGGACTTGGACATGGAAGGGCGTGGGAAGGAGGCATTGAAAGGCTCAAAATCAAGTTCAAGCACAAACTTGCTGCTAGCGCTGTCATCAAGAAAAAGAGATTGAGTTCA
Organism: Avena eriantha; assembly: GCA_910589775.1. Lineage (NCBI taxonomy): Eukaryota > Viridiplantae > Streptophyta > Magnoliopsida > Poales > Poaceae > Avena > Avena eriantha. The sequence goes on from OU342744.1 coordinate 102,652,302, forward strand.
TATAAGGTTATTCACTACAAGTAGAATGTACCCACAACTGCTGAGGTTTCATCCTGGGACTTACTGTTCATCAACAAGCTGTTCCTTGAATGCTAGGTACTCAGAAACTGTCAGCTCCTCTACAGCCAACTCACTAACATTCACCCGAATGTAGTCCCAGACACCAGGCCTAGGCCTGATGGCAAGCGCAACCCAGGGGGGTAGAACAATTGCTTCCTACATTGAAGTCAAGGAAGGATATTAGAATTGCCTGGTATATAATAAGTTTCAATTGGCAAAGCACTTGAGTATGGCATGTTCGTGGCCGATGTTACCTGAGCAGCACGGAGAATGTCCTCAAAGGGTGCATACTTCTCCTTGTCAGACTCGAACAAGGCGTCAAACTCAGCAAGCAGCTGGTGGCGCTGAAGCATTCCTTTGCCCTGGTGAACATACCTGCAAAGGAGTGGTATTTGAGAAAGAGAAACAGTGCTGCATCTCATATTCTTCCTCTAGTAGCTGAACCATGTAAACAGCACTTCTGCACAACATCGTATACAAGAGTAAACTGAAGTCTTGGTAAGAACAGACAATAGTTCAACTAGATCCGAATTCCTGTGGTGGAGGTCATGGAAAAATATTGCAGGCCCACAATATATACTAATCCTAAAGATCAATGTTCGACCTTATGCATACATCGACTTGCGTACTACTGTTCACCCTGCTGTTCTACAAACTAACTGAAGACAGTATACAGAGATGAAATTTGTACCATGTGAACATATTTCACATGTAGCATAACAGACAGAGGTAATTTCACACATAGAGGTACACATGCTTTGAGATCCTTACTTTGAGAAGAGTGCAATGAGCTCGTTAGGATGGGAGGAGAAGGTGGCACCGAGGCGCTCCCGGAGACTGTGCAGGCGAGTGAGCTTGGCCGCCATGGCTGAGGACACGAAACTGCAGAGCAAGGTCTCTCAAGATTAGCACATGAAGAAGAAGAATCAGACCGTTCACTTGCACAAGAACCACAAGCCAAGAGACCCCACCAATCTTGCAGATCGGAGATAGAAAAGTAACGGGATGATTAATCAGGTAGTATTAAATCTTGCAAGAAAGTAAATCAACTACTGATTCCACACAAAACTAGTCGTTTTGTGACGGTAGTTTCCAACAGGGGGGGAAAGGCACCAACTTGATTAGATGGGTGTACTGATGATTTTCAGATTTCTGATGCCATTAAACGGAACAAGCGAGAGAGTCAAAAAACCCAAACACATTACCCAGCAAAAAAAAAAAATCATGCCGATTTTTCTTTCTACAGTGAGGGTTGTAAAATTTCTAACCGACAGGGGTACCCCAAGAAAATTTGGGGAAAGGAGAAGAGTGGGCTCATTAACCGCTAGAGGACAGCAGAAAGCCCTCCAGGCAAGCAATCTAAGAGAGATTCGGGTGAGGGAAGCCCACACACCCAAGAACATGTCAGCAAAGAGCAGCAAGAAGAGCAGGAATGAAACCCCCCCAAAATACAGTGGAGCAAGACAGCGATCAAGAAGTCGGGCGACTACTGGGAGGTGAGCCACAGAGTCTAACGGTTTCTTCTGCCCAGATTAGCTAGAAATCCAAGAAAAAATCCCAGCCAAGAACAGAGCACGGGGTGAATGGAAAGAAGCAGGGAGGTTCGTACCAACTGGTGAAGGCGAGGCGTGAGGGGGGAGAAGGCAAACGGCGGAGGGTTTGTGCAAGATCCAGAGGGGCCAATAAATAGACAGGAGCAGGAGGAGAAAAACCCCAGTCTCAGTCTCAGAGTGGGAGGAGGGAGGGACAGGTGGTGGCTAAGCAGAGTGGGATCGGTAGGTCCTTTCAAGCTGACAACTACTAGTAGCGGATAACACCAAACAAAATACTAGTACTAGTATTATCCGGTGGTGTCACTAATTACGCAAGAATCCAGTTAGCATATGCTTGCCCATCTGATGGCGGCTTTGGCAAAGGTCCAAGCTTTTATTTTCTTTCTCGAGAAGAAGCTGCAGAGTGATGTGGCCAGGTGCAGTGGACACAGTGACTGGATGGGAATGATTTGCTGGAAGAAAGAAAAGAAAAGGTGGACGCTTCACTTTTTCAACCTCTGGATTGGAAATATCAAACCAAGGCCGTGGTGGGACTTCGTCAATTTCAAGACCCGATCCGCCGGCTCAGTTTTTCGGAGGTGCTCGTAGGGGTAGTGTATGCGTTCATAGGGGGTGGGTGCATGTACGTGTTATGAGCGTCTACGACTGTACTGTGTTTTCTAAAAAAAATATCAAAGTGGATTAGGTGGGGGACAGGGAAGAGTTGGTGGGTTTTGACGGCGATGGGCGCTGATGGCGTAACAGCGAACGGATAAGTACAATGAGACTGTCTTGGAAAATAAGCAAAGAAGAGGACTCTTTTTGTTACACCAAACGATGACAAGTGGACCTGTGAGAAGAGAACACACTTGTTTCTTCTAGAAGGTTTGGCCTACTACGCTCTGATCCCACCCAGAGAGAGAGAGAGAGAGCACAAACAAAGGTCGTGGCCGGAAAACCATGGGGAAACACCAAGAAGAAGAAGAGATGCTCTCGGTGGCGATTCTTTGGTCCTGTTAGCTAGGCGTGATTATCACCATACATGGGCATCAGAAAAGGACGGAGCATCAGATTCTTCTTCTTGGTTGCTGCAGCAAAATGCACTTAAATAAGCCGACCGGACGGACAGCGAGGTCTCGTCGACAACAGCCCTCCGTTCCGAACAAGGAGGAGAAGAAGAAGAAGAAGATGATGGAGAAAGAAGATGCGCATCAGACGTCCTAGAGTACTCTTTGTATTTTGCAAAGCATAATAGTAATACACTGAAAAGCAACGAACCAAACATAGTCTAGTGGCCGGCATTGCACATATGAACGGCGGAAGAGACGCAATTTACCTTTGGAAGAACAGCTGAACGCAGGACCTGACGACACGGGGAGAGCTCGCAGAGGTGAATCGAATCAGATCTCACGATGCTGATGGGATGGGCTGGGATGGGATGAGGTGTGTGGCAGAAGGTGCAGGAGGGGGAGCCTTTTATAGCGAGGCTGCTGGCGAGTAAATAATTACTCGAGTAATTATTACTCCTCCTCGTCCTGCCCTGCGCAGCAAGCCATGGTTTTGGATCGGGGGTTTGCCCGGATTTGCACAGTCCACGGGAATCCATGGGCGCCGACCCGGGGCCAAGCACACGTGGTGACGACGCGGCCGGGCGTCGTCGTCGCGCTTTCCGCCTGGGTCCTGCCCGCCCGCCCGCTGCGTTCAAAACCGCCGCGGTTTTGCGCCCTGATTTGCTTCCGTTTTTACTTCTTTCTTTTTTTAAATCCCAGCTGGCCGCCGCCGCAGTGACTCTTCTCTTTCTTGCTGCCAAAGACATTTTTAATTTGGATCCTGATGAGCGCGACCTGGGTTTTTTTTGTGTGTAGCTTTCTCAAACGGACGGCTTTGGTTTTTTTCCTTTTTCTTCCGGTACAAGAAAAGAAAAGTCGCTTTTCCAAGCTGTTCCGTTGCACACGAGACCTGACTGGTGGTGCGTGTATGTTTTACGTGGACAGAATAGCGTGCGAAAACAGGGACGGACGTGAGCCGGTGGTCAGGGCGCAGGGTCTTCTGCACACGGCACGCCAGACCGGAACTTGGAGCTGCTCGCGTTTGCTGAACTGTAGTATCCTACTGGACTTATATACAGCATGAGTTTTTCCAAAGGAACAAACATAAACAGAAATCGGTTAGCTAAACAAAAAAGGTTTTAGAGGGAATGCCACCACGGCAAGCTTTATTGATCATGGAATAAAACTACACCGTCCACGAGATAGTTCGAAAGGAAACTCCCGAGGAGAAACTATCCAGTTGCAAGAGTTTTCCAGCCTAAAACGCTCCTTAGCTATTCTCATGGGCAACTAGATCTGCTTCTCTTCTAGAACAGTGAGCAAACTCCACCGTTCCAATCCTTCCCATCGGTTTGCATAAATCGCCGTGGTTGCTCCCCAAAGCCGATCATCTCCACCACATTACTTGATGATATATCCATACGGTCCGACCCGTGCCTCAACTTTGTTGTACCCATTAAAATCAGCAAGCTCTAAACCATGTTGCATTGCTAATGTTTCCGTCAAAGAAAGAAAAAGGAAAATTCCGACTGGAACAATAACAAGGGACAATTGTGGGAGAAGAAAATATCAGAGTTTATATTACTGAATATTACAAAAAAAGCTTTTTGGGATTCTGAAACAAACACTTTCTCTTTGATGGAGGAACCGAGTTGGGGATATCCCCCATATTTCAACGGAAGAAAATATAACTCTAACAACGGATTTCGCTCATAAGAAAGTCCTTGAGGCTATCTCTCGGATGGAACGCAACAAATCTCTTGGACCAGATGAGTTTCCGGCAGAGTTTTATCAGACCTTTTGGGAAATTTTAAAAAATGATTTGATGCAAATTTTTGGGCAATTACAAAATGGTAACTTGCCATTGTGTAAATTTGTTTTTTGGAGTGATCACATTGCTACCCAAAAAATAAAATGTTGTACAAATTCAGCAATATAGATCAATTTTCTTACTTAATGTAAGCTTTAACCTTTTTACGAAGGTGGCTACTAATCGGATCTCGGAAATAGCTCATAAGCTGATTCGTCCAACACAAACTGTCTTCATGCCAGGACGATATATCCTTGAAGGGGTGGTCATTCTACATGAAACGGTTCATGAGTTGCATAGAAGAGGGTCAGTCTTTTCTTTATACACACGATTACTCGAGGGAGAGAGGCAGAAGCACTTCATCTTCTTCATCCTCTCGATATAGCTCAAGGAGCACTTGTACTAGTCCATTGATCATCATATAATATCTAGAGGCAGGAGTAGAGGTTTTATCTCTCTAGAAGAGCCTTGAACCTGGGTATATCGTGTATTTGTGTGTGTTCTTCGTGTGCGATATCCACCGCACCATCCCTCCACGGATTCCACTAGTGTCCATACGGGCCATCTTTAGCCTACCCATGGCATCTTCCGTGACACCACCACGACAGTTGACCCCCAATGTGGGGCCATTAGCGGTGCTAGCTAGAGTTCAGATCCGGACGGGAAACTTCATCACATCAGGGAAGCGCATCGTCTCCGGTTTGGTCCAGTGATTCGGCTCGCTGGACTTCATCAGCAACAACGCGGGTAACTTTGGCAACTGCCCTCTCCCGCGCAACGGCCTCTTCGTCAGCTCCGGCGTGCACAAGGTATACGTCGCGGTCGACGTCTCCTGCGTGTACCTGTAGCGAGTCATCGTAGCTGCGGATCCTCCTCTCTGCACGGCCCGTGGTCTGCGTATCACTCGCCCCGTCAGCTGCGTCGAGGTGATGATGACGGTGTAAGGAGATGGCACCAGGAATGATCCAGCCGAGGAAGGGGATACAACTCCCAAGGTCGCTCGTTTGAGGTTCCCTCCGCTAGAGAGGCCACAAAACATCATCCAGCAAGCCATAGTGAGTTTAACTACTCTAGTGGCTCCCATAGTAGATCCGGCTCAGGTATAGGCCAAGCTGGAGGAGACTCAGAAAAAGGTGCTTGAGGGAGCCAAGAAAGTGGCTATGGCTCAGCATGCGTTGAACATCACCCTGCGTGACTACAATAAAGCCAACAAGATTAACATGAATCCAACTCGTCTAGATGGTGTAAAGAGTAGAGGAAAGAACCTCATCGACAAGATAGATAGAGAATGTGCTCCCAGGTCAGTAGTTTCGGGTGAACCATAGTCTATAGGTTTATTGAGGTACAGTACCCCAACAAAGAACCTCAGAGCAGCAGATCCGGTAGCAGCCGAGATACCTGCTTTATCCGGCGAAGCCCGACAAAGGCAGCAGGAAAGAGTCATTGAGATGGTGCGCATTGTGAGCTAGCAGAATGAGGAACTGCTCAGGAGTAACCCGGCGAGAGCAGGTTGCTCCCGCGTCGTTCATTCGGCTAGGGGTGCTCCTACAAGATCAGCTGAGGCAACATCATCCCCCGGTGCAGGTCCAAGAAGAGAGGAGGTTGTAACCTCCAGTATAAGGAACAAGCAAATAGTGCCTTATGACCCGGTTGTGGTCGGGAAAAGGCAAGGCAATACAGAGCAATGCTAGGCAAACAAGTGCTAGCCAAAGAAATAGTGGTCAGGGAAACCCCAACCAAGGAAATGCGAGTCAGGGGAATGTTGGGCATGGTAATGAAAGCCAGCATAACCCGGACCATCATGGTCATTACTCGACTAGAGGAGCGCAGCACCAGCAGTAGAACCCACCATGGCAGCAGCAAAGTGCTGGACCAGCTATGCAGCACTAATATGCTCATCCAGCATAGAACATATACAATGATGGTTATTCGGCTATGGCCAATACTGAGTTTCCCAGTCCGGATCATCATATGATGGGGAGTGCAATGGGATCTCGGCTAGGAAATAAGAACTTGCAGCCAGATGATGAAAGATTAAAGTTGGAAAGAATTCATATGTTAGAATTGATGGAGGGACAAGGTTCTCTGGGTCCTGCATGTTTTGGACCTCGTATTATGAGAGAGCCGCATGTGCCGAACTTTCAGTTAGCCAGGGGGACAAAGACATATGATGGCAACACCAAGCTGCAAGATTGGTTCATTCACCACACCATTGTTGTGCACATCGCACATGGCAATGTCAGATGGGCGGTGAGATATGTACCTCAGATGTTGGAGGGACCAACAAGAGTTTGGATGAATAATCTGCCGACAGGAAGTATCAACTGCTGGCTAGATTTTAAAGAGATGTTCATCAATAACTTTACAAGTACTTACAAGAGTCCGAATAGGCTACAACACTTGGCAATGTGTAAACAATGGCCAAATGAGACTGGCCGAGAGTTTTTGACTCGGTAGTGTACCCTACGCAACTCATGTGAAGGAGTAATATAGTCACAAGCAATTGCATGGTTTGCACAAGGGTGCCGACATGCAAGTGTACTATGGCAAAGGCTACAGAGAGATATGCAAACTTCATTGGCTGAAACTATCAAGATTGCAGATTCATATGCATTGGGAGATCCGACCCAACCCCTGCTTATGTCGGCAAAGCCGAATGAGAAGTATTACTCCAGTGACAGGGCCGGGTCATCCCGATGGAATGATTTCCAAGGTAAAAGAAGAGATGAGAGTCCGAATTATCGGTATGGTTTGAATCATGTCACTACTGTGAACCAAGATCAGCTGGATGCTAGGAGTAGCCAGCAACAGAAGAACAGTGGCCAATAGTGGACACAAAAAACTGATGGGAAAAAGCAATGGAGTGCTGAACAAAAGAAGTGGCACGAAAGGCCGAAGTACACCTATGAGTCCATGTTGGATTAGCCGTGTAACTTTCATATGCCCAATCCGAGTAAACCGGCGAATCACACGACTCGGCAGTGTGCGTGGATGCAACGTGCTCTGCGGGACATGGGTTCGCCTCGGGAAACTCACCCGCCACATCTCACAAGGGGAAATGATCAGCAGTTGGTTTTACCTCCGCCACCGCCGAGGTATGAGAACCAAGAGAGAAGAGAAACTATGCATCAAGTGGGAAACCAGAGCCAAGGGAACTACGAAAACCCCGGTCAAGATAGACGTAATGAATATAGAGAGCAACATCAAAGTTATGTCATGTTCACCACCGGAAAATGATAGGCAAAGTGTGTAGAGGCGACATATGAAGGTCAACGCGGTTATGCCGGAAGTGCCGAAGTATATGTATTGGTCGGACCAGGAGATCACCTGGAGCATAAAGGATCATCCCAAGCTTATGTCGAGTCCTGGATCGTATGCTTTGGTGCTTTACCCGACCTTTATCGGGCTAAACATAAATATGAAGTTCTCCAAGGTGCTCATTGACAATGGTAGCAATATCAATATACTGTATAAGGACACAATACACAAGTTGGTTATCTCAGAAAATATGCTCTAGGTGACTAAGACCACCTTCCATGGCATTGTGTCGGGTTTTTCTTGTGAGCTGATCAGGAAAGTACAAATAGATGTGTTATTCGGCACAAGATATAATTGCAGGACAGAGAATCTTCTGTTTGAGGTTGTGGATCTCGAAAGTAGCTATCATGCTTTGCTTGGTAGACCAACAATTTCCAAGTTCATGGCCAGTACCCACATAAGCTACTTGAATATGAAGATACCAGGGCCCAATAGGGTCATCACCATTGGTCAGGACTTTAGGAGTTCTATGGAGTCCACCTCGGCCGGATCAAATCTTGTCGAGTCATTGGTCATAGCACAAGAGACGAAGAGGATTCACGATGGAGTGGCACTGGCTCAATTGGCTCAGCTGAATATGTCGACGTTGAATAACCTGCATGGAAGTGTGTCTTTCCAGTTGACTAAAGATACGAAGAAAGTTTAGATCGATGGGCAATTCCCGGAGCGCACTATCATTATTGGTGCAGACCTGACTAAGAAATACGAAAGCGAGCTCATCAGCTTTCTCCGTGAGAATCGGGATATTTTTGCGTGGTCCACATAGGACCTGCAAGGTGTTCTGAGAGAGCTGGCTGAGCACTCTTTGCATGTCAGGCCTGATGCAAGGCCGGTGAAGCAACCTCTCTGCCGCTTCGCCGAGTATAGGAGAAAGATCATATGTGATGAGATAGCTCGGCTCCTTGCTGCCGGTTTTATTATGGAGGTACTTCATACGGATTAGCTGTCTAATCCGGTTCTGGTGGAAAAGAAGAAGGATGATCCGAACATGGCAGTGGTGTGGCGCATATGCATTGACTACACCAATTTGAACAAGGCATGTTCAAAGGACCCATTTCCTTTGCCTAGAATTGATCAATTCATTGATTCGACCGCTGGTTGTGAACTTCTATCATTTGTAGACGCGTATTCGGGTTTACACCATATACCATTAAACCCGGCCGATCAAATAAAAACTTCCTTTATTACCCCGTACGGGGCTTATTGCTATCGCATCATGCTATTCATCTTACGTAATGGTAATGCAGGTGCACCATATCAAAGGTACATGCCAAAATGCTTGCATGATCAAATTGGGAAAATGTCCAGGTGTATGTTGATGATGTGGTGATAAAAACCAAGGAGAGTCATACTCTCCTAGATGATATTCGTCAAACATTCACGAACTTGAGAAGATTCTGAATGAAGAAAAATGTACCTTCAGTGTCCTAGCCAAAAAGTTACTCGGATTCCTCGTGTCTAGCCGAAGTATCAAGGCTAATCCGACTAAAATCAGTGACATTGAGCGTATGGAATTGCCGAAGTGTCTTAATGATGTCCAGAAGTTCATGGGCTCCCTGGCATTGTTGATTCTCTTCGTTAGTCGGCTGGGGGAAAAGGCACTGCCTCTGTACCTGTTGATGAAAAAGCCGGATAAATTCATTTGGACACCACATGTAGTTAGTGCTTTTCATGAGTTAAAAAAGATGTCAGCCTCTGCACCAGTGTTAGCCTCACCATTATCCAAAGAGCCAATGTTTCTCTATATAATAGCGACCAACCGAGTTGTAAGTGTCGTGATAGTGGTGGAGCGTGACGAGGAGGGTAAGTCGGTGCAGAGGCCAGTTTGTTACCTAAGTGAGGTACTTTTTGCATCAAAAAAAAATTACCCACATTATCAAAATATGACATATGGCATCTATATGGCGGCCAAGAAGCTTAAGCACTATTTTGAGGAACACCCCATAAAGGTGATATGTGAAGCAACAATATCCGAGATAATGGGTAATAAGGATGCAAGTGGCTGAGTCACCAAATGGGCTATTGAGTTAGCTCCATATGACCCATAATATGATAGGAGATATGCTATAAAATCTCAGGCACTGGCCGACTTTTTCGTCGATTGGGATGAAATGCAATATGAGCCTCCCTTGCCTGATTCGAACTATTGGTGAATGCATTTTGACGGGTCAAAACTGAAAACCGGGCTAGGTGCCGGGATAATGCTTACCTCGCCCAAAAATACCAATTGAGATATGTGTGGCAAATTCATTTTAGAGCATCAAACAATGTAGCCGAATACGAGGTACTTGTGCATGGGCTCAAGGTATAAAAGGAGATTGGAATACGTCGGATTCAACGCTTTGGTGATTCTGATCTGGTAGTGCAACAAGTTTTGTGTCATTGGAATGACCTTGATGCAAATATGGCCTTGTATAGATTTCACGTTCAGAAAATCAGTGGGTACTTCGAAGGATGTGAATTCCATCATGTACCACGTGTTGAAAATGAAGCAGTTGACATGGTACCAAAACTCGGCTCATCTAGACAATCTATCCTGCCAGGCATAGCTCTTGAACACCTCAGAAAACCATCCATTAACCCATCACCAGAATCCGAGTCAATCCATATCCCGGCAAATCCGGGGTTAGTGGTTGTCCCAATGGATATTGATTGGGGAATGCTTTGAGTAACTCGAGGACTGCTTCGGCAAACCCGGGGACTGCCTCGCAAAACTCGGGGACTGTTCAGCCAAATCCGGTAGAAGTTATGGCAGACCTGATGGAAGTTGATTAAGTGATTTTCTCTGCCCGTGCTGTACCAGCATGGGTTTTGTGATTTTTGAGAGATGGGAATTTGCCAAGTGATGAGGTTCCCTCCAGACAAGTTCAGAGAAGGGCGAAAGCCTATACCATAATAAATGGTGAGCTATACAAGAGGAGTGTTACTAATGTCCTCTAGCGATGTGTTGATTCGGTAGAAGGGAGGTATGGTGTTTGGACATGGTTGGGCCATTTAAGCCGGCACGAGGGAACATGACTCATATCCTGGTCATGTTGACAAGTTTACAAAATTGATTGAGGTTAAGCCAATAAGAAAGTGTGATGGTCCCATAGCTTATCATTCCTCAAGGATATCATCTCGAGATATGGGTATCCACATAGCATAATAACAGACAATGGCACTAACTTTGTCGAGGGAGCATTTGCTCTTCTATAATGATAAGAGAATAAGACTTGATGTGGCATCATCCGCACATCCCACTTCGAACGGGCAAGTGGAGAGATCCAATCGGCTAGTACATCCGAGATAAAACCCCGGCTCATTGATCCGCTACAGCGATCAGCTGGGTGTTGGATTGATAAAATCCCGATAGTACTATGGAGCCTAAGGACAACTCCAAATCGATCAACTGGCTATGCGCCATTTTTCTGGTATATGGGGCAGAAGCTTTATTACCATCCGACATAGTGCATGACTCGCCTAGAGTCACCCAATACACATAAGTCAAAGTGCTAGAACCTCGGCAAAATGATGTTTGATCTGCTGGAAGAAGCGAGAGAATTGGCATTGTCCAGATCCGCCATATACCAGAAAAATCTCTGACGCTACCATAGCCTGAAAGTAAGCCCTCGAGTTTTTCGAGAAGGAGACTCGTGCTTCGGCTAGTGCAACAAACCGCCGGCATACATAAACTATCACCTCCATGGGAAGGGCCATTTATTGTGAGCAAAGCACTACACAATGATGTATATTACCTTATCGATGCTCAACCCCAGGAGAAGAATAAGGCGGACAAGTCAGGAGAAGAATCAAAGAGGTCGTGGAATGTAGCCCTACTTCGTCCATTTTACACTTAGAAGAAGTGTATGTATCCCGAACTCTCATACGTCGGTTTGTATGTCGGCAATGAGCTTACCAATGAAATCTCGGCACCTCGAGTAGTGACTCGGGGAATGCCTTAGTGGTATTGTCTTTTATGTACTTTCATTTTACATGTCGGTTGGCATAATTTCTTACACCTTAGGCCGGATCATTATTGTGTTGGCAACAAAGGCCCACTCTTCGACTTGTTGTTGTCCGAAACCCGGCTTCATGGCAAGAAAGAGAAAAAGCTGGTGAATGTTGCGCACATGAAAAATGACTAAGGAAAGAAAACTAAGCGAGCCGATATTTGTTTTTGGACTAACCCTTGTAAGAGGGAGACCAAATCCTCAGGAGAAATGAGCAACAAACACAAAGTACTCACCCTTCTTGGCGTCAGGGACGATCTCGTCGTCGGGGATGCGGTAGTCCACCTCCGATGGGATCCTTTGGGTCTGCTTGAGACAATTTATCTCCGCTTGGAAGACATCAGATCCCTCCCACGAGCCTCACTCAGGGACGGCCTCCTCCTCCCCATGCTCATCGACGGCAACAATTTCTTCGGGATCCATCTCCTCGGGCTCGCTCTCCTCTATTGTGATGCTAGCTTCGGGGGCGCGAAGCGGATATTGATGCGGTCCCGTGGCAGCGATAGAGTGCGGTGCTTGGGCGAGGTAGCGACACAGAGGAAGCAGAGGGCGGCATGGTCGCAAGTTGTAGAGCGCAGCAGCAGTGGCGGCGTGAGGAAGAAGAGGAAGTGGGAATGAGCGACCGTGAATAAGGGTTTCCCCCCTATTTAACCACGTTGGGCATCGTGGGTAGTGGGATCAGTTGTGCCCACTGACCCCACGAGGTGTGCGTGTATCTTGCGAGGCAGCGCATGAGAATGTGCCATAGGCATGGAGCAAAGGCATAATTGCACTTCATGGGTACAGCGGTAATCGAGAGCCAAGCGACGATGTGACGGTTGGCAGAGATAACTACCATGACATGGTAGTGAATAATGCGTGGCCCTTAAAATGAGGCAAATCACAATGATTTCTTGACACGTAGGATAAGTTGAGGAGTACGAGAGAAGAGCAAGTACAATAAGTCCTAGTTAGCTGGCTATAAGGATTAAACTAGTATTTTTTTTGCTTAGTTGGATGGGAGAGAAGATGTGAGAGAAGAGAGGTGGGCTCTCATACAATAACCAACTCTTGCATGTGCTCCTAGGCACTTTATGAGTATCTGAGTGGGGCATTGATATATAAAGTAGTAAATCTTCAAAGGTACCTATTGTACTATTTGACTATAGATGACCTTATAGCCAGCAAGCCGGCTGTATATTGGAATTGCTCTAAGGAAAATAACCCGGATGTGAGAATATGACCCGGCAAATGAGATAACTCAGATTAGGACAAGAAAGGTTAATGATGGGAAGCGAGGCACAAAGTGGTGCAATTGAGTTAAAATCGAAATGGGATGACATATAAATATGTCGCCAATACATACAAGGATCCGAATAAGTTGAACCTGTTGTGGACTTTCCAGCTAAACCTGCTAAGACCACACTAGCTTCGGGGACTAATGTTGGGGGGATGACCCCAGGTAGGGTCAAGATATGGTAGAAGGATAGAGTCGACTTAGGTGTAACTCGGCCGAGGTATGACTTATCCGAGGTAAAATGTGGGCTGGCCAAGTAAAGGTCGAGTTAACCAAAGCCGGGTTACCCCGGCAGGGCCTGGCTGACATATATCTTATGTCGGCACAACATCTAGGCCTAGGGGCTGGCATGCTCAGGAAGGAGTGAGCTGATCCCAAGGTCAGCACTTCTCTCCCTCTCCCAGAATTCCCGGGGAGAAGCGCTAAGGACAAGCATACCTGGAACGAGGTCTGAGCAAGGGGTTCACGAGCATGACAGTGTCTGACCGCCAACGGTTAGATGAGCTGGGCTTTGGGAAATTGCCATGCAGAAGCTGGCGACAAGGAAATGAGTGCACCGAACTACTATTTTGGTACAAGCATATCCTGAGAATATTCAGGCCACGTATGCCCTAGATGTAACCTGGCCACCCCTTTATTAGGTGAGCCAGGGCCTCCAAGGAGGGGGTCGTTCTTTTCTTGATACACACGAGTACTAGAGGGAGAGAGAGGCAGAAGCACTTCCTCTTCTTCCTCCTGTCGATATAGCTCAAGGAGCACTTGTACTAGTCCATTGATCATCATATAAGATCTAGAGGCAGGAGTAGATGTTTTATCTCTCTAGGAGAGCCTCGAACCTGGGTATATCGTGTGCTTTTGTGTGTTCTTCGTGTGCGGTATCCACCGCACCATCCCTTCCCGGATTCCACTAGAGTCCATACGGCCCCATCTTTAGTATACCTATGGCAGCTGCCATGACACCACCATGACAAGTAGAAGTGTCATGGCTTTATAACCTTACAATATAGGTAAAGGCAAAGATAAGGAAAAGCTAAAGTAGCTTCAGAGCTGGTAGCCGACATGCTAGAAGCGGTATTTGAATTCTCGTCTTCGGATGGAGCATCGACGGGGCGGAGGGACCTGGAGCGTGCCAGCTAGAAGAGGAAGTTGACAACGAGTTGGGCAACTTTGCGAGTCTGTTGGTACATGCCTGACACTTTGACGACAGAAGAGTTGGCAGCAGTAGACGGGGAGCCATCTAATATTTGGGGCACGTTTGGTTACGTGCAGACGGTTTTCGTCTCCGGATAGCAGTGCCTCGTGGAGCATGTCCATGCAAGAACTAAACTCCAGCCATGTTCCGCACGACGAATGGCATGATGCATTCTCATTTCTTGCACGAGGATAACAACAAATGCCTGATGTTTTGTTGCATCCGTTTGATTTGACTGTCACATTAATATGCACACCTAAACATTTATTAGCATCTCGCATTCTTCATGTTCGACCTGCTAATCTTCTAGCGCGGCACCTATTGTGGCTACACCGGCGACGGAGGCCCGCGGGGAATCTGTTGCAGCTGTATCGTCGACGGAGGGCGGTTGCTACTGCGTCAGCGTCGGATACACAAACACGGTCGTCCACAGTAGCGTGGATGAGGAACCGCTTGACAACGGGCTAGATTAGGAACCACTCGATCTTGCTCGCCGTGTCAGGGTCCTTGCCCACGATGTCTAGGAACTTGAGCTGGAACTCTACTTGCATGACCCGTCCGTTGAGTAGGCCTTCTTCCTCAACTCATCTTCAGCCTCACGTACAAATTCAGGAGATTTCTCTACCTCCACCAAAATGAAAAACCTGCAACACAAGAGTTGTGGGGAACAACGAGATCAAACTAACCCTCAAAGGAAATTTCAGACGGTTGATTGTGTGCGATGAATCTGATGAAATTCGCCTAAAAACTCCAACTTTGACCATAAATTTGAAAATATACAGCTCACCAAACTCGGTACCAATGGCCAGAATGGAACCCCTCATCGATGAACATCTTTTTCGTGTAGAGCTTGATTTAATTTAGAGTCTATATGTGCTAATCACAAGTGGTTACGATGAACACGCTTAAAAGAAGTAAGAGAAGAGGTTGCATGCAAGGGCTGGTTCCAGGGAAACGCTCGATTCGAGCTTTATCTATGAGCATGGCTCTGGCTGCTTTTAGAACCGCGTTGGACACAACTTGAGAAGTCCGCGGGGTGCCCTTGATTTCCAGCTATGTATGCATCGGGTTGTAAGGGCACGTACAATGGTTGATAAGACAGTCTTATCTTATACATGCAACGTAATTTTGATGAGACATGATGTATAATGGGTTTTTTAGTCCTATTTCTAGCAATAGATATCCTAAATATATGGTGGGACATATTGTTGCTAAGAGATGATCTCTTAGCTACGAGAAGTCAAATGTCTTTTTTTGTTTCTCTGTCCTCCAACTCAAAAATCATCCTACATGATATTGCTAAGATAAGTCTAAAATAAAACCATTGTCCATGACCTAATACGTCTGGCCGTACTTGGCAGGCGTCTTGGTGGCACGAGACATTGAATTACGTTTTGTGTTAGAGCCACGTCTGAAAAAAGGCACCCCTATTTGAGGCTGGGGCGTTGCCTCCTTTTCAGAAAAAAAAATTGTGGCTAGTAGTGCAGTTGCAGGCGCATGGACGCCAATGGAGATGCTTTACACTCGCCCCTCCCCCTCTCTCTCGTCTCAACCCCCCTGCTCACCCCGTCCGCCTCCAGATCTTGGGCCGCCAGGCCCCTCCCCGCTCCTCTTCGGCGATGGCCGGCGTTGAGCCGGGTGAGGGTCCCTCCCCCTTGTATTATAGTAGTAGTTGCTTTGCCTCTAATGGCGTCTGCCTCCGTGGCGTTTGAGGGTAGGATGGTAACCTCTGGCGACCAGGTTTACCGCGCCTTGTTCTTCCCCCGCCTCGTCGCGCCCTGCTTGTGGCAGGTAGTGGTGCGGATGAGCCGGTGGAGAGCAAGCATCGCTCCAAATAAGGTTTGCCTTGGGTGCTTCAGGCTGGATACTCCGGATTTGGCCCAGCTTGATGTGGTCCCTCTTCTTCCGGTGGTGCTCTCATGGCGAGAGTTGGAGCTGGGGAAGACCACCACTCGCCTACTCAATAAGATCCGGTGCTCCGGCGAGGAAGATGCCCGATCTGCTCCCTCTTTTGCCTTCCAAGGTCACCATGGTGGTGGACGGGGGGTTTGGAAGGTTGCTGCTTGGGTTGGTCCTCGTCGGTGGGGAATCGCTGTCGAGCTCTGCGGAGATCCCAAACGGCGGCAAGATGATGCCGCTGTTATCCCTGGTCAAGGCGGCCACTCCGCGCTGCGATTCTTCTCGAATCGCGGCTTCTCCAACCTCCTGGCCGGCGTGCCTAGAAGGAGGCCTCTCCACGTCTCTGTTGCGGCGACGTGCGTCACACCCTCGCCAAGTGGTTCCGTCCCCGGCGTCGATGTTGACGGCCGCGACTTCGAGCGCTTCATCGGCTTCGGTGGAGAAGGACCTGATTGCGTTTGTCATCTTTCTTCTGAGGTCCTTTTTGTAAAAGTCCAGGGCTTGTTAGTACTTCATTTTTGTTTTGAGGCCCTGTTTGTAATATGTAAACCCACCGTTTAATGGCAGGACCCTTCGGGGTCCTTCCCCTTGTTAAAAAAAAAGAGCGGGTTCATTTGGCTAATGATGATGGCTCGCTGTGGCCGCTGTATCTTCGTGGCAAATACGGCCTGATCTGCGCGTCGTCGCATTGGCCGTGGCATCAGATCACATGGCTGACTAGGGCCGGAAAAGCCGTCGACACGTGAGAAACCCACCAAAAGTACACCATGCTGCCCTCTGCTCAGACCACGGGCCAATTGCTCCATGCCTCCATGGCTTTGGTGATCAAGTACCGTGCGTTCCTGTGCCTGAGCTGCCGTCTGCTGACCGGCATGGGCGCCTCAAAGCTTGAAAGGACTACCGTGCTATGTACTTCCACTACAATACATACAAACATGCTGCAGTCTGGGATGCTGATGTTGACCAGCGCCGAGAGCTGAATACGGGAATTTTAGAATAGTTTTGGAGATGGTTAACATTTTTTTGGACGCCTGCAATTCCAGATATCTCATCTAATTTGGAAATGTATAGGCGCCAGCTGATTGCACCACCGCCAGAAAAATCAAATAAAACATTTTGAAGATTACTATAAGTGACCGAGACTTGAATTTATGGAAAAATAAAATAAAATTAGAGTTCCCGTCAAGCAATTCAATTCATTAGAAAAAGCACTTCAAAACAGGGTTTGGCACACCAAACACCAGTACAGTTGAGAGAACACAAAACCAGTACAGAGCTGCCACGACAGACTGAATCAAACAACCGCAAGAAAAGTTTCATGAGAGAAAACACATATATATATGTACCAGAGGTGTCTAAGACGCACGTGTTGATTAAGCAGAGGTACTCGAAAGTACACAACAGTATCTCCTCTGTTGAAATGAAAAATGCAGGGTACATGTTGATATCCCAGCCAGAGAGGTGGAGGGAAAAATGGTGATTTCAGGTCCACCTTAACTCTTGGGGGCATGCAACACTTTGAACATATATATATTTACACGATGGAAACACGAATAATGGTACAAGTTCCAAAGAATAATACACTACCTACATTCTTTCTTTCCTTTAAGAAAATAGAACAATGCCTATCTACTCACCTCTAGAAGAAATAAATACAGATGAACAAGTGACCAGAATAATACACTTCACCACTAAAGGACTAGTTGGGTCTTGGATGGTGTGGCTCCAGTAATCAAGGTTGATGCCATCATGCAGCTTGGATGTCAGTGATAAATCACCTGGCAATATCAGTACCAAAAAACCTCTCCCTCATCAACCCACTGCATGAAATTTTCAGATAACTCCCGAGCCTTAATCTCTGGAACATGACCACTGGCACTATTATCAGTTGGAACATTCACATCAGGAGTACTTCCGGCTCTTGTCCTGCTCAGCGGCACAAATATAGTGAGAAAGGATAGGAGAATTCTTCAAGGTATCAATTTCGAATGTGTGCTATCAAGGAGCAGCTCCATGGACACACTGTGACTCTCTGCGTAACCTATCTCAATTCATAGTATATTGCAGTTTCAGCGAGCAGTGCATGGACACTTCAATAGTTGATCAGAGAATAAGTGGCAACTATTACAATATTTTAGGTGCCTCTGAACATATCTTATAGAAGTCTAGTGCAAACAAAAGATCTACAGATTTGTTCAAATAATTAATATGTGCAAGCTATGTTCAGAACTTCAATTTTTTTACCAAATGTAGAATAAACTGTTAAGGAATTCAAGTTACCAAATTCTTTAGTGATACATTGAAACACACGGATATAGGTTCAAAAGGGAAAAGCAGAGTGGTATGAACAACCTTTCATTTTCTGAAGCTGAAAGCCAATCAAGATTAAGGAAGTTTGAATCCCCAGAACCGTTGCAATAGCCAAGCTCACAGCTGGCATACTTAATATGAGGCATTGTCGGAGTATAACTGCAGTTGTTTTCAAGAGACAAGAGAGAATGGATACCATAAGTGTCAAATATTAACTTCTGTGAAATGCCACTCATGTCACAAACCATGCATCAGTATGCTATTGACAGAATATGAAAAGGCGAAGTTTTAGAATAGAACTCCGACCAACCTTGACTTTGCAACCACATTATCAGAGGTATGTGAATTTACATGCACTGTATCAGACCGACAGTTTGGAGATTGTAGATCCTTTTTTAAACCACTAAATTCCAAGGTCGAAATTCCATTTTGACCGTTGCTGGACATTGAAGTGTTGCTTTTCCGAAGAATGCTGCCATCTGATCTGGCCCTTTTCATCAATTTACTGTGACAAATATACAACTCAGTCAATTCATAAGATGGATTTTATTGATCTGCAAAATGCATGTAGGGATAAACTTTGGATATTTATTCAAATGGGGTGGTCGTGAGATGAAATGGGAAACACTATGCAAAGGTATATAAGAGCCATGTTTTCAAGAATAAAGCCTACTCCCTCTCTGCTTGGTCGACAATCTGCAAGCAGCAGTGTTTTGGTGGCTTGGGTGTGAAGAATCTCAGGTTTCAGGACATGGCTCTTCGAGTGCACTGGGAATGGCATCGCAGAACAGAGCAAGGGAGGCCGTGGCATGGGCTGCCAGCGATCAAGGATAACGAGCCAAGTGCAGTCTTCCCCAGCCTGGTGAAGATTCGGGGGGGGGGGGGGGGGGGGGGGGGGGGGGATGGATTGGCGGTTTTTCAGTTCAGGTCATTGAGGACGGTCCAGGAGGCTCTGACGAAACATTTGGATTGCTGACATTGCTACTGAGTTAGCGCCCGAGGGGTATAAGCAGTGTGTCATCCTCTGCAAGGCCATTCTGAATCTGGACTGGGACCCCAATGTTCCAGATCAGTACTCTTGGCCTTGTGATGCATCTGGCCTTTTCTCAGCCAAATCAACATACAAGAGACTCTGTGAAGGTGAATTAGTTTCCCTGCTGCAGATTGCATTTGAAAAGCCTGGGGCAGCTAAAGTGCAAAAAAAAATCAGTGGCTTGCCATCCAATATCGACTCTGGACATCGGATAGAAGAGCGAGGCATGGGTTACAGGATCAGCCGAGTGCTTGTTTTACCTGCCTGCAGGACATAGATACCACTGAACATATCCTTCTTCAGTGTGTCTATGCAAAGGAAGTCCGGTAAACCTTTCGTGAGGCCCAGCTGATGGATGCAACTCCATCAAGTGAGGACAGGCTGGAAGATTAGTGGTTGAGATCTCGGGTTAGCTACCATGGGAAGGAGAAGAAAATCTTTGATGCCCGAGTTATGCTCACTTGCTGGATGCTTTGGAAACAAAGAAATGCCAGAGTTTTTGCCAACATATCTCAACAATGCTCTGCCAGCGAGCTAGCTAGGAGGATTAAAGAGGAGTTCTGTCAGTGGAGTTTAGCTAGGAGAGATGGGAGTAACCATAGCTTAGGACAGTAGCCTTTTTGTTTTCCGAGGAGCTCATTGACACTAGTTGGCTGCACCTGGTTGTTGATTCTTGTAATTGTTTTTCTCATCTTCTATAAAGTTATGGTACGAATTCGCGTTCCTTCGGGAAAAAAAACTACTCCCGCTGTTTCAGGACAGCGAATCTGGCAAACCTAGTACACAAGGATTAGAGTGTAATATTCACAGGAAAAATGCAACGAAACAGGGACATGCTACCCTTACAAAAAAAGTAGAAGAGACAACTAAAAGCTCATTGTTCTGTCCTAATTCTACAAGCACGGGCGCAACTAGCTATATGTGATGGAGAGTACTTTGTTTTCTCATTGGCCATTAACTGTGACGATACAAGATACTCGCCCTATATTATAACAGCACAGAGATACCATACTACCATACAAATTACAAGTTTAAAGACATTCTGTTTTAAGTTAGAGAATTTATAATGATAACCATCAAACTCTGCTAGTCAGAGCTTCTGAAGTGAGCGATGCAGAGTTAAGTCAACATCCACTCATGTAAAATTATTTCTGGTCATATATTCTCAGGTAAACACTACTGACCAGTTCATGTCACCAGCGTTAGTAGCATTATTCTAGTTAATGGGGTTCTCTGTGGGTAAGCACCAACAAATAAATGCACTTCATGTGTCAGGACGCCATCCACGTGTAAACATAATTAGGGGGTACATTGCTGTTGTAGTTTAACCAAAATGAAAAGATTTATGTACTGGTCTTATCAAATGTAGTTAAGAAAACCCCTATATGTAAGTTTACCTTGTATTGTCATCAAGGACGTTCTCCCCAGAAACAGACTCTGGCTCCCATGGTGCAGATTTGCCCTGATGCGGTTGGCAGTGTCCCAAAAATCTTCAATTTTAAGAAGGTAAAAACAACCAAGTATAAAATCAGTACATATTATTTCTATTTGAAGTACATAAACACACGTTTAGGAATAATGAGCTTGACCAAACATACAAATTTATTGCTGCCTGTTTGTAAGCATCCATATATGCATTACTGTAGTATCGTTGTAGTGTCCTGAAGAACTCCTGAGACTGAATAGCAAACTTAAGGTGCCCTCTCTTTGCAGAGAATATCTGTACATAAGAGATAAAACCATATGAAAGCTATCAGATAAGTGCCCAATGAACAGCTCAGCATGAAGAAAACATGCCATATTGGACCTTTCGAGAGTCATCAATCAGCAAAACTTGGCGAGCTAATGCTTTTTTTCAGTTTTCGAGCAACAAATTAGTAGTTGGGCAACTTACGTCATGCCCAACTTACGAAACAGCTTCTCGTGTAGCGATTGGATACTAGTCTTCCATACCAAAATCCATTTTTCTAACTTAGTTAGGCCCAATGTTTAATTTATTTTCTTGGAACAAATGCACATGTAGCTATCCTGATGCAATTGGTTTCATTTGGAAACTAAACCTAAAATAGACAAGACTTTTTATCTAAGGAGCCTCGACTAATCATAAAACAATTAATGCAGTACAATCACTGCCATTTTAATCAGAATTTTTCTATTAATGGACTGAAGGAACTCAGTTCATCTGATGTACTACCTCCGTTCCAAAATATAAGGCGTATTTCGTTGGCTTTGACCAAGGCTTTGACCAACAATTAGTCTACTAATTTACTCCCTCCGGTCCATAATAAGTGTCGCTGAATTAGTACAACTTTGTACTTAAACAGCGACACTTATTATGGACCGGAGGGAGTACTTTATATGACATAAAACTGGTATTACTGTATTCCTAATCAAAAGTACTTTACTAATTCTTGGTCAAAGCGGCTGTCAAAGGAAAAGTAATGAGCCTTATATTTTGGAACGAAGGTAGTACTGAACACTGAAGCAAGATGCCATTATGCCACAAGAGAAAAAAAGATACCACAAAAAAATGCAACAAGAAGAAAAAATGCCACAAGGAAATTGTTGAGAAAACAATATTCAAGTGTAGAAGTACCTTGTTATGTGCAGCCGAACCACCATACTGTAAAGCAAGCGTGTCGCCCATCCGCTCATAAAAATGCATCAAATGGTGCGCGAGGGGGGAGTCCAAATCATGCTCTGGGGATTCTACAGAACCAAGTGCATGCAGCTGGTGTCCAAGAGAAGCTAAACCATAGGCATACTGAGCAACATTTGTGCGGTCTAAACAATCTATACAGTTTGTGCGCAATACACCCTTTTGTAATTTTGGAGGCTTTACTGGCATAGGTCCATTATTACTGGCTACATCTTCTGAAATTCCATTAGTGGAGGCATCAGAACTGCCTCGAGTATCTTCTTGGGAGATGTCATTAT
Organism: Avena eriantha; assembly: GCA_910589775.1. NCBI lineage: Eukaryota > Viridiplantae > Streptophyta > Magnoliopsida > Poales > Poaceae > Avena > Avena eriantha. The sequence continues at coordinate 102,674,710 of OU342744.1, forward strand.
TATCATTGATACTACCCACATTGTCACCATCATTGTTGTCATCATATACAGTAAGGCCACAGCCATTCTTCCTATAAGGTAGAATATGAAAAAATTAAAAGAAATGCAAACAAAGAAATCACTTTGTATTAAAGCACTAAGTTGCTCATGAGATAAAAGAAAAAAATCAGATTAAATAACGAAGGCACCAGTACGAAAAAAAAAAAAACACTTACAATGGAACATGTAAATTATGGGAACTCCCGGATGTTTGAGCTGAGGAAATTTGACAGTAAAAGAATTCTGTCAAGTTCAGAGCTTCACATGCCACTTTCATAAGTACTTGGAGGGCATTTGTAGTTTTGCTGGAATAGAAGTCGCCTTAGTAATGCATATGAAAAGCATCTAATAAATCACAACTGAAAGAAAGTACAAAGAATCAATACCTTTGAGTGCTTTTACTAAGATCCCAATGTAAAAATTTCAAATGGTTTTCGCCTGGTAGACCATTATTTATAATCTTTATTGCTTTATCAAATTCTTGACGAAGTGTAGATTCCCGTGGTCTCCTCTCGCGTGTCTTCAAATCGTAAAGGCAAAAAAGAAGGTAAGAGCATGAGCTATTAAAGTAGTCTTCAACCCCAATATGTGGTATCCATAACTAAACTTTGACCATCCATTTCTGTTGTAAATTACTCATACTTTAAAATTTCACAAGATTATAGTATCCGGTATTCCCATGCTTGAGATACTCCCGGTGCACCTGCGTGCTTTAGACTACCTAAACGCAGCTACAACATTTGCAATAATCACAATGCTAATACTATGTGAATGTATTGTGTCAAGAAATTCAAATCCAAACAAAATCTGTAGCTCAGAAGACAAAAAGAAGAAATCCAGTGCTGACAGCGACAACAGGTCCACTTCACAAACCAATTTGAATGAGCAATTATTCACAGGTCGAATTGTCTTTCTATTTCCATATCTTCCTTCCAAATTCGGCTTTGAATTTGTGTGACGGTACATATTTGGGAATACCAGGAACCATCCCGTGTTCGTCTCCCGGGGTGAAGACCTAACTTTGTTGGTCGGGGGCGGCGCCATGGGCGTCGTGACCTTCCTGGAGGCACTGCTCTGGGAACGACGGGTGTGTGTGGGTTTGTTGGTGGTGGTAGTGGTGTGAGCCGGTTCGACGGCATTGGCGGTGGGTGTGGTCCTTCAGTCTCCAGGGTGCAATGCCCTCGAGCCTGGGGGAGTGGGGAAGGCTTCCCCTCTACCGGTTACAGCAGTGCGACGTGGCCCGAGAGCCGAAGCTTCTTCCGTGGGGTCATGTCTCCTTCCTCAATGCTTGATGCTGGTGCTGCATTAGTTCTGTCTTCATCGACGTTCGAAACCTGCAGTTTTCTTCTCCTGTGTAGCTGGACCTGTGAACTTTAGCGATGGGGCGGTCTCCGTTTGCTAGCTCCGGCAGGGCAGCCGTGTGCAGAGCCTCTCGTGACACCTTGCTCATCAGCTTCCGCCCAGGCTCAGAGTGAGCATCTCCACCTGCCGACGGTGCGGCGTCCCTTGATCCGGGGCGAGAGGGCAGGGGTCCCTCTTCGGAGGTGGTTTGGTTGGGTTGCCGTTTTGAGCTGCTCAGTAGTAGGTGATGACATGTTCTTCCTGCGAGACTAGCTATCTTCTATCGACTCGCTTTGATCCAGTGCTTCATCTGCGTAGCAGGGTTTCGAGATCTACAAGCTGTACTTCATCTTTATTTTCTAGTGTTGGCTTGTAATCTTCATTTCTTTGTAAGCTGTCCGTCAGCACTGTTGTAAACTCAGCCCTAAGGGGCTTTATTAATTTAAAGCTGGGCGTTTATTGCCTTCTATCTTAAAAAAAGTACCAGGAGCACTCGTTGCAGACACTATTGACTGAACAGTAACAGAGGGGAGGGGTACATGCATAATACACCTAACTGAACAGTTGACAATGTAGAATTTGGCAGAATGAAGTATTTTCCGAGTCAATTCTACTCAGAATATTTCGCATGGATGGTCTAAACTAAAGTACTCAATGATGTCACCCTATTTGACAGGGAGAAGTATAGTACTCCCTCTGTTTACAATTAGATTGCATTCTGTGTTTAGTCAAAGTCAAACTTTTTGAAGTTTGACCAAATATTTAGCAAAAAATAAAAGTATCTACGATGTAAAACTTATAGTATCAGAATCTTCGTAAGTTATATTTTCATAATATATGCATTTGGAATAATGGATGTTGATATATTTTCCTATATTCTTGGTCAAAGTTGACAAAGTTTGACTCTGAAAAATCCTAGAACGCGAAGTAATAAAAAACGGAGGGAGTACATAGACAAAGCACCCATCAGAAGCATTCCCAGCATAAATAACAGTGTGAGACTTACCTTGATCAAGTTTAAGATGATGATAGGATTTCCGTATCTCATTCTAAGATTTTCAAAATGAAGTCTGGTAGCTTCGTAATTATTGTCCTTCTCGTGCACTGAAAGAACGAGTTTATTAAATAACTGAATAATAATACATCCATCAACGGATTCCAATACTTACATATGATATCAGGCTTAATATTAAGCTTCGATGTCTCCTGGGACCAGAATAGAGGAATTGAACCCCTGTTCTGTACAACAGAGCTTATTTGCCTAGGTCCAAGTTTGTCCTCAAAAACAATTTGCTCAGTCTCAACATCATTTGCTACTCTTCCCTCCTCATTCACACCTCTCTTTAAATACCTGTTCAAAAAAATGGCAACATCAGCTGTAATGATCCACATGTCCTTTTGAATCACATCCATCCGAATCAGACAAAAGAACTAACAGGAGAAGTATAGAATCAGAAAGGGTTTCACAAGTGTGAACCTGGTTCCAGCATAATGCCTTGATCGTCTAGCGATGAGCGTCAACATAATGTCCTTCCCAGAAACTGTGACTTTATCCTTGAATTGAAGAAGAAGAAAAAACAATAATTATCTACCATACAATGGTGTCCAGAAGAACTTGAAAAGAAGGGAAGTTACTTAACCCTACAGTAACGTTGTTCCATCTACTTTAGATTAAGTTTCTCTCATAAGAACAAAATGAATGCATACTCGATATACGATGTACATCTTGTAAGGGGTAAAACATTCGAAGCGGTAACATAAGGTTTCCCATCACATTGTATTTAATATTTGTAGTCTCTCCTCTTTACTGTCGTATGATTTTACAACTTTTAAGTTTTAAGCATGGAAAATAAGGTTAAGAAGATAGTGCTGTTACTGGTCTAGGACAGGAAAATTAAATAAAACACACCTCAACAAGCAGTAAAATAAATGAAGAAAACCAACAGGGGGAATAATAATGGGCCAATATCTGTAAGACCATGTGTACAGTACTTTAGAGAAATGATCAAGTTTATGGATGTAGTCTACCATCCATTCCCAACAATTCTGTTGGAGAATATGACACCACTAAAAGAGATCATCTCATATGGCTATATATACCTGTTTAAAAAAACCATACACTAATGCAACAGTCCAGCAGGTACTTTTCAGAACATTACGGATCCCTCGTGTTAGATATTCATTCCATACAAACATTGAATCATATAGGTCCCATCCTTCCTTCGGATCACCCAAGTTTTTCTGGATACTTCTCATGATATGGTATGAGTGGCTGAAAAAAAAGTCCTTCCTAAGATCAATAGTCTGCAAGAGCTTCTTGTACCTGCACGCACAGTAAATGTGAATTTATAAGGACATGAACAGTGCTGTAGGTCGGCGTGGGAAATAATGATTAAATATCAAGAAACAATCAGAACTTCACATATGAACTTATGATACAACATACCTGTTTTCATCCTTGGAATTAAAAAGTGCTGGCCTCATTTTGGAATTAGATACCTCGATCATAGCAGTTTTAGTAACTTGGTAGACTGGATGGCCAAACATAGAACCGATTTTTCTCTGCTCGGTGATAATTAACATGTAATAAGGCCCAAGGAACTTAATGAAACCTGTAGATAAAATTAATCGTTGGTGCAGTCATAACAAAATAAGAGAAGAGACTATATTTGGCTGGAATTATTATCATAGGAAGAAGGGATAGTCTACCGATGATTCCACAACAATTTGTAACAAAACTGACTCCTCCAGTTGACCTATGGTCTTCATCTAAAACTTTTAGCAAATCAAGATATTCAGTGCGTGAGTAGATGGTACAGTCCTCGTCTATGCTGAGCTCCGATGGCTCCATTCTATCAATCTTGAGTAATCTCCATAACGTCTTGTCAGTGTTAGTTCCAAAAATATAAAATTTCTGCAAAACAGAATTCAAAATTTAAGTGTGATGAGAAACAGTAAATCAGAATCATGGTTTTAAAGGCGTTAAGGCGACCAGGGGGCGCTCTGGCGCCTAGGCGCCTAAAGCGGGCGTTTTCCCAAGGCGGAGGAGGGGCGCCTGGACGCCTAGGCGACGCTTTTAAAACCATGATCAGAATATGAACAACAATATTCAGTAGTGCTTTCAGTAAATTGCAAGTACCCAGAAACCAAAATGCAAATACTACCAATTTGCGCATGTTGTCACTGTTGAAGTGCAAAGGGTGATAATGAGCTAGCAAAGATCATTGCATCATGTTATCACAAAATAGGCAGCAAGTACACGCTGAAAGTTGGATATAGAAAAGAAAATTTGAAGGTAAATCCGTGTTACATCGCAAAACTGCAAGCTCAGAAAGACATAAAGCCCTCCTCGTGGAATCAGAACTTCAACATTAGCATCCGAAGTTATTTTGAAACAACGAAAGCTCCTTCCATTTCCTAAGCAGAGATGAACAGAACGCAACAAGGAAAAAAGCACAACTGCTAATCTGCCACACGGAGTGGAACAACGCAAACAGACAAAAGCTTCTTAAATTGTCCCCCTCCTGCAATAGTCAGTCTCCACCCAATCAAACCCGAATCACAATTAGAATTCGTGACTGCGCAAACGGAACGCAATTCCAAATCTGAGCCGTCGCATGGACCGATCCCGAGCAGACCTAAATCACATATACAAGCGCAGTGAATCCAAATCTCGGAACACCATCCAAATTCCAAGCAGCCACAACTCGTGACCTCCGCCTTCGGAACCACGTGGAAGGACATAATCTTCCCGAACTGAACAGCCCAACAAGCTCACGCTCAACAAATTATGTTAATCACGCGCCCCCCCAAAGCTCGCAACGTCGCCGAATGAAGCAGCAGCAGCAATTGGAACGACAAAAAAGGAAGAAGAAGAAGAGGAAGGGAGATAGCGGCGCATTGTTGTTTGGTTTGGAGGCGAGGAGCTCACCGACTCTGCCTCGTACAGCTCGAAGCTCTCGAGGCAGCAGCTGTCAACCTCGGGCGGAGCCATGGCGGGCCAAATCGTCGACGCTGGCGAGGTCAACAATCCCAATCTCGCATCCGGCGGCGCCAGCAGATCACAGCCCCGCCGCCCCACGCAGGGACCCTAAATCCACGCCCGGCAGCTTGAGGTAGAGCATTCCCCCGGGAACCCCGCGCGGATCACAGCGGCGCCGTCCGCAAGGCCGGGCCGCGGGCCACGGGTCCTCCCGCGGCGAATGGCCGCGCCCTGGAGCTGGGATCCGGGGAGCCCGGGAGCGATCGCGATTGGCCTCGGCGAGGTGGCAGGGTTGGGGAAATCTGTTGGGGGTGGTGGGAGGAGGAGGGGAGGCGAGGCCGTGAATGACGAGAAGAGGAGATTATTTTCGCTCGCCTCTCCTTTTTTTTTCTTCCGTCCGTTGGTGTGTTAAAAAAATCCGTGAGGCATCAGCGGAGAGGGTGAGCTGGTGATTTGCTATTGGGGTCCTCTTTTTTTTTTCTATACATTCTTTCTGCCGGTTTTTTTTTTTGTCGGGGTACTACTCCACATCCACCTGTAAGATGATCTTTCATGTCTATATTTTTTGTAGCAGAAAACTTGCAATTTTTGGTACTGTGCTGTCTCTAGTAGAGTAGTTGTTTTATTATTGGTGTTGCTTTGCTTGTCTTTTATTTGTGTTTAATTCCTGAACCCGGGAAAGCTATGTCAAACAGATGATGGTATGGCTCAAGAAAAGCAAAGAATGTATGTGCTTTTAGGTGGGACACTAACACCCATACAGCAAGCAAGAGATGGCAAAAATCGGCTCGAAAATGGTATACTCCTATATAGTTGTGGGTATGAGTTCTACTAGTTGGGAAACTATCTTTCCCACATGGGCACCAGTTCTACCGTTTTTAATAAAAACTTGGAACTCGTATTTTTAGTTCTCTAAAAATTCTGAAAATAAACAAATAACTAGATACACACATCTTGAGTGTACGAGAATTTTTAATTAAAAATATGTTATATTTTGGGCTACAGAAAAAACAAATTTCTGACAAACATACGTATTTTTAGTCTTATTCACTGTAAGAAATTTGTTTTTTACTGTAGCCAAAAATAGAACAACTTGTGTGAAATTTCAGTAACACACAATCTGGGTCCTCGTTTTCTGATGTGTGTCTACTGGACAAAGTGTGAGGTGGTGATTAGGGTTGGAAAATATCAAGATGGCGATGAAGGATGGAACAAATGGATAAGAGGTGTCTAGGCATGATCATCCATGATGTCTTCAGATATTTACACATTTTGTCGTGCAAGGTGCTAAATTGGGTTAAAAAATTGTGTTTAATTGTCTCCTGTATAGAATATTTCTGTAAAAGTTTCACTAAATGGGATATACTTATGTGCCAGAGATGCACAACTGCAGGGTAAAAGGTGAAATTCACTCTAAACTTTGCAACATTTAACTTTGACTAAACCCAAAACAAAGGGTCATAAGAGCGTGTACAGCGTGCTGGTATGGCTAAGAAAAATATCTGACATGAGTCTAACAAAACAGAACTACTCCACCGTTTAGCCACAGTCTAACCCCACTAACAAGACCCGCAAAACAGAGGATACCCCACTTTTCCATCAAACTGCCCTCATTCTATTGGATGAAATAATTTTTTTAATCAGCTGGGACCTTGTGTCTCGTACTAGACTCAACCTGGGGAATCTTTTCCTTAGCACCCCATCTCCACCGTTTAGACATGCGTCTAAGCTTTCTTAGACTCAGCGTTTTGGCAACACTGTGCTTGCTCTAAATGAAAAAGAGAAAGTATACTATTAACTGTGGGTATGATTTCCAGTTGGTCTTGTGTGATTAAAAAAGAAGCGCCGGTGTGTATGCATTATTGGCAATGAGGAAGGAGTCGTGGTGTTATCAGAACAATATCAAAATGATAAAAGTTGGCGATCAGTGCCAGAAAGCCTGGCACCTAGTCGTCTGATCTGCCTGCACACCACCGGAGAAGACGGAGAAGACGCAGCCGCCGCCGGTTCCAACGCCGGCGATCGTCAAGGTTTACCAGACGTACTCGGAAGCGGTACTGTAGCACGGAAGACAAAAACGTACTGCTGCGGGGAACAGCGGTGACCATTAGTAGCAATGCGTGTGGGGACCAAGCTTGAACCGGATCTTAGTTTAGCACCAGGAAAAATCCCAACTTGTAGCAATGCCTGTCCTATCGAAGTTTAGGGCATCTCCACCGGATCTACACAACCCGTTCGAGCGCGTCCGAACGTATCCGCGCGGACGCGCAGGACGTGCACGCCGTCGCAGCGGCACGACCCATCCGTCCCGACGCGCCCGGCTCGACCCATTCATGAACTAATTTGTGTGGCCGTTGGGTCAGTTCGAACATGGGCGGGTCGAGGGTGTATCCTCCCCCGCGCGCTACTGGCCCACCCGCCAGCGATAGCTGCGCAGCACCGAGTCGCAGGCAGTCGCATCACCAATTCAGACGCAACCGACGCAGTGATTCAGAGGCGCGGCAGCCTCACCGACGGCACCGATTCATATGCAAGCGCGACAGCCTTCGCCATCAATACCGACGAGGCGCGTCAAGCCTGCGACTGACGGGACGTCGCCTGAGTTCCCGCGCCGGCATTAATGGCGAAGTCACGAGAACCTGCGTGCGCTCTACTTAAGCATGCCCCCGCCCCGTCGGTGTCGCACACCCCTTCTCTCACCATCGCCATAGCCATAGCCATATCCCAGCACCTGCCCTACCCGCATTGCGGAGTGTGGGCGGCGATGGAGGCAGGGAAGAGGCATCGTCCACCACGATGTCTCCCTGCCAACGGGCTGGCACCTCAACCGGGAGCGGGTGCTGGTGCCGCCCACGCCGAAGGACGACAAGGCGCTGGACGAGGAGATCGTCTGCCGCATCCGCAACCTCCCACTGGCCTTCCGGAATGACCGCGCGTACCAGAACCGCTGGTTCTAGAAGGAGTTCCTGGACTGGGAACACACGGCGCGACGTCGCAACACGTACCGCGGCGAGTTCGACCCGTGGGGTCCCTGCGACCTCCCTGCCTCCGAGTCCGACGACGATGACGGCGCCGTCAACCACTCCGAAGCCGACCTCGGCAACGACGGCCTCGACATCATCGTCAAGGAGGAGGAGGGGTCGTCCTCGATCTCGTTCGCCGCCACACATCTGCCCTCGGAGAACCAGGAGGTCCTGGCGCGAGGCTACGACGAGGACGCCTTTCTCGAGCAGGCCATCGCGGCCAGCGCATAGGAGGATGACCGGATGTGGGACGGCTACCAGGAAGCCGTCTAGCTCACCGGCCTGGTGGCGCAGGTGAACGTCGGGCGGCTGCTGCCACCGCCCCCACCACAGCCACTACAGGGTTGGGCTCCTCCGCCCGTGTTGGAGTGGAATGCCTCACCCGTGTCGGGGTGGTACTCCGCCCGCGCCGGCGGAAACAGACGCGTGGCCAGACCAGGTAATCGACCACCCGACGCCTCCCGCATCCGCGTCGGCGCCAACTCCGGGTTTGCCGCCGCCGCACCTCTGAACGCCGCCGGAGTACATCGACCTCGATCCATAGATGGACAGGGCGGCGACGACGGCGAGGCGGCAAGGAGATCGTCAGTAACTAGGGCCAGTTTTATTTTTCCCCTTTTATGTTTTTGAATGTAATATATATTGTGTAATTATGTTTGAACTTTGCCAGTTTATTTTACGCGCGAATCGTGTCGGTTTGAATTTGAAAGAAAAACGTGACCTTGATGGCCAGACGCGCATATTTGGGTCACGCCGCTAGGCACGGTTAGTCGAACAGACCGGACCGCGAACCGACGCAAACGGACGGAAACGGACCATTTCAATCGCGCGTTTAGGTCCGCCCGGGTGAAGATGCTCTTACAACTCTAGTATACTCCGTGGGTGTTAATTGTCTGTGGTGTATATGGCGAAAAGGAGAATCGGCGCTCCCTCCCTCGGGCGTGTTCCCGTTGCCGGCGTTGCATCGCGTGGAGTCGAACGGGTCAGCTGGACGCGCGCGTGGACGGTGCTTGGCTGAGCGTGCCGACGACGTACGTGGAGAGTCCCGGTTGGCCTACTGGTGCCCGCGGGCGGCGTGCGGGATTTGGGGCCGGGAGTCGGTCGCCAGGGCTCCAGCTTCTAGGCCGGCCGGCCTGCGCCGTCCTTCCTTTTTCTCCTTCTGATCTCTGCTGTGGCTGGTCCGGGCTGTGGCCTCGTTGGGGCTATGCAGTTGGGCTCGCTGGCGCCTCCGATCCAAAAGCACACACTAATTAAAAATTCGAGACCAAACAAAATGTACGGCCACCCTTTTCGTTCCGTGGAAATTGTGCAAAGGGGCGGCCTCGTGTGCATTTCCAATAGTTCTACTGTAGTATTTTGTTTCCTTGGAAATAGGCTCGTGACTTGGGGCAATGTAGGAGGGGCTAGTAGTAGTAGTATGCCTGCCTGAAAAAGGAGCTTACGGCCGTAGGAACATATCGTAGCCGTTTTCCCGTTTCACGTGATACACGGGGGGTTTGGTTTGATCAATAGGGACGTCGTCATCAGCTGTGTGATAGTATAACAGTAAACTAAGCCTCTGCGTACCTGCAAAAAAAAAAAAACTAAGCCTCTGCGTAGCTGATTCTTCTCGTTGACGGCCAATCTCCCCAAGAAATATTCTGTCGGCAACAACAGCTTATCAGCTCCTACTATATACGGTGGACAACTATCGGTGAGTTAATAATTAATAAAGTCATCTATTCAGACAGATAATCGCAAGATAATAACCGAACCCGCGGATGAACATTTCTTTCTACAAGCGAAGAAGATTATCTGAATCAATGGCCGCCATGGAGCTCTTCCACGCGGCCACCTGCTACCCGGTCGGCAATAGGGAGCGGGCCAAGTTTTGGCAGGATCGATGGATCAATGGCCGTCGGGTTGAGGATATTGCACCAAACCTCCTAGCTGTGATCCCCCCAGACAAGGTTGAGGCTCGATCGGTCAAGGAGGGGCTAGATGGTACTTGGCTTAGGGACTATGGGCCAGACCTGGGAGAGGCGGCAGTCTCGGAGTTCTTCCTGCCGTGGCATGCTCTCGCCATGTACTTTTAGACTGGTCCCTGGGCGTGAGGATGTGTTGACCTAGAAATGGCCGACCGACGGACATTACTCGCCGAAGTCGGCCTACGATGCCTTCTTTGCTGGTACTACCCGAGCACCTGCCGCCACCCAGATCTAGCGTTCTAGGGCCCCGCACAGTTGTAAGTTCTTTGCGTGGCTGGCATCGAGGGACCGATGCTGAACGGTTGGAGCGGTGTGGGCTCCCCCGGCCGTCCAAATGTCCATTGTGTGATCAGGAGCCGGAGAGCATCCATCATCTTCTTCTGGATGTGTGGTGGCCCGAGAGGTCTGGGCTTGGACGCTCTGTCGGTGGGACCGGATCCAGTGGATGCCTGCGGGGGCACAGACCTTCTCTGTTGGTGGACGACTAGACCCTGTGCGAAGGCCCACTAGCGGGACCTCTGGACGGCCATCATCTTGGTTTTCTGGATGATCTGGAGACACCGGAACGACGTAGTCTTTAACGGTGCACGCCCCGAGGCGGAGGCCATCATGGTGAGAATTAGGGGCACCTTCAGGCAGTGGCGCTTAGCTAGGCTTTTTCATTCTGATGTGTTTGGCTTCCCGGGGCCGGTGCCCTAGAGTTAGAGGGAGAGTAGGCGGGAGTGCCAGGGAGCTACCACCCCTATGTTGATAGCCCTAGCTTGCCGCCTTGCGGTGTTGTAACTGCCGTCGGCAACTTCTTCTATGTATTTGGTACACCTCTAAGGGTGTACGTAGAAAAAAGATGATCTGAATCAATCTCCGCTTTCCTTCCAGCCCTTAAACTTCTTGCTGTCTGGTCGACGAATATGTGAAGCAAAGTCAAATCTTGGGCACGGAGCTGTCGACCGCACCGCATGTGCATGTGCATCGGTATACGATGGCAGCTGCTCATGTGCATCCGGCCGGGAGTAGGGCTCGATCGACCTGCTCATGCTAGCACACTAACTCACCGGTAGTAGTACTGTACTAGCTAGGTGACAGCAGTTAATTACAGCGGCACACGACTAACCGGCCGGATGTGACACCATGTTGCCAGGCATGTTGTACAGGGCATGTGATGGTATGGCCGTGCGGACTATGCCGGCTTCCACCGATTCGCGAGAGCAACAGCCCACGCGGGCGCGGCGGGAAGGAACCCGTCGCGGGAGGGCACACGCCACGAGCAGTATGCACACTGCTGCTGCGCCACCGGCCGGCCGGTGGAGAGCCGGCGACCACGGGGCAGAGGGCAGCCGATCGACGGCCGCGCGGCACGCACGTCGTCGTGGTATAAATGGGGGGAGGGAGACGCCGGCCGGCCGGCCGGCTCAATCATTCGTCGTGCGGATAATCCTCCCGGCTTGGCTAGGTAACGGGGTAACGTGATGCGCATCATCATCCATGGGATCGTGGGCATCTGGACGCGTCGTGCCTGCGTAATCTCTTGCACAGCGACGCTCGTGATCGTGAGGAGAACATGCGTACATGAGCGCGCTCGGCCCGGCACCTGACGCTGACATGCCAAGTGGCCCGGTCGGAACCCTGTGGCCAACGGCACGGTTTCAGGACTCACACAGCGGCCACAAGCGTGCGCAACCGGGAAGGCAGACCATGAGCGGATGATGGATCCTAGCACTATAGGCTGGGCTAGCAGAGAGGTTTTAACTTCGTAGACCGAGCGCGCAACGACTCGATCAAATGATCAGTGCTACTACTCCCTATATTCAGTAGGAGTACTACTGAAAGATAGTAGCAACGTGCATGGCCTGATAGATAGTGCTGGCCTGTTGGTGGTTGGTTCTCACGGGCTCATTTGCTTCCCCATGTGCATGCGCGGCGACCGGCGGGTGTCCAAGGCCCCCTCGCGCCCGAAAATGCTGGGCGAGATTCTCTCCTACGCCAGCCCGGGCCGGGCTGAATCCTCCAGCGACGCCTAACCTGGACGTCGCCACGTCGGACAGTGGGAGCCAAATTAATCCCCTTCGCCGCTTGCTTGTTCTTTTTTTTGTTTTTTTGCGAGGAACGCTCAATAGTCAACGTGACCTGGTATCGTGTCCCGAAGCATCTGGCTGTAGCAGTGTTTTTCATTCTGTTCCGGACTATATCCAGAAAACTCTACGTAATAATTAAACCCGTGTTTTCTCTCAAAGAAAACAGAAAATACTTTCCAAGGAAATTTTCGGCAACGGTGTTCCGTACGATGGAATTTGCGCAGTAGAGAACAGAAGGATGCATCCGGACCATTGGAAGAAGAACTTCGTACACTTGGCATGAAACCATACTACCATCATTTCCTGCTGAGCATGCCCGAAACGCAACTGTAAGCATCACGACTAAACAACAAGATTCCTCAAGAGAAATGTGCCAACAATGTTTTCCTGAGAAACTCCGGAGACAGAATTAATTAGGATCTCCATCATAACTCACTCTACTAGTGTCTGGCCTAAGAGGACGTTTGGCTAGGCGTCACGGGTGTTGTGCACGTACACAATGAGACACGCTCATCTCTCTAAAAAAAATCGAGGCACGCTCCCAGCCGACCGAGCTCACTATGAGAAACAAGCCAGGTGCCGACGCCAGCTCCCGTCGGCGTAGCTCGGCGTTTTGCCACGTAGGCTTAGACCATATTGCCACCGGCGTAAGAAAAATCGGCGGCGTAGCACCTACAGGGCCCACCTCGTTGGTTAACGGCCGTTTGGTATGGCGGTAGCTACGCTGGTGATAATGCTATCTGCCTAGGATGACGGCCGTCTGCTATGGCGGTAGCTGCTGCCAGCCTATTTTTTATAATTTGGTTTTTTGACTCGTTAATCTCGCAAGCATATTTTTTAATTGTTTAACTTGTTAATCTCACACGCGTCTCAGAACCAAGTGCTGGCTTGGTGGCAAGGCTAGCGAGTGCGCAGCCAGCCTATCCGGGTTCGAGTCCCCAAGGAGACCGAATTAAACGGGGTTTTATCCGAGCGCGTTTAATTCGCTGCTAGAGAGGTCTCATCTATCTAACAACGTATCGCCCGCGAAGGATCATTTCCCGGGGGTCAACGTTTTTTTAATCTCACACGTGTCCTTTTAGCTCTAAGTATGATTAATCTCCGATTAAATTGCACTTATGGTCAAATTTCCCGATCGGTCACCTATTCTCGCACTACTCCAGCCCAACCACGCTTAATTTCGCTGTTCCTTCCGGATTAGACCTTATTGATAATACTATCATATCAATCCTATTAACCCTTAGACCATGGTGTCACACGTCTTTATTTTTAAAACTTCAAACAATTATTTAAGTAAACAAGAATAAATAAGTAATAAAAATCTTAAATTCAAATAATAATAAAATGATTTTTTGCTTTTTTATTTAAAATGGAATAATTCATATCTTTTAATTCGTAAATCAAAATTCGACAAATAATATGTCTAAATCGATCAGAAAAATGGGAAGAATCCAAATATTACATCCCTATCATCTTTTCAATCATGTGTCAAGTCGTTTCCAATAAAATTCATTTAATAGTGTTCAAATCTTCAAAAAACCAAATCAAAATTTCCCTTTTGAATTTGAGTATTCTAAAAAAAATCCTTAGGTCGGGGCTGAGGCTCGCTAAACTTTTATTGGATCTCTGATGAAATAGCATATTGCGAACCTAAAAATTATTTTCCCAAAAATCATAAGCATCATATCATATACAGGTAGTTCAAATCTGACTCATTTCCTACCGATTCGGCAAAAAATTGTCTTTTCCACGAGGGTGCACGGAAAGGTTTAAGATATCCCGATTAAGACATTGTCCATGCAAGGTGGTCTAGTATTTTTGGAAAATGGGGTGGTAATATTTTGAAACTTTAATTTGGTGGTTGTTTCACAAAACATCCCGTTTTTGGCACTCGAAAAATGGAAAAGGATTTTTGGTGCGACGAAAAGGAAAACTTCCTCCTACAGTATTGTTCGCTATCCCATGATGTACATGCATGTATAATATGGACACATTATCGCAAACTATTCTGTAATTCTGGCCATAACATTGGTGATTTGACCTGAAAGCCAAGAAACCTCGATTGTGATAGCTCATTTCTGAGAAGGTTTTTTTGAGATGCAATCGATATACCAAATTTGATATTTTTTCTTGTTACTATGTCACATAATATAATACTACACGAAGGTTTTGTATTGTTTTGATCGTTTTTGAATTTTTATACCCGTTTCAAACTATTGTCAAACTTTCTAAAACGGCGGGCATGAAGATTCTTAGCTCGGGGCTGAGTCTAGCTAAAACTGCATTGGATCTCTGATGAAATAGCATATTGTGAACCTAAAAATAATTTTTTTTAAAAATCATGAGCATCAGATCATGTACCTGTAGTTCAAATGTGACCCATTTCCTACCGACTCGGCAGTAATTTATCTTTTTCACAAGGGGTGGACAAAAAGGTTTAAGATACCCCCGTTGAGACATTACCAATGCAAGGTGGTCTAGTATTTTTGAAAATTTGGGTGGTACCATTTTGAAACTTTCATTAGGTGGTTGCTTCACAAAACACCTCGTTTTTGGCACTCGGAATATGGAAAATAGGTTTTTTGGTGCGACGAAATAGAAAACTTCCTCCCACAATATTATTCTGTTGGAAATATGCCCTAGAGACAAATAGTAGTAAGGACTATTATCATATTTCATATAGTTTATGATTAAGTTTTATATCATGCTATAACTGTATTGAGTGGAAACATCAATACATGTGTGATATACAAACAACCAGGGGTTCCCAGTGAAACTCTAGTCACTGGTTCATTGGTCAACGAATGATCATGTTTCCTGATGATGTGGCATTTATGCCAGTTGGAAATGAGGTCATCTCATTCGGAGAATGAGATGATGAACCAATACCCAACCTAACCATCGTGACCCGATCATGTCACGAAGTTCAAGTTACGATGATTAGAAATGGATCCTCGTAGACTATTCCTTAGACCGTGAGGCTATATCAATCATTGTCTCCCGAGAGTGCTTAGATAGCATCAAACGTCATCTGGTAAAACGGTGGTTATAAAGGTGTGTTCAGGTATTCAGAGGAAACTGTAGAGGCAATATATGTCAAGAGCGGAATTTGTCCGTCCATGTGATGGAAAGATACTCAAGGGCCCACTCGGAGAAGTTATATCCAATAGTTGCGCAGCGTGTGATTAGATCACGGGGATATCACTTGTCGGGACGAGTTAAGTAGCATTGTTCAGTAACGAGATTGAACCCGACATGGTGATGTCATTGATCAGATCTCGGGCAATGCAAGTATCAAATGACAAAGGGAATAAGACACGACTGTCCCGGTTCAAACGACGAAAGATCTTCGTGGAACGCACAGGGGTCACATGGCCATCCAGGTCCCTTTGTCGATCATTGGTGCGGGAGTGTCCCGACCATGTCTGGAGTGTCCCCGAACCATGGGGTATCACGCTTAAGGGCTTGATGATGCTTAGTGAGCATTTATAGGATCGGTAGAATCGCCGAAGAAAAGAAGGGAGAAAACCGGAAGGGTTTCGGTAAGTCCGGAGGATGTCCGGAGTGGAGGTGGAAGGTGTTCCATAGCCACGGAGATTAAATGACATGTGAATGAATGTTAAATATTGATTTAATCATTTATTCATAATTATTTAATAAAGAGAAAATCAATTAAAAGGTCAAAAGGCTTAATGGGCCAATTTCTAGAGGGAGAGGGCCCATTAGGGAAAGGAGAGAGGGAGAGGAACCAAGGGGGCTGGCCGGCTGGGCCTTGCCCCCCGCGGGGCCCACTAGGGGCTGGCCGGCGGCCTCCCCACCCCCTCCTCTCCTTTAGTCCCATCCCGGGACTTGAGTGGAGGTAGTACCTCCCCTCCCCCTATATAAAGTGGGGTATTTGGCCTAGAAAAATACACCAATAATCAATAAAGGTCTCCTCACTTTTGGGAGGACCTCCAATTGATATTTTCTCTCTCCCCCTCTCTCTCTCTCGTGACCGTGGTCCCAAGTCTGGACTACGCGAGTGAGAGACATCTTCACCGCGGAGCGCCGTCGCGCCGTCGCGCTGCGGGATTCGGATCCGGGAGCTCTACTTCCACAACTGCTGCTGTATCAGGGAATCGGGAGTCGTCGTCAGGCACCGGACTTGTGTAACTCCCCGCGAGGTGTCGCACTTGAGGCACTCAAGTCGTTGGAGCCAGAAGGAGCGCAAGGACTTCATCACGACCTTGAGGTCGGCTTTGGCTCGTCTACATCAACCACGCTCTCCTGAGCGTTGCCAACGCTTTTCGGTCTTCAAGTGTAAGTTCGCGAAAAGCCCCTCCTGTTACTGTATTACTAATAGATAGGTCCTAGCAGCTTCAGGGGTTCAGGGGCGTAGTGTAAATTTTATTGTTTTCATGCGCGGAACCCCTACAGTGGTATCAGAGCTAGATCTATGCGTAGTAATGCTAGTACGGGTAGAACACACGAGATGTAGCGTGTGGGCGTTCATCTTTTAGTTGTTACCCTCCCAGGTGTACTTGTGTATACCTCAATAATGCTTGATGAAGCGGCCCCCAACCGACTTTACGCGTTCATTTGCGAGACTGGTCCACGCTTGACATACGGCTTGTACCGTATAAAGTGGCTTAGGGGGGTGTATGTCTCTCTCGCATTAGTTCGTATACCATTTGCAACGGAGGGCCCCGAAAGGGGTGTAGTAGAGACAACTACTTGATCAGCGTTGTGCTGAAAGTTCGTAGGTAAGAACGGTTCTTGTACGAAAGCCCATTCAGCCACATAAAACATGCGAAGATAAAGTAGAGGCGTCTAACTTTGTTTTGCAGGGGGCGTTGCTTTGTGATATGGTTGTGGCAAAGGTAAAGTGATTATATTTTGTTACGTAGTAGTAGATAGTCACGTAGGTGACGAACTACCACGCCGGAATGACACTGGTACCCTGGTGTCTACGGCGCCGGAACCCTGGCGCCGGAACCCGGTGACGGCAGATGGAGATCACGACGTGAAGGACCATATCACATGGCATTTACATTCAATGTTATTGTTTGTATGTATTATTGTGTGCTAGTATTCCTTAAGGGATTCTGAAAAGTGTTTCAGAATAGAACTTAATCAAGGAACCAGTCCTTAATAACTCAAATTACGAATAGTATTAAGTTGAACATCAATGGTTGAAAGAAAGAAAAGGATGATCGTCATCCACTATGTTAAGACATAGGTTCTATCTTAGAAACCATGATGATAACTTAGCATAATGTGTAATCCAAATAAGGAACGTTTGAAAGTGATTAAGTTTGAATCACGGAACGTTGAGCTAAGTTTGTCCGCAGTATCTAGTAGAGAACTGTGGATATATTTTCCAAATCCATAAAGGATAACATATCTTAAAACATAAAGGGTTATGTTATAAGGGAATATGTTGGAAACTCCTGTAAATACCAATCAAAGTCAAGTAGGAAGCGAGGTGAACAAAACATCGAAAGTTGCACAGAGTGCACGGGAGTTTTGATGAATACATTTATAATAATAGATAAGGGTACCATCTAAAGTGTTGTATAATGTTATGGCGGGGCTAGTTTGCTTTTAACGTAGAATGATGTGTCCCAGGGCACAGTGCCCATGAGAAATCCCTCGAGGTTGATCTAACGTCACTGTAGGCTCCTAGAATCAGGCCTCGTTCTGCTGCCATAGCGACGATACATACACACAGATGCTATCATGTGATGATAGAGTATTAATGTCAATCAAGGTGACATTAGTAAGTTGCAAAGGATTTGGGACTGTAAAGTACAGATCCAAGACTCAACCTCTTTCATGAGCAAGCATGTTCAGGGTACCGGATATATGGTGCCAATGATTGAGAACAAAATGAAGCTAGTGTATTTGTACTTTAGTGCAAGTGGGAGACTGTTGGAAATATGCCCTAGAGACAAATAGTAGTAAGGACTATTATCATATTTCATATAGTTTATGATTAAGTTTTATATCATGTTATAACTGTATTGAGTGGAAACATCAATACACGTGTGATATACAAACAACCAGGGGTTCCCAGTGAAACTCTAGTCACTAGTTCATTGGTCAACGGATGATCATGTTTCCTGATCATGTGGCATTTATGCCAGTTGGAAATGAGGTCATCTCATTCGGAGAATGAGATGATGAACCAATACCCACCCTAAACATCGTGACCCGATCATGTCACGAAGTTCAAGTTACGATGATTAGAAATGGATCCTCGTAGACTATTCCTTAGACCGTGAGGCTATATCAATCACTGTCTCCCGAGAGTGCTTAGATAGCATCAAACGCCATCTGGTAAAACGGTGGTTATAAAGGTGTGTTCAGGTATTCAGAGGAAACCGTAGAGGCAATATATGTCAAGAGCGGGATTTGTCCGTCCATGTGACGGAAAGATACTCAAGGGCCCACTCGGAGAAGTTATATCCAATAGCTGCGCAACGTGTGATTAGATCACGGGGATATCACTTGTCGGGACGAGTTAAGTAGCATTGTTCAGTAACGAGATTGAACCCGACATGGTGATGTCATTGATCAGATATCGGGCAATGCAAGTATCAAATGACAAAGGGAATAAGACACGACTGTCCCGGTTCAAACGACGAAAGATCTTCGTGGAACGCACAGGGGTCACATGGCCATCCAGGTCCCTCTGTCGATCATTGGTGCGGGAGTGTCCCGACCATGTCTAGAGTGTTCCCGAACCGTGGGGTGTCACGCTTAAGAGCTTGATGATGCTTATAGAGCATTTATAGGATCGGTAGAATCGCCGAATAAAAGAAGGGAGAAAACCGGAAGGGTTTCGGTAAGTCCGTGATGTCTACGCACTTCTATTCTTGTAGACAGTTGTTGGGCCTCCAAGTGCAGAGGTTTGTAGAACAGCAGCACGTTTTCCCTTAAGTGTATCACCCAAGGTTTATCGAACTCAGGGAGGAAGTGGTCAAAGGTATCCCTCTCAAGCAACCTTGCAATCAAGATACAAGAAGTCTCTTGTGTCCCCAACACACCCAATACACTTGTCAGGTGTATAGGATCACTAGTTCGGCGAAGAGATAGTGAAATACAAGTGGTATAGATATACGACAACGGTGCCAACAAATAGCTTGATGGCGTGGAAGAGACTAAAGCAAAACTAAAATAAATATGGAAGCAAGCAAACATGTAACAGATCTAGTTGCAAATGGTGTTTCAATGTTAAGAAACAAGGCCTAGGGATCATACTTTCACTAGTGAACACTCTCATATAAATATCTTCTCTTTATGATACTACTCTTAACTACTCTCTGGTTGAACACTCTAATCGATGGTAGGGCTATAACAACACACCTCAAAGTCCATCTTTCCCATCTAAAAAAACCCCACACTATCACCTTGAGTACTAGATGAGTCCAACAAACACCACAATTTCATAGAAACATCCAACTCCAAATATAACTCATAACAAGTATTTGTAATCTCTAGCCTAAGTGCCACCATGGTGAGCACGATGTCACTTTCACACACATGGGGAGAGCAGAGATTCATTAAAGCACTTGAGTAGCAGAATAGATCTATAGATTACAAGCTCATGACCACAACAAGATCATGCATAGATAGAGAGATGAACACATAGCTACCGGTAGAACCCTTAGCCTCGAGAGAGAACTACTCCCTCCTCATCATGGGAATCAGCAATGGTGATGGAGATGGTGGTGGAGATCGATGGAGATGGCTCCGGGGGCACTTCCCCGTCCCGGCAGGGTGCCGGAATAGAGATTTTCTGTCCCCCGAATCTCCCCTTCGGTGGCGGCGGCGCTGTGGAACTTTTCGTGGCTGGAGGCTTGACGATTTAGGGTTTATGCCTCGGGAGGCTTCTTATAGGCCAGAGGGCAAGGTCGGTGGGCGGCCAGGGGGCCCACACCACCTGGTGGCGTCGCCAGGGCTAGCCCGCACCACCACATGGTGTGGCCACCCTGTGGCCCCTCTCCGTCTCGTCTTCTGGCTTCGTGAGTCTTCCGGTAAAGTATCGACTTTGGCTTTTGTCCTATCCAATTCCGAGAATATTGATTTTCTGACTTTCCTGGAACCAAAAACAGCAGAAAACAGACAACTGGCACTGTGGCTCTTTGTTAATAGGTTAGTCCAAGAAATCATATGAAAAGTACTCCAAAGTTGGAACAAAACATAAGAAAGTAGATAAAACCAAGCATGGAACATCAAAAATTATAGATACATTTGCAATGTATCAACATCCCCAAGCTTAACTCCTGCTCGTCCTCGAGTAGGTAAGTGATAAAAAGAAAGAATAATTTTTGAGGTGACATGCACCATCAAAGACTTGATCAAAGTATTTGTAAAACATTTAAAGCTAGGTCATACTACTTCAATCATAACATGAAAGACAAAGTTCTAGCAATAAGCAAAGAAACTATGATGCAACATGAAAATGCACAAACAAAAGATTCATGAATAACAATGCTTTGCAAGACGTTTGTTTGTTTCACATAAAGAAAACATAGCATAGTAGCATTTAGATTGTCCCTCATAGAGTAGCAAATATAAATGCATAGGATACCTTCAAAGTTCATAACAGTGACTAGATACAAATAGTTAGAACAAGCAATATCAAAGCTACGCATCAATCAACAAGTCTTGGGACAATGCACATAGAACTAAGAATGGACACTATGCTCTCAAAGTAGGTGCATAAAGATAGAAAGTGGAGACTCAACATAAAAGTAAAAGAAAGGCCTTCATAGAAGAAAGCAGAGATTCAAGTTTCATAAAGAGCTTCCAAAAATTATGGTACTTATAGCTTTCAGCTCTCATTGCCCCTATCATAAGCATCTTGAAGGTGATTAAGGTTAAAGTGAACAAACTATGGTGTACATGCTTGACGAAGTATAAGTCAGAAATCTCATGTCCCTTGTATACGAGGGCCGCTCCTCATGCTACTCAAGTTTAGTCACCGGTAAGTTCTTGTCATCGTAAGTACATGTGTATCATAGAGAACTGCCAATGGGGTACCCCTTGCCCGATGATACGGAAGAATCCCCATATCAAAATGACAAGGCAAGCAGACAACGAGCATCTCAGCAATCTATTTATTTACCATGGGAATATGGTGCTTTTTTTTCTCTTTCCAATTTTCATAATCTCTTTTTTCTCTTTTCTCTTTTTTCTCAATATAGGACTCTTTTTTATAAGAAGAATGCTTCATAGACAGCTCATTATGGTTACGCTGCAGGTTTCCACCATGTCAGCATGGATTAGACCAGCGGCCCAGGCGTTTCTCTAACACATATACATAACTCCATGGACTTACAAGCCCCCTTTCATTTCACACCGACGACATCCATATACAAAAGAGCATGATATCAACTAGGTACAAGTACCAAGTGCAATGTTGAAAGCGTTCCCCATGATAGCATGGTTCTGCTAATTCCCAACAAATAAGTGCAAGCATATACAACATAGACGACACAATGGTTCAAGTTTATTAAGGGCAAGAAAAGTAAAGTGTGCCATCAAGTTCGTGAGAGCTTTAATCACTAGTTGTCTCATAACAAGTTTAATTTGGAAGGTAAACAAAAACATGAATATACTTGAAATAGCATATGCTAGTAGGTAGGTATGGTGGACTCTTTGGAATAACTTGGTTTAAGGAGTTGGATGCATGAGTGGAACTCATACTTGGTTGTGGAGGCTAGCAAAAGACTGGGAGCGACGAACTAAGAGAGCAATAATGGCCATAATCATGCAAAGCGACAAAACATCATTGATCAAAGCATAAAGTGATACTAAAAGTTGAAAACTAAAGGATCATCAAGGCTGACTTGGGATAGTCATAACATGGTGTGAGCATGCGCCAAGTCAACCCAACTAAAGCATCAAAGGAGAATACCACAATACTATGATTTAATATGCTAAAACAACGCATGATTCTTCCAAGGCACATTAAGCAATCTCAATTGTTTATAACAAGTCATGCTACAACAAAGAATACTAAGCATAAAGCCAAAACAATATCAAGCATGGCATGGAAAAGCATAGGCCACAGTAAAAAAAAGCTCTCTTTACCACTTAAGCATGAACTTTCCTACTCTTTTCCAATCCAAACCAAACTATTTGAAAACCAATGCATGAAAGAGGGGGTCCAACCAATTTATTCAGCAAACTAATCAAACCAAGCAAATGAAAAACCAAAACGAAAAAGAAAAAGAAGACGCTCCAAGAACAACACAACTGTGCATGATACAATAAAAATGAAGTGCTTGGAAGAAACCTGGGATTTTTATTGATGAAGAGGGGGATGCCTTGGGCATCCCCAAGCTTTGACGCTTGTACTTCCTGGATATTTCTTGGGGTGACACGCGTGGCATCCCCAAGCTTGAGCTTTAGTCCATCCTTCATCTCATTACTCATTCCTTTCATACACCTGAAAATTTTCCTTCATACAAAACTTCACACAATCTTTATTAGCAACATTAGTGCACTCAAGATAAATAAGTCTTAAGGTTCAGTTCCAACACCAAATAAACTTCCATTAGAACACTAGCTACTGTAGCACTTCCCTCGAAAAGCTCAATTCCCCAAAAGAACTCAAAAAGGAACCAACAAGAAGCAAATGCAGAAAATGGCAGAAATCTGTCAAAACAGACCAGTAGGTAAAGACAAAGTTTTTCGAAGACCTTATGTTGCTCAAATAAAAAAATGTTGAACTAACGAAAGTTAGATAACAACCTGGGTTAGAAGCACAAAAATTTATGCCTCAAAAATACGTTCAGATATTTTACAGGAATTTTTACGGTGAAGCACAGAAATCTGTTTCGGACAACAACTTTCCCAATCATTACTTCTCTCTCATTAGAGGTTACTCTTGGCACAAAAAGCAAATAAAAAGGATAAGGAGCGGTTATTACAGAACTAATAACTTCCAAGACTCATCTAAAACTTTTGGGTTATCTTCCAATAAGTACTTTTCTTTAACGCCTTTAAGTTAGGCATAATAGTTTGAGAAGATGCTCACATAAGAAATATGAATTGAAGCAAACGAGAGCATCAAGAAGCAAATTCAAAACACATTTAAGTATAACCCACTTCCTATACATAGGAATCTTGTAAAGAAACAAGTCATGAAAGCACAAAGCAACAAGCATAGGAAAGCAAAACAAGTGCAACTTCAAAATTTTCAATATAAAGACGGGAAACTTAATATTATTGAGATGCATAGAACCATGTTTCCCTCTCTCATAATAACTTTCAGTAGCATCATGAATAAAATTAACAATATAACTCTCACATAAAACATTCTTATCATGAGCCACACGCATATAATCATTATTTCTTTCCACATAAGCATAATCATTCTTATTAATTGTAGTGGGAGCAAGTTCAACAAAATAGATATCATTATTATTTTCATCACCATAATCATCAAATATAGGAGGCATACTGTAGTCATAATTAATTACCTCCTCAATATTAGGTGGACTGAAAATGTCATATTCATCATTGTAATCATCATATATTGGAGGCATAGTATCATCATAAGAAATAGAATAGCTACCTTCCAAAGCTGGGGAACTAAAAAGATCATTTTCTAAAAACTAGCTTCCCCAAGCTTAGACTTTTCCATAACATTAGAAATAATGGTGTCCAAAGAATTTATACTAACAACATTGCTATTAGCATGCAAATAAAGTTCCATAGGTTTTTAAATTTTCTCTTCAAACACTTCATGTCCTAACTCAAGATAAATACTATAAAGCTCTCTAAATTTGTTATTGTTTTCCATTAAGCCTAACTAGTCAAAACAAGAAACAAAAAGACAAAATTGCAGAATCTAAAGGAAATAACTTTGAACACTCACACCGGAGGATGTGAGTACCTTTTACCTTACCTCCCCGGCAACGGCGCCAGAAAATAGCTTGATGTCTACGCACTTCTATTCTTGTAGACAATTGTTGGGCCTCCAAGTGCAGAGGTTTGTAGAACAGCAGCAAGTTTTCCCTTAAGTGGATCACCCAAGGTTTATCGAACTCAGGGCGGAAGTGGTCAAAGGTATCCCTCTCAAGCAACCCTGCAATCAAGATACAAGAAGTCTCTTGTGTCCCCAACACACCCAATACACTTGTCAGGTGTATAGGTGCACTAGTTCGGCGAAGAGATAGTGAAATACAAGTGGTATGGATATACGACAACGGTGCCAACAAATAGCTTGATGGCGTGGAAGAGACTAAAGCAAAACTGAAATAAAGATGGAAGCAAGCAAACATGTAACATATCTAGTTGCAAACGGTGTTTCAATGCTAAGAAACAAGGCCTATGGATCATACTTTCACTAGTGAACACTCTCATATAAATATCTTCTCTTTATGATACTACTCTTAACTACTCTCTGGTTGAACACTCTAATCGATGGTAGGGCTTAACAACACACCTCAAAGTCCATCTTTCCTATCTAGAAAACCCCACACTGTCACCTTGAGTACTAGATGAGTCCAACAAACACCAAAATTTCATAGAAACATGCAACTCCAAATATAACTCATAACAAGTATTTGTAATATCTAGCCTAAGTGCCACCATGGTGAGCACGCTGTCACTTTCACACACATGGGGAGAGCAGAGATCCATTAAAGCACTTGAGTAGCAGAATAGATCTATAGATTACAAGCTCATGACCACAACAAGATCATGCATAGATAGAGAGATGAACACATAGCTACCGGTAGAACCCTTAGCCTCGAGAGAGAACTACTCCCTCCTCATCATGGGAATCAGCAACGGTGATGGAGATGGTGGTGGAGATCGATGGAGATGGCTCCGGGGGCACTTGCCCGTCCCGACAGGGTGCAGGAACAGAGATTTTCTATCCCCCGAATCTCCCCTTCGGTGGCGGCGGCGTTGCGGAACTTTTCGTGGCTGGAGGCTTGATGATTTAGGGTTTATGCCGGGGGAGGCTTCTTATAGGCCAGAGGGCAAGGTCGGTGGGCGGCCAGGGGGCCCACACCACCTGGTGGCGTGGCCAAGGCTAGCCCGTGCCACCACATGGTATGGCCACCCTGTGGCCCCTCTCCGTCTCGTCTTCTGGCTCCGTGAGTCTTTCGGTAAAATATCGACTTTGGCTTTTGTCCCGTCCAATTTCGAGAATATTGATTTTCTGACTTTCCTAGAACCAAAAACAGCAGAAAACAGGAAACTGGCACTATGGCTCTTTGTTAATAGGTTAGTCCAAGAAATCATATGAAAAGTACTCCAAAGTTGGAACAAAACATAAGAAAGTAGATAAAACCAAGTATGGAACATCAAAAATTATAGATACATTTGCAATGTATCAGTCCGGAGGATGTTCGGAGTGGAGGTGGAAGGTGTTCCATAGCCACGGAGATTAAATGACATGTGAATGAATGTTAAATATTGATTTAATCATTTATTCATAATTATTTAATAAAGAGAAAATCAATTAAAAGGTCAAAAGGCTTAATGGGCCAATTTCTGGAGGGAGAGGGCCCATTAGGGAAAGGAGAGAGGGAGAGGGACCAAGGGGGCTGGCCGGCTGGGCCTTGCCCCCCGCAGGGACCCACTAGGGCTGGCCGGCGGCCTTCCCACCCCCTCCTCCCCTTTAGTCCCACCCCGGGACTTGAGGGGAGGTAGTACCTCCCCTCCCTATATAAAGTGGGGTATTTGGCCTAGAAAAATACACCAATAATCAATAAAGGTGTCTCCACTTTTGGGAGGACCTCCAATTGATATTTTCTCTCTCCCCCTCTCTCTCTCGTGACCGTGGTCCCAAGTCTGGACTAAGCGAGCGAGAGACATCTTCACTACGGAGCGCCGTCGTGCTGCGGGATTCAGATCCAGGAGCTCTACTTCCGCAGCTGATGCTGGATCGGGGAAGCGGGAGTCATCGTCAGGCACTTGACGTGTGTAACTCTCCGTGAGGTGTCGCACTTGAGGCACTCAAGTCCTTGGAGCTAGAAGGAGCGCAAGGACTTCATCACGACCTTGAGGTCAGCTTCGGCTCGTCTACATCAACCATGCTCTCCTGAGCGTTGCCAACACTTTTCGGTCTTCAAGGGTAAGTTCGCGAAAAGCCCCTCCCGTTACTGTATTACTAATAGATAGGTCCTGGCAGCTTCAGGGGTTCAGGGGCGTAGTGTAAATTTTATTGTTTTCATGCGCAGAACCCCTACATATTCTCCATATCATGATGCACATGCGTGCATAATATGGACACATTATCGCAAACTCTGCCATGATTCTGGCTATAACATTGGTCATTTGACCTGAAAACCAGGAATAGGTCACTTTGTGAAGGTTTTTTGAGACACAATAAATATACTAAGTTTGATATTTTTCCTTGCAATTATGTCATATAATATGACACCATGCGAATGTTTTGTATTGTTTCGATCATTTTGCATTTTTTATGCCTGTTTCAAACTATTGTCAAACTTTCTAAAACTGCGGGCATGAAGATTCTTAGCTCGGGGCTAAGCCTCGCTAAACTTTCATTGGATCTCTGATGAAATATCATATTGTGAATCTAAAAATGATTTTTCCAAAAGATCATGAGCATATGATCATGTACATGTAGTTCAAATCTGATCCACTTCCTAACGATTTAGTAGGGAATTTGTCTTTTTCATGAGGGATGGACGGAAAGGTTTAAGATACCCTGGTTGGGACATTGTCCATTCAAGGTGGTCTAATATTTTTTGAAAAATAGGGTGGTACTATGTTGAAACTGTCATTTGGTGGTTGCCTCACAAAACACACCGTTTTTGGTACTCGAAAAATGGAAAATGCCTTTTTGGTTAGACAAAATAGAAAACTTCCTCCTACAACATTGTTTGCTATCCCAAGATACACATGCATGCATAATATGAGCACGTTATCACAAACTATACATCGATTCCAGCAATAATATTGTTGTTTGACCTGAAAGTCATGAAACTTCGAACATGATAGCTCATTTCTAAGAAGTTATTTTTGAGATATTTGCAAGTCTGATATTTTTCCTTGCAACTATGTCATATAATATGACACCACGCGAATGTTTCACATTGTTTCGAACGTTTTTGAATTTCTTATGCCCGTTTCGAACTATATTCAAAATGGTGGGTGTATGAAGATTATTATTCAAAATAATGTGTAATATTTAAGTGTGGATAGGTAGATCTTATGTTTATGCAAATTTTGATATATTATTTATATTTTTATGAATTGTAATGATTTAGTTATGATTTTTCTAAGATACATGTGGTAAAAGGGAAAATAACTAGGCCGACGGCAATGCCGTCAGCGTAGCTCTAACGCCATCGCATCCCCGTCACGGCCGTCCCTTCCTGGCCCGCGTGTCAGGCTCTACGCCGATGGTGGCCGTTGGCTTTGCCGGGCCTACGTCGACGGCAAAGTTGGGCCGATGGCCGCGTTGCCTAGCTGCCTAGCCTAACCACCTTCGCCGATGGCCCCGACATTTTGCCGTTAGTGTAGAGATCGTCCGTTGGCATCTTTTGCTTCTCCCATAGTGGCTGTGTGGAACCGAATGATCAGAGCCATCGTTGCCCGTTAATTTGTGGTCGCCAATGGCAATGACTCCGTGGTTTATGTACATGACTACGTAATAATGTACTTGAAGACTGCCCATGTAGTTTAACTCCTACTGCCCAAGCTTCTGCAACTGTTGGAACGTCGTCATTCTGAGGTGTCCCGCCTTCACCACGAATCGTGACCACTTCGCACATCACCCGTGTGTCATGTCCACATGTGCTCCCATCATCGTCAATTCCAATCTAGGATCTTGCATGCCATTGTTTTCGCCTCTCCTATGGACAAACTCTTTCTTGGCCACATCGAGGTGGTACCTTCATACTAAATGTCCATTTCCAGATGTCTCCAACTCCTACCTACTATTGTCAAGGCAACGCATCTCCTCTTTATTTGTTTTCGGGCTGGACTATAGTGATGTCCTTAGTGTGCAATCCATTCAAGGTTTGTCTCATGACACCCTGTGTCATCTCATGCATGGCCGTGAATCACAAGTGCCTGCCCGGCGAGATGACATGAAGATGCAAATCATAGTCACTCGATAACCAGAAATATCATATGTGTGTTCCGAAGTCTTTGTTGTCTATTTGCTTATAGTTAGTGACGAAGAAAGCCGATGGACCGATCATAAACTATGGAGAGAATGTGCGCGCTCTGTTGGTCTTGGTCCTATATGTACAAGAAGGCTCGAGATGTTAACAATGGGGTCTCTTATATGGTTAGTTAAAATTAATCACATGAGATACCTTTGCATTGAAGTTCTTGGTAAATATAGTTCATCTCTAATACTGTACAACGAGATTGTGTGATATCTTTTTTTACTCCATAATTGAGACCTTTTTTGGTGCATTTTTGTTCATGCGATTTACTCAAATGAGCTTGAAAGCGTAACAATACAGAGGTCTCCTTGGATAATCCCTAGATATCCTAGTCGTCACCACAAACCGCCACGTCCCACTCATGTATAAAACTAAACACCCGTGTGGCATGCCCATGGAGCGCCCGAAGTATGAAATTTTGCTTGGATAACATTCCAAAGCCACAAACTATTTTCTTGAAAGGGCAGATGATTTTCTTTTCAAATACTCTAAAATCGAATGTTCATGCTAACATATTCGGGTATTTCCTATATCCCTATTCGTCACTCAGGATGACTACTCCGACTATCTCCCAGATGTGACTGACCGGCAGACGTTTCAGCGATGCTTCTGTACAAGGAGATGTGAAATTATGGCCATTAGAAGTCATCTCAGGTCATAGTGACTGGCCAATGATCATAGCATTGTACAGTGGTGAGGAGGACCAGTTCGAGGTATAGGATATCTCTCCATGACACTCATCTAAATACAGGAGACTGCCGATCGAGGCCTTCCTACATGCATGCGTGCGTGCGTTTCGAACCGGACCATGGAGGCGACGAACGAACAATTATGCCTTTTTCCCTCAAAAAAAAATATTATGCCTTTTGTAGCACCAGTAAAGTAAAACATAATTGCTAGGAAAAAGGGGGATCTATCTAGAATTTAGCACAAGCACACGAAAACAATGATTTATTCTTGCTATTCCTGATTATTCGGGTGTTCCTTCTAAAAAAAAGACTATTCAGGTGTTTCTTTTTGCAAAATCTTCTGACCAGGACATGTCCACTATGGACGTTTCGGACTGGAATGATAGACAAAACAGTCTCAGGATTGTCAAGTTTTTGCATCTCGAAGCCAGGCTCTGCAAGTTTGTGTATGAAACTACACCCAAGTAGAGAAGTTAGTGTATTGTGGGTGGTATTAACTCAACCAGAAAATACTGTGTCCGCCGAACACCACGTCTTCTCAAACTGACACAGTTATCTAGGAGTACATAAAAAAGGATCCGTTTGGTTTTCACACGTGGCGTGGTGCAAAGATGTCCTCCTAGAATCTCTACAAACGAACCGAGTTCCTGGGCTTTTGTGAGCTAAGAGCATCTTCACTCGTCGAGCGTTCTTAGGCTGAAATCCAACGCTATTTAGCGCCAGACGGAGCTAGTCTTCGGCCTGAGAACGTCCAGTTTCCCACTCGCGTTCCAAGACGCGGTTCCCAGGCAAGACAAAAACGACGATATTTCGTTCAAATTCGGCACAAATTCAGCTAAAATTTGGTCTAGTTCGGTATAGTCTGGCCTAGTTCGAAATAGTTTAGCCTAATTCGGCATAGTTCGGCCTAGTTTGGCATAGTTCGATGAACTCGGCTCAAATTTGGCCTAGTTTGGCCAAGTTCGCCCAAATTTATCTCAAATTCGGCATAATTTGGCCCAGTTCACCCAAATTCTGCTAAAATTCGGCCTAGTTGGATCTAGTTCGCCCTACTTTATCCTAGTTTGGCCTAGTTCGCCCGAATTTGTATCAAATTCTCCCTACTTTGGCCTATTTCGTCCAAATTCGGCTAAAATTCAGCCTAGTTTAGCCTAGTTCGTCCTACTTTGGTCAGTTCGCCCAAATTCGGCTCAAATTCGGCTAAAAATTGGCCTAGTTTGGCCTGGTTCGCCCAAATTCGGCCTAGTTTGGGCTAGTTCGTCCAAATTTGACTTAAGTTCGGCCTAGTTTGGTCTAGTTCGTCCAAATTTGACCTAGTTCGCCCAAATATTGGTCTAGCTAGTTTGGCCTAGTCGCCCAAATTCGGCTCAAAATTCAGCGTAGTGGGGCCTGATTGACCCAAAATAGCGGCGACAGGCGTTACCAAGCGGTTCCCAGCATCCTGGGTTCGGCCTGGGAACGCCGGAAGTATTTTGGGCCAAATCCGAATGAAACAGGTGTCCTAAGAACGCGACTGGGTGAAAAATCGCTGCCCGGACGAAAAAACGCCCTAGGAACTGCATCCTGGGAACCTGAATGGAGAGGCTCTAAAAAGACGTTGGGATAGAGCGCTATCATCAGGTGGGCTGTGCCCTCACATGACACGACACCCATTCGGCCCACGTATGTGGAAAACAGTGCGAGGAACCACACGTGAATGCCGTGCGTCATCTCCATGGGTTCTTCCGTCATCGTCAACTAACCTAGGATCCTGTCCGTCGTCATCCTCGCAGCTGCGACGCACCAGATCTTTCTAAGCCTTATTATCGACGAGTTCCCTTCATCGTAAGAATCTATTTTCTGATATCTCCTACTCCCATTGACTATTGTCAATGTAACACTACCTCTTCTTGCTTTGTTTTTGGACTGGACTACCACGTGGCCCCTAACGTGCGACCCCTTCTAGGCTCGTCCCACCTCTGTGGATCACAAGTACTTGCCCGCACGGAGATGACATGACGATGCATATCAGAGTCACGCCTAGACCCAATATATCAAACTTTGTTTCAAACTTTTTGGTTGTGTATTTGCTTTCAGTTACTTGGAGAAACTAAACCCGTGAGCCTCCTCAAAACTACGGGGAGAGCGTAGGCACTCTAGTGGCCTTGGTCGTATATATATACAAGAAGTCTAGAGCTGCTTACAATGGGTTATGTAGTGGTCGCTGGAATTTAATCTCACGAGGTACATTTGCATTGAACTTCTTCATAAATATAGTCATCTCCGATTCCGTACAAGAGATCGTATGATATCTTCTATTTTATTTTTGCTCTAGAATTGAGATATTTTTTATTTTGGCTCATGTGATTTATTGAAGCGAGCTCAAAAGCATAACAATGCAGTTCTCTCCTTGGATAATTTCGGTCGAAGGTTGAGAAGAAATGGGAGAGTTCACTCGATTGTGGCATTGCCGGTGGATTTCTTTAGTAGAAAGGATGATGGCGATACTCCGAGCTTTGGGGACACATGACGGAGCTTGTGGATGAATTGTTCGTCGGCGTGTGCGTTGGAAGGCGTGGTTCATTGGGGCATGCACGATGAGGCAAGGGAAACGACACGGGAGTCAATGAGGGAGAGAGGGTGGCCCCGTGTGGAGCTTTCACGGTGCTCATGTGGGGTATCAAGTGGGGGGCATGCACACGGGTCAACGGCTGCTGGAGTTATCCGAGGAGGCTAAGTGGGGGAAGAACAGTCTGTGTTTATTTCCCGAGAACAAACTCTGTAATCGTGTGTTCATTCACCACATATTAGTTAGTTGCAGGACATAGGGATCCGCACATCACAGCCTGAACTTGGGTAAACAAATTGTGTCTCTGTGTGATTGTGTTCGTCTAGCTCGCCGATCGAGCTCGCTGGACGTTGCACCCCTGGCTGAACTAAAAAGGGGATCATCCATCCCAGTGTCAAAACCTAAGTCATGACAACAAGCGTTTCATTCTAGCTATTTTGTCCAATGACGTCGCACCGCTTCCAATTCCAAGAAAAGGCATCACACAAGAGCTATTTGCCCGATGAATACATGGTGCAATATTTCCATACAGGCTGTCATGCTTTTCTCTGCATTCAAAAGACAACATGGCATGTTTGCTAGGCCAGATCGCCTCTTCTCACATCCATCGGGAAGAAATAAGCCCATTTGGCGTGTCAGGGTGTTTCGCGGATTTGGCTCGAGTGGGTTTTAATCCACCCTCATGCTAGCTCCAGAGGAATGCCAAAATCTATTGTTTCCACCAAGACATGCCCTAGCGAGCGCAAGAAGAGGAACACCGTGCACGGGGAGGCAGTGCGAAGATGGTGGGAGACTAAAAATTGTAGTGTCATATGGCGCGAAAAGTAGGCTCACCTTCATCTTATACCGTCACCACCCGGTGGGAGACAAATCCATTCCCATTTTTCTCTTGGGCGGCGGCTTTGGCGGCCGCAACAATGATTTAGATCTTCAGCAGCAATTGCTACGTCCACTCCGGCACCAGCTGCTACGTCTTCTACATCCCTGGCATCTGCGGCACCGACTTATCCATCGCCTTTTTCTCCGTCTGCAGCAGGTCATCAACATCTGCAACCATGGAGGTAAGAATTGTGTCCTTGCCTCCTCCTTCCCAACATTAGTACCTAGGTAGTTAGCTCGATATTAGGATAGTACCTAGAGTGCTTATGAAATTCCACTCTTTTTAGGGACAACGGTTGAAGGTTATCATCCAAAAAGTTGCCCTGGTCATTGTGATTCAGGCATGGATACTTTTGATCCACAAAAGAGTGACTAGTAGGACTAACAGGGTGGCGGTGGAATATTATCCCATGATGCAGCCAGACAAAGAGAGGATGGCAAATCTGAACTATATACAACAACAACGATGTAGAGGCTGTCACCATGCTCAGGATAAGAGGAGCGCCTTGTAACCATCTAGTTAAACCCCCATGAAGATACAATGCAACGCTCGATGGTTCCCATTTTTCAAGGTGAGCAACTCTATCTTGTACTTTATGAGATGATTGTATTACACTGACGCCTAACATTCTTGTAATGCCAGGATTGTAATTGAGCAATTGATGGTACTCATGTGATGGCTAGAGTGCCGAAAGCTGAACATGCTGCATCTAGGGGGAGAAAGTACTACCCCAGCCAGAATGTGCTTGTCGCTGTTGATTTTGACATGATATTCACTCATGTGCTTGCTTACTGGGAAGGATCTTCCCATGGTGCCACAATTCTAAATAACAGCCTTAGTAGAATTGATGGCCTCAAGTTCCTTGAAGGCGCAGATGTCGGGTATGCTTGTCGGCCTAGAATTCTTCCACCCTTGAGGTCATCAAGGTACCATCTCAATGAGTTCTCTACTAGAAACTATCCTAAGACCCAGGAGGAACTTTTCAATATCAAACACTCTAACCTTAGAGTCGGGTTGAGAGGGTTTGTGCTGCTCTGAAGAACAGTTTTAAGATCCTTATGAAAAGCCTTTCCATTCTTTTCACACCCAAGTTAACCTTGTTCTGGCATGTTGCATTTTTAGTAACTACATCTTGCAATTTGGAGCGGATGAAACTTCCTGGCCTAGGAAGATGTAGTTCCTAGCGACCAATTTTCCGCCGGGGTAACGTTTATTATCTTCGATGAATAGACCAATTCGCCGGGGGTAGTGCACACTATCGCAGACGAACATATATTCGCCGGGGGTAGTTAGTCTGCTCGCCGGTGGTATTATTAACAGGAGTAAAAAAACTGCTCGACATACACTATATATACACTAGAATATACACATCATACATAGAAATACCAGAATGACAGCAAAATGTACACATCAGTGCCACAACATATACAGGAAGTACCCAAATGTCACATTTATCACGACAAGCACACAATATTCATAATAGTACAATATTACTCAAGTTCTAAACACACACACTATATATAGATCCATGTTGAGTTCTAAACACTTCCACAATGCAAAGGACGTGGTCTCGTCCTCTCAGCTTCCCTGAGAGGACGACGTACCAGCTCCTCGGTGGCCGGCTCTCTTTGCACCGCTCGTGGCCCACATGACGACCACTAACTTATTTGTCCCCTCTCGACTTTTGGGCTACATAGTTTATCGTTTCATTGTATCACCAAAGATGAAAGGAAATAAATCATTCCACGATTCATATAACAATGTCGCCCATGCTATACGAATAGTACATTAATGTCTTTCCTTTCGACTTTGGGCTACAATGAGATATTTGAAACTACATAATTCACCATTTCATTTAATTCACGCTATCTAATCTCTTCGTATCGCCAAAGACAAAATAAGAGAAATACTTCCACGATTCATATAGCATGGGCATGATATGTCTAGTGGTAAATAAAATAAAGGATTTGATCTCCATGGCAACGACTGATGCGCTCGAATTTTGACGTAGAGCTCGTTGGGAACCCCAAGAGGAAGGTATGATGAGCACAACTGTAAGTTTTCCCTCAGTTATGAAACCAAGGTTTAATCGAACCAGTAGGAGCAAGGAAACACCCCAAAGGTGTTACTAGCTGAGCTTTGGCAGGGCGCACTACCGGTGCTAGTAGCAACGTGGAGACCTGCACAACATAACCACAGAACTTTGTCCCCAACTTGCGATGAGGTTGTCAATCTCACCGTGTTTTGCGGAAAACAAAGGATTAAACATATCGAATGAAAAGAAGTAAAAGTTTGCAGAAAGTAAACACAAAGCAGTAAAAGATTGTAGATTGTATGTAAAGAAAAGGACCGGGATCCATAGTTCACTAGAGGTGGCTCTCCTTAGATAGATAACATGCTGGGTGAAAAATTTACAGCGGGGCAATTGACAAACACCGAGAAAGCAATACATGCATATACTAATCATCTTGACTCCTCTGAGACTTGATTGGGCATTACAACATTATACATAGGCCGCCATCCAACTGCATCTATGACTAATAATCCACCTTCAGGTTATCATCCGAATCCCCTCCAGTATTAAGTTGCAAGCAACAGATTATTGCTTTACGAACTGCGTGTAAAGTAAACAATACGATTGTTCTATGAATAAAGGATTGTTGTTTTCTCCCTAGTAGCAACAGCACATCTAGTACCTTAGAGATTTCTGTCACTTCCCTAGATTACCAGAGGCATGAACCCACTATCGAGCATAAATACTAACTCTTAGAGTTGCTAGCATCTACTTGGCCAAGATAGCTACTAACAACGGAAAGCATGCAAGATCTCAAATAACAAAGACATGATAGAATCAATAATCAATCTGAAATAGCATCTCAATATCCATCGAATCCCCGCAAACACAACATGTATGAATTACAAATAGATGATCTTGATCATGAACGGAGCTCACAAGATCTAAACATGAAAGCACAAAGGAGGAGAACCAGCCATCTAGCCACTACATGGATCCGTAGTCCAAGGATGAACTACTCACGCATCACACCGGAGGCTTGCATGGTGATTAAGAAGGCCTCCAGGGTGAATTCCCCTCTCCGGCAGGGTGCCGGGAAGAACTTCAGATCCCTCCCGATCTAGGGATGGAGATGACGGTGGCTACAAACTCTTTCGTGGATTTTTGATCGGGTCCTTAGGGTTTTCGCCCCGAGAGCAATATATAGGCGGAAGGAGAGGCCGAGTGGGTGCTTGGGCTGGCCACACCACCCCCTGGCGCGGGCCAGGCCTGGCTGCGCGGCCAGGTGGTGTGGCCGCCCTCTGGCCCTTCTCCATCTCGTATTCTGTCACTTGATCCCTTCTTGAAAAATAGGCACTTTGGCTTTTGTCCCGTCCAATTCCGAGAATATTCATTTTCTGACTTTCCCGAAACCAAAAACAGCAGAAAACAGGCTGCTGGCACTGTGGCTCTGGTTAATAGGTTAGTCCAAGAAATCATATGAAAAGTACTCCAAAGTTTGAACAAAACACAAGAAAGTGGATAAAACCAAGTATGGAACATCAAAAATTATAGATACATTTACAATGTATCAATATCCCCAAGCTTAACTCCTGCTCGTCCTCGAGTAGGTAAGTGATAAAAAGAAAGAATAATTTTTGAGGTGACATGCACCATCAAAGACTTGATCAAAGTATTTGCAAAACATTCAAAGATGGGATCATAGTACTTCAATCATAACATGAAAGAGAAAGTTCTAGCAATAAGCAAAGAAACTATGATGCAACATGAAAAGGCACAAACAAAAGATTCATGAATAACAATGCTTTGCAAGACGTTTGTTTGTTTCACATAAAGAAAACATAGCATAATAGTATTCAGCTTGTCCCTCAATAGAGTAGCAAATATAAATGCATATGACACCTTCAAAGTTCATAAGAGTGACTAGATCCAATAGTTGAAAACAAGCAATAACAAGTTATGCATCAATCAACTAGTCTTGGGACAATGCACATAGAACTAAGAATGGCCACTATGCTCTCAAAGTAGGTGCATAAAGATAGAAGGTGGAGACTCAATATAATGGTGGAAGAAAAGCCTTTTGTAAAAGGAAGTAGGGATTCAAGTCTTATAAAGAGCTTCCAAAAATTATGGTACTTGTAGTTTTTAGTCTCGTTGCCCCTATCATAAGCATCTTGAAGGTGATTAAGGTTAAAGTGACACAACTAAGAGGATATGCTTGACAAGTTATGAACCAAAATCTCATGCCCCTTACTTACGAAGACCGATCCTCATGCTACTCAACTTCAGTCACGAGTAAGCTCTTGTCATTGTAAGTATATGTGTATCATTAAGAACCGCCAACGGGGTACCCCTTGCACATGATACGGGAGCTTTCCCATAATCAAAATGACAAGGCAAGCAGACAATGAGCATCTCAGCAATCTTTTTATTTGCTATTTGCATAGGTTTTTATTGAGGATGCTTCATAAGAGTGCTCATTATGGTGATGCTGCAAGTTTCCACCATGATTAGGCATGGCTTAGGCTAGCGGCCCAGGCGTTTCTCTAACACACATACAAACTCCATGATCTTACAAGTTCCACTTTTATTTCACACCGCCGGGATCCGTAAGCAAAAGAACATGATATCAACGGGGTACAAAGTACACGTGCAATGCTGAAAGCGTTCCCCATGAAACATGGTTCTACTAATTTCAACTTATAAAGCGCAAGCATATATGCAACAAAGAAGGACCCAATGGTTCAAGTTTATTAGAGGCAAAAAGTAAAGTGTGCCATCAAGTTCGTGAGAGCTTTAATCACTAGTTTTCTCATAACAAGTGGAAGCTAAACAAAAGCATGAATATACTTGGAATAGCACAAGATAGTAGGTAGGTATGGTGGAATCTTTGGAATAACTTGGTTTAGGGAGTTGGATGCATGAGTGGAACTCATACTTTGTTGTGGAGGCTAGCAAAAGACTGGGAGTGACAAACTAAGAGAGCAATAATGGCCATAATCATGCAGAGCGACAAAACATCATTGATCAAAGCATAAAGTGATACTACAAGTTGAAAACTAAAGGATAATAAAGGCTATGGTGATTTTGTATAGTCATAACATGGTGTGAGCATGCGCCAAGTCAACCCAAATAAGGCATCAAAGGAGAATACCACTATACTATGCTTTAATATGCTAAAACAACGCATGATTCATCCAAGGCACATTAAGCAATCTCAATTGTTTATAACAAGTCATGCTACAACAAAGAACACTAAGCATAAAGCCAAAACAATATCAAGCATGGCATGACAAAGCATAGGCCACAGTCAAAAACGAGCTCTTTTTACCACATAAGTATGAGCTTTCCTACTCTTTTCCAAACCAAACCAAACTATTTGCAAACCAAATGTATGAAAGAGGGGGTCCAACCAATTTATTCATCAAACTAAGAAAACCAAAGAAAACTAAGAACCAAAACAAAAAAGAAGACGCTCCAAAAACAACACAACTGTGCATGAAAAAATAAAAATGAAGCGTTTGGAAGAAACCTAGGATTTTTATTGATGAAGAAGGGGATGCCTTGGGCATCCCCAAGCTTTGACGCTTGTACTTCTTGGATATTTCTTGGGGTGACACGCGTGGCATCCCCAAGCTTGAGATTTAGTCCATCCTTCATCTCATTACTCATTCCTTCCATACACCTGAAAATTTTCCTTCATACAAAACTTCACACAATCTGATTAGCAACATTAGTGCACTTAAGTTAAATAAGTCTTAAGGTTCAGTTCTAACACCAAATAAACTCCCATTAGAACACTAGATACTGTAGCACTTCCCTCAAAAAGCTCAATTCCCCAAAAGAACTCAAGAAGGAACCAACAAGAAGCAAATGTAGAAAATGGCAGAAATATGTCAAAACAGACCAGCAGGTAAAGACGATTTTTTTCGAAAACCTTCTGTTGCTCAAATCAAAAAGTGTTGAACTAAAGAAAGTTAGATAACAACCTGGGGCAGAAGAAAAAAAAATTACAGCTCAATCCGACATACAGAGATCTCTCACGAATTTGTTTCGGTGAAGCACAGAAATCTGTTTCGGGACAACAACTTTCCTAATCATTACTTCACTCTCATTAGAGGTTACTGTTGGCACAAAAAGCAAATAAAAAGGATAAGGAGAGGTTATTACAGAGGTAATAACTTCCAAGACTCATCTAAAACTTTTGGGTTATCTCCCAATAAGTACTTTTATTTAACGCCTTTAAGTTAGGCATAAGAAGCAAAGAAAGAATCAAGTGTTCTCAAATGAAGAAGCATTAAGACCAAATTTTGTTTTCATAGGAGAAGAAAAAGAAATCTTTTCTCTCTTATTAGGGAAGTGTTCTATACCTTTATTGAGTGGGAGTTGATATTTAATGGTGCCTTCTTTCATATCAATGATGGCCCCAATAGTTCTAAGAAAAAAGGTCTTCCCAAAGTAATAGGACAAGAAGCATTGTATTCAACATCCAAAACATAGAAATCAACGGGGACATAGGAATCATTAACCATAATAAGAACATCATTAAGACTCCCCATGAGTTTCTTTTTAGCATTAGCATCAAGTGGGACATTCAAATAACAATCTTCGAGAGGAGGCAAATCAAGCATATCATAAATCCTTCTAGGCATAATAGAAACACTACTATCAAGATCACACAAAGCTTTGAAATCAAAGTCATTCACTTTCATATTAATGATGGGTTCCCAACCATCCTCTTGTTTTATAGGAATATAAGCTTTATGTTTCATCTTTTCTTCTTTAATCTTTATGAGAGCATCAATAATGTGTTTTGTAAAAGCCATGTTCATAGCACTAGCATTAGGACTTTTAGGAAGATTTTGTAGGAACTTAATAACTTCAGAGATGTTGCAACCATCAAGATCAAAATCAACTTTATCATCTAAAGTAGTAGAACTATTAGTAGCCTCAACACTAGTGGTAGTGATAGTAGAAACACTAATGTTTCTAGCAATTTCATCTTCTCTTTCCCACTTAGCATGTAATTCAGCTAATAGTCTAACAGTTTCATCAATTCTTACTTGTATAGCATTAGTAGCTGCAAAGGGATTCTCATTAGTTTCGGGTTTAGCAGCCATTTTATTCAAAGTAGATTGAGCTTCAGCCAAAGATGCTATATTTCTTTCAACATTAGAGAGTTTTTCCTCAATAGTTTTATTGAAAGCAGTTTGTTTACTAATAAACTCTTTAAGCATAACTTCAAGTTCAGAGGGAGCACTCTTATTATTGTTGTAAGAATTTCCATAAGAATTACCATTGTTGGGAGGATATGGCTTATAATTGTTGTTACCAAAATTGTTCCTATAAGCATTATTCCTATAAGCATTGTTGCCAAAATTGTTATTTCTT
Organism: Avena eriantha; assembly: GCA_910589775.1. Lineage (NCBI taxonomy): Eukaryota > Viridiplantae > Streptophyta > Magnoliopsida > Poales > Poaceae > Avena > Avena eriantha. Next base: position 102,714,810 of record OU342744.1, read on the forward strand.
ATGAAGTTCACATCAACTTGCTCTTCTTGAGCAACCAAAGAGGCTAAAGGAACATTATTTGGATCAATATGGGCTTTCCCATTAACAAGCATAGACATAATAATATCAATCTTATCACTCAAGGAGGAAGTTTCCTCAACAGAATTTACCTTCTTACCTTGTGGAGCTCTCTCAGTATGCCATTCAGAATAATTAATCATCATATTGTCCAAAAGTTTTGTTGCAGCACCCAAAGTGATGGTCATAAAGGTACCTCCAGCAGCTGAATCCAATAGGTTCCTTGAAGAATAGTTCAATCCTGCATAAAAAGTTTGGATGATCATCCAAGGAGTCAGTCCATGAGTGGGACAATTCTTTACCAAACATTTCATTATTTCCCAAGCTTGAGCAACATGCTCATTATCAAGTTGTTTAAACTTCATTATTTCACTTCTCATGGATATAATCTTAGCAGGAGGATAGTATTTTCCAATAAAAGCATCTTTGCACTTAGTCCAAGAATCAATACAATTCCTAGTTAAGGAATTCAACCATTCTTTAGCTTTTCCTCTCAAAGAGAAAGGAAACAATTTTAGTTTAATAATATCACCATCTATATCCCTATGCTTTTGCATCTCACAAAGTTCAACAAAGTTATTTAGATGGGAAGCGGCATCTTCATTACCAATACTAGAAAATTGCTCTCTCATAACAAGATTGAGTAAAGAAGGTTTTATCTCAAAGAAAGTATTTTCAGCCACAGGTGGAGCAATAGGTGTGCTCATAAAATCATTGTTGTTGGTGCTAGTGAAGTCACATAACTTAGTGTTTTCAAGAGTAGTCATTTTTTTTGGGTTTTCAAATAAGAAAGCAAACAAGTAAAACTAATTTTTGTGTGTTTTTGATAAAGAAACAAGCAAACAAAGCAAAAAGAAACTAAGCAAAACAAAAACAACAAAGTAAAGAGATTGGTTATGAGGGACTCCCCTTGTGAAGATGTCCTTGACTCCCCGGCAACGGCGCCAGAAAAGATCTGGTGCGGTGTTGATGTGGGAGTTTCTTCTTCTTCGTTCCCTGGCAACGGCGCCAGAAAAGATCTTGATGCGCTCGACTTTCGACGTAGAGCTCGTTGGGAACCCCAAGAGGAAGGTATGATGAGAACATCAGTAAGTTTTCCCTCAGTTATGAAACCAAGGTTTAATCGAACAAGTAGGAGCAAGGAAACACCCCAAAGGTGTTACTAGCTGAGCTTTGGGAGGGCGCACTACCGGTGCTAGTAGCAACGTGGAGACCTGCACAACACAACCACAGAAATTTGTCCCCAACTTGCGATGAGGTTGTCAATCTCACCGTGTTTTGCGGAAAACAAAGGATTAAACGTATCGAATGAAAAGAAGTAAAAGTTTGCAGAAAGTAAACACAAAGCAGTAAAAGATTGTAGATTGTATGTAAAGAAAAGGACCGAGATCCATAGTTCACTAGAGGTGGCTCTCCTTAGATAGATAACATGCTGGGTGAAAAATTTACAGCGGGGCAATTGACAAACACCGAGAAAGCAATACATGCATATACTAATCATCTTGACTCCTCTGAGACTTGATTGTGCATTACAACATTATACATAGGCCGCCATCCAACTGCATCTATGACTAATAATCCACCTTCAGGTTATCATCCGAACCCCCTCCAGTATTAAGTTGCAAGCAACAGATTATTGCTTTACGAATTGCGTGTAAAGTAAACAATACGATTGTTCTATGAACAAAGGATTGTTGTTTTCTCCCTAGTAGCAACAGCACATCTAGTACCTTAGAGACTTCTGTCACTTCCCCAGATTACCAGAGGCATGAACCCACTATCGAGCATAAATACTAACTCTTAGAGTTGCTAGCATCTACTTGGCCAAGATAGCTACTAACAACGGAAAGCATGCAATATCTCAAATAACAAAGACATGATATAATCAATAATCAATCTGAAATAGCATCTCAATATCCATCGGATCCCCGCAAACACAACATGTATGAATTACAAATAGATGATCTTGATCATGAACGGAGCTCACAAGATCTAAACATGAAAGCACAAAGGAGGAGAACCAGCCATCTAGCTACTACATGGATCCGTAGTCCAAGGATGAACTACTCATGCATCACACCAGAGGCTTGCATGGTGATTAAGAAGGCCTCCAGGGTGAATTCCCCTCTCCGGCAGGGTGCCGGGAAGAGCTTCAGATCCCTCCTGATCTAGGGATGGAGATGACGGCGGCTACAGACTCTTTCGTGGATTTTTGATCGGGTCCTTAGGGTTTTCGTCCCGAGAGTAATATATAGGCGGAAGGAGAGGCCGAGGGGGTGCCTGGGCTGGCCACACCACCCCTGGCGTGGGCCAGGCCTGGCCGCGCGGCCAGGTGGTGTGGCCGCCCTCTGGCCCTTCTCCGTCTCGTATTCTGGCACTTGATCCCTTCCGGAAAAATAGGCACTTTGGCTTTTGTCCCGTCCAATTCCGAGAATATTCATTTTCTGACTTTCCTGGAACCAAAAACAGCAGAAAACAGGCAGCTAGCACTGTGGCTCTTGTTAATAGGTTAGTCCAAGAAATCATATGAAAAGTACTCCAAAGTTGGAACAAAAAACAAGAAAGTGGATAAAACCAAGCATGGAACATCAAAAATTATAGATACATTTGCAATGTATCAACGACTCATTTCGAGCTTGGTGTGTCGAAAGGAGTCGTTGCCGTGGACCCAGAATCCTTTCCTTGGCTTACCACTAAACATATTATGTCTATGTATATGAATCTCGAAAATATTTGCCCTCTTTCGACTTTGGGGCTACGAGATGAAATAATATTAACTAACACAATGTCGTCGTGCTATATGAATCACAAACTTATTTGTCCCCTCTCGACTTTGGGGCTATATAGTTTATCATTTCATTGTATCGCCAAAGATGAAGGGAAAGAAACCATTCCATGATTCACATAGCAAGGTCGTCCATGTTATACAAATAGTTAAGTAATGTCTTTCCTTTCGACTTTTGGGGCTACAATGAGATATTTGAAACTACATAATTCACCATTTCATTTAATTCATGCTATCTAATCTCTTTGTATCGCCAAAGACGAAAAAGAGAAATACTTCCACGATTCATATAGCATGAGCATGATATGTCAAGTGGTAAACCAAAGAAAAGATTCGATCTCCACGGCAATGAATCATTTCGAGTCGTGGACCCAGAATCCTTTCCTTGGCTTACCACTGGACATATTATGTCTATGTATATGAATCTGGAAAATATTTTTCCACTTTTGACTTTGGGGCTATGAGATGAAATAGTATTAACTAACACAATGTTATTGGCCTGATTGAGCTATTGACAGATCAAGTAAAAGGACTAGAATAACTAACAGATCAAGAACATCTACAACAAATTCCAAGAAACCTTCACAGTACCAGGTAATTATCCACCTTTATGACCTTTATGACCTTGCATAAATATTTAAGAATAAGATGTAAATAATACATATCCACTAGATCCATCTACCCTTCCACTAGATTTTATCTAGGAGGATTGGATGGAGAGTTTTCTCTCAGTTTTGCATAGAGATGCTACGCAAATAGCTCATCACAGTGAGTAACAACCACCAAAGAAGAGAGGGGAGTGGTGTGTACCTGCGGATGGGGGAGGTGGTCGTGGACGAGGTGGCGACACGGTGCTCCTGCTGCGAATGGGGGAGATGGTCGATGGTGAGGGGGCGCGGGACGGCGACGGTGAGGTTGAGAGGGGGACAATACCGTGATCCTGCTCCCAGGTCACGCACGCGAGGGAGAGGATGCTCTACGGAGGGAGGAGGGTCTTCGAGCCGGAGAGAAGGTCGGAGACGATGGCGGTCAAAGGCAGGGAAGACAGGTTTGGGCTCCATTCCGATTGCGCTAGCTCGATTCCTCTAGCACAGGGGTCTCGAGTGAGGAGGCGGTGATGCTGGCGTTATCGGCTGGGCTTGAGAGTGGCAGGAACGGTGGCGCTCGCCGGCGGCCGGGAAATCACAATAGAGCGCGAGGGGCAAAGTGTCGGTGGTTTCGCAAAGGGGATCGACACATGGGCATCTCAGTGGTTTTGTCCGATATAAAAGATGCATTGGTTGTCTGGTGGGTACGCTTGTTAGCACCGTCACCCCTTGATTCTGTTCGTGGGCGGTAATGAAAATAGCCGCAACGAACAAGATCCAAATGCGCCGGGGGTATCGGTTCACGGGCGGTAATGAAATAGCCCCGGCGAATTTACAATCCTTTCGCCGACGCTAAGTTGATTATCACCGGCCCATTTACAGACCTTCGTCGGCGGTAATGCACGGCCGCCCTGGAAGGCCTTACTGCCGGCAACCCCAGGCCCACTTCGCCGACGCTAAAGTATCCGGCTATAAGGTTTTCTCTACTAGTGAAAACTTTTGTTTGTAGTAGCTAGGTAATATAGTGGTGAACTGTCATTTGCTAGTAGCTAGGATTCTAATATGCTACTGCTAGTTTAATTTGATTCCTATTTGCTACTGTGGTAACATCACCACATGTGAGAAGTGGTGACAACAACACTACCACATGTGTAACCAAACATGCAGGATTTTGCATCGAATGAGCCATAGTAAGGTTTGTTGCCAGACAAACAACTGAGCAAAATTGGAGGAAAACTAGATATGGGCTACCAAATAAAGTGTCAAACTTGGTCCAAGCTAAATCTGACCGCATGCAGATTCCAGCTGACCAAGTAGAAAAAAATAGAAAATTTGGCCCCAACCAAGGACCAAGCAAACACGGCGATAGTGATGCTGAAGAGGACAAGGCCTGGGTAGAATTTGGCCAAGACCCGAGTACGATATTAACACATCTCTCTAAGCATTCTCTTCCGGATGTCTCCTACTCCCGTATTATCAAGGTGGCATTTTCTTCTTCGTGCATTGTGCTTTGCTAACTGTAAGAAACATGGTGAACCTCTTGAACTATAGAGTAAGTGTACACGCTCAACTGGCCTTCCTCCATGGTGTATATATACATAAATTGTTAAGAATCTAACACGTGGTTGCTAGAATTCAACTTCATGGGATATTCTTGTACGGAATGTGTTCATAAATATTGGCCATATAGACCACTGTATGGCAAACCATGTTCTATCTTTTATTTTATTTCCACTTTAGCTTGGTATGAGCCAAACTCTCTTTATAACATTCTGATAGGACTACATTCAGATTTTGGAAAGATACTTGGTTAGCTTAACACCGTTAGCACAACAATACTTATCTATTTATAACATTGTGCAATGGACGTATGTCACCGTTGCAAATGTATTGTCTTCAATCCCCTTAAACATTGGTTTCAGATGGCAACTGACAGGTAATAAGTGGAATTAATGGATAAACTTATGCCCACGTTTGATCGGGTATCTTTAAATCATGAGCTAGGTAAATTTGTTTGGAAGTTAAAATCTTTAGGTGATTTTACGGTTAAATCAATGTATACGGATTTGATGAACGGACACACCATGTTTCTTAGAAATTATGTTTGAAAATTGAAAATCCCACTAAAGATAAAGATGTTTATGTGGTTCCTAAAAATCTGGCAAAAAGAAATTGGAATGGAAATAAGAAGTGTTGTTTATGCGATTCAGGGGAGACCGTAGATCATATTTTTGTCTCTTGTCCTTTTGCTAGATAGTATGGAGAGTCGTGTATTCTATGTATTATATTCCACCGCCAACCAATATTACTAATATGTTTGAAAATTTGTTGAATAGTATCGATAAGAAAAATAAGGCTATAATTCGCTTAGGGGTTTGAGCTTTATGTTTGTTGATTTGGAATTGTAGATACAATATAGTTTTTAACAGAAAAAATTCTACTAATTCAGCTATGGCGTTTTCTCCTCTTGGAGGATTAGCGGGAGTGCATGGTTACTGTATACAACCGGCTGCTGCTGATTGCTCACGATAGCTTCTACCAGGCTATTTGGCGGCCTATTAATCGTCTTCATGATGTTTAGTCCGCGTTATACTTTGCACTTTTTTCGATGGTTCATTTTTGTATCGATCCTCTTTGATCCGTGATTTGTAAACTTTGTTAGGATGATACTTATTAACAAAAGGCTATGTGCATCTATTGATGCAGAGGCCGGTGTCACTCCCCATTTCTAAAAAAAGAGACAAACTCAACCAAGCGTGTGACCATGTATATCTTTAATCCAACGTAATTCAGAACTAAATAATGATTTGGGCATAGGTGCATGTTCCATCTTGGTCTGAAGATTGAAAATTTCACCAATTCTCTGTCCCCACAAATTTTGAGCATAGCACAGAATTGGCTAAGTCATAACTGACATAGTTGGAAATGCTTGAGACGTAAAGTGTATCACAGTGTGGCATGTGTTTTCTTTCCATCTCCTATCGAAAGTGTACATTACAAGACAAAATGTAATTTCACCTTTTCATTTCGTGGACATTGTGAAGATCACCAAGGGGCAGGCTCACGATCTTTGCTCATTTCCACTATTAGATGACCAGTTGTGACACCGACGTCGAGGCCGAAAACGAGACAATATTGTAGCCATAATTTTATGCATGTTGTTATTCATGACCGATGTTAAATTGACCATAGAAACATGAGGCATTAACACATATACTAAAAATTTGGCAGGTCCACCTGTTAGAAACCCTAATTGACTCTGTTACCTGGGAAGCTGTTGTCTCTACGGATTGAATAATGCATTTGAAGCTGGTAGGTTGACCTTATGCGGGATGATCTTCTAGTGGTTGCACGCCACTTATCTATGCAGTCCGACTGGTGAGTCTCACTCCCTTTGTGGAGTTGTACCACTACTTTGGTTTTCTTTCTTCGTTGGGCATGTGTGTGTTGGTGCCCCAACAATTTCTACTTAATTGCCTTCATGCCACACATGTTCGTGATTGTTATATGGGTGTGGTTGCTTTATTTATAAAGCAGGGTGAATCTGTTTTGAAGATTGACCTTATGCGAAAGAATACATTTTATTTTGTTGGAAACAAGACTTGTTCTTGTAGTCTTAAACCGGCGATCTATTTGTTCTAAATGGGCCTAATTAGTTGCGACGTTGGTGCAAATAATGCACTTGGTAAGGAATTTAGGCCACATGTTTGGTTGAAGTATGAGTTAAGTAGAAGCAGGAATTTACACCACATGTTTGGCTGAAGGGTGAGTTAAGTACAAGTAGGGTCGTTATCTGTTTTTGGACCTGATGTATTACCTTGTAATTTCATGGGTTCTAATATTAACCATAAGAGCGACAATGTAGCTCAGGTGAATATTATAATTTTGAGCTACCTATCTCTATTCTTGAGGTCCTATAATGTCTATGGTATTTATCGTTATCAAATCCAAAAAACATAAGTGGTAAACAAATGTAAAAAAATGTGGATTGATAGGTTTTCAACCTCTGGTTTCCCGCGTATTGGTTCAGAAGGAGACACTCATTCATCCTCACAGAAAAAGGACGCGCTCTCGTGACTGGCTCGCCCCCCACGCGGGTGGCCAGCCGCGTCGCCATCTCCTGCCTCCGAGATCGCCCCACTCGTCTCCCACGCCGTTGTTGTCCGGTGTCGATGCAAAATCGAGTTTTCCCCTCTCTGTGCTATGACCAAGCGGGGCATGTTCAGGTGGCAGAGGTCCACCGTGGCAACGGTGTGACCTGCAGTTCACGAGGGTGCGCTGCGCCACGGGGGAGCCGTCGGTTCGTGGTGATGGCGGCGGGGCAGGAGCCTGGCCAGGTGCCCTACAGGCCCAGAACTGGGCCCAATCTGGGTCAGGGAGGGTCGGGCTCGTCCCTGATGCTCCCGGTTAGACTGACGAGTGGTATGTGATGGGAGTGACGGTGATGGCACCACGTCCGCTCTAACATGACGGCGGGCGGAGCTTCGCGAGCCCGTCTAGATCCAGTCGGGTCTATGGTACCGAACAAGAGGGTAGCGACAGAGGTGACCTACGTGCAACAACGAGGCAGCATGGACTTCACGAGCTCTTCCAGGGCCTGGTGCCTGCTTCCGCGTCTGATTATTTTTTATCGGGAAAAAACCCTCTTCCTGTGTGGTTGACTATCCGAGGCGCAGAGTCAAAATTTCGGCATGGAGTTGTCGATCGCACCGCACTGCACCAAATGTGCTCATGCGCAGAGTCAAAACGAGAGCAACTGCTCATGTGCATTGGGGTTCCAGGAGTAGCAAGCCAGGCTCGTTGCTGGCTTCGATCGATTCGCGAGAGCAACAGCCCACGTGCGTGGTAGACCATACACTCGGGCCGGGGCCGGAAGAAAACCAGCGCGGGAGGGCATATGCCACGGGTAGTATGTACTACTGCGCCAGCCGATGGAGAGCCGGAGACCACGGGGCAGATGGCAGCTGACGGTTGGTGGAACGCGCCGGCACACGCGAGCAAATTTGTTCCTCTAAAAAATGTCCAGCAGAAACCCTCCGCAATTCGTTCCTCTAATTTTTTGATTGAAGTTATCATGGATCTCTTCCTAAAATTGTTGGAACGGTTAGTTAGCTCCAACAAATGTTTGATGGTGTCATGCGAAATATAAATCATTGTCCTCGTCCTCTGACCATTCTACTCGTTTCTTCTTCACCTTACTACGAATTTAAATGAAGAAGCATCGTCCTCATCCTCCGAAATTTATTAGCTTTCACAAAAAAAGATAGAACTCAGCTTGTTCTGGCACCGGGATGAGAAGGTGACGGTTCTAGTGCCGGTGCCCATGCAGCTGCTCCTACTTGCTCTGGGATCTCATTTAACCCTAAAGCCGACGAGATGCGACGATGCTCTGAGGAAAAAGACATGCCGGAGGTGCGCGGCCGCGCGGATCCAGCTGTACCTCGACGAATTCTCGGTCGCGGTCAATTGAATTCAACGGCGGCGGCTACGGATATTCGGGTGGGAACCGTAGCTTGCGGATATCCAGGCTGGTCGACAAGCTGCCGACGACTGCGATGCAGTGCGGGGGGAGGGGAGGGGGTTAGTGTATGCACGAGTGGGCGAGGATTTTTTTTTGTCCTTGCGATCACGGCCGAGTAAAAATAGGAGCCGCGGAGACCGATTCCTAAAAATTATTCTCCTGTAAGGCTGTTTTAAAGGATCGGTTAGATGCGATTTCAGCTGGTAGAGGACTATATTTGCTTCTCTAAAGCTTTTTAGGATCGGTTAGAGATGCTCTAATTGGGTAACCTCATGTGCATCACCGGACTGAGGGATATGGACGCGTCGTGCGCGCGTAATCTCTTGTACGGCGACATGCGCTCGTGATCGATCGTGCAGAACACAAGGGGACGGGCAACTATTGCCATGACGATCGAGCTCTCCCAACCAGGCACCACATCAACGTCTCTTTCTTGGTTCTTGTTGTCGCCCTTGGTTACTCGGCCTGCTAGGTACGTAACGGCTTGATCAAATGATCAGTACTCCCTATATTCAGTAGCAACGTTCTTGGCCTGAAAGATAGTGATGGCCTGTTGGTGGTTGGTTCTCACGGGCTTATTTGCTTCCCCGTGTGCATGCGCAACCCCTGTTGAGGCTAGCGGCGCGGCGGCCGGCGAGTTTCCAAGGCCTCGCGCGTGAAAATGTTAGGCGAGATTCCAAGCCTCCTCCAGCAACGCCTCACCTAGAGGTCAGACAATGGGAGCCAAATTAATCCCTTTCGGCGCTTAACTTTTGTTTTGCGAGAACACAAATTTTGTTTTCAGTAGAAACAGAATTAGGATCTCCATCAAGAACAGTGATATTCCTCAGGTTTCATCGATAGAAAATTCAATTCTAATGGCTGTGTTCTAAAAGAAGGAAGTGCTTGACGCCATTTCTTCAATGGAACATAAAGCTCCAGGGCATGATGGCTTCCCTGCGAAATTCTATCAAACTTTCTGGACTGTTATTAAAAATGACCTGATGATGCTATTTGCACAGTTGCAAAAAGCTGAATTACCCCTATATAAACTCAACTTTGGGGTAATTACCCTTCTCCCTGAGAAAGAAAATGAGGTGGAGATGCAGTAGTATAGACCCATTTGTTACTAAATGTTAGCTTCAAATTTTTTACTAAGGTGGCCACGAATCGTATATCTGTAATTGCTCACAAGGCTATCCGACCTACGCAAACGACATTTATGCCTGGAAGACATATTCTTGAAGGGGTGGTGATTCTTCATGACACCATTCATGAACTCCATTCGAAGAAGTTGGATGGGGTGCTTTTCAAAATTGATTTTGAAAAAGCATATGATAAGGTCAAATGGTCTTTCTTGCAACAAACTCTTAGAATGAAGAGATTTGACCCACTATGGTGCAAATGGATTACAAATTTTATTCAAGGCGGGAGCGTTGGGATCAGGGTTAATGATGATATTGGTCATTTTTTTCAAACAAAGAAGGGTGTTCGTCAGGGAGATCCCTTATCACCTATGCTTTTTAACATTGTTGCAGACATGCTAGCCATACTAATAGCTAGAGCTAAGGAAGATGGTCAAGTAGGGGGGCTGGTTCTGCACTTAGTTGAGGGCAGGCTTTTAATTCTGCAATACGCTGATGACACAATTCTGTTTATGGAACATGATCTAATGAAAGCGGTCAATATGGAACTTATTTTATCTCTTTTTGAGCAACTATCGGGTCTCAAAATTAACTTCCACAAAAGTGAGATTTTCTGTTTTGGAAAAGCTAAGGACCATGAGCAGGAGTATAGAGATATATTTGGCTGTGAGTCTGGTTCTTTGCCTTTCAAGTACTTGGGGGTTCCCATTCATCATAGACGATTACGGAATTCCGAGTGGAATCCTGTTGAAAACCGGTTTGAAGGAAAATTAGGCTATTGGCAAGGCAAACTTTTATCATATGGGGATAGATTAGTGTTAATCAACTCTGTATTAACAAGTATGCCAATGTTTATGTTATCTTTTCTTCAAATACCAAAGGGGATTCGGAGAAAATTGGATTTTTATCGTTCTCGATTCTTTTGGAAAAGTGATGAACATAAAAAAGAAATATAGATTAACTAAGTGGAATATAATATGTAGACCCAAATACCAAGGTGGATTGGGAATAGAGGTTCTAGAGATTAAGAACAGGTGTCTTCTAAGTAAATGGATTTATAAAATTTTAGTGGAACAAGGGGTTTGGCATGTTGGAGGGATACCCCCGGGTAGGGTCACGCCGAGGTATAGAGGCCGAGTTAGCCGAGGTACAACAAGGTCAAAGTGAATGCTGGCCGAGTTACCTCAAGGCTGGCCGACTTACGGAGTAACCCGGACCGGAGGATGTGCACCTAACTGAGTCCCGGCCGACGTATGTCGTATGCCAGCAGGATTTCTGTAACTTGTATGCAGGTACCCGCGTGGCCGGATTAACCAGGCATGATCCGGGTTATATCAGGCTTGCAAGAGAAGGAAGGTATCTCGCTGGTCAAAAGGTGGTCACTGTACGCTGGAGCATGAGCGAAGCGGACAGAGGGAAGGACCACCGAGGCGTGGCTGACAAGGGTGACGCGCCCTGTGTCGGATGACACTGGCGCCGCAGAGGCTTACGTAGCCTCTGCATGGCTTACGATGGCGAAAGGTGACCCGGTCGGTTTGCTATTTTGGGAAGAGGCATATTTCTTGGAATATGCCTCCACGTATGCCCTAATTGGAGAACTAGCCACCCCTTTATAAGGAGGGCTAGGGCATCTGTAGAAGGGGTTGGCTTTTGGCTATTTGGTATCTGAGTAGTTGTTTCCTGGGAGATAGGTAGTGGTGAGAGTAAGAGAGCTCCTTCTTCCTCCTCTCCCCAATACAGCCCAAGGAGCATTGTAAACCTTGTGAACCTAGTGAATATAGAGCATTTCTGTGTGGAATCACCACACAATCCCTCCCTGGATTCCTCTAGTGCATATTGGCCCCACCTTTAGCCTATCCATGGCATCTGCCGTGACACCACCACGACAGTTGGCGCCCACCGTGGGGCCTAGCAGGAGTAAAGATCTGGACGGGAAACATCATCGGCAACGGCGAGCGCATCGTCTTCGGTCTCGTTCAGCGCTGGACTACGTCAGCGACAATGCGGGTTGCTTTGGCACGTGACCTCTTCCGCGCAATGGCCTCTTCGTCAAGCTTGGCGCCCACAAGATCTACGTCGACGTCGATGTGTCATGTGTACACCCGCGACACATTGTCGAAGGAGGCGAGCCACACCTTAGCGCGGCTTACGGGGCGCATATCACTCGCTCCCCTGACTGCGCCGAGGTGATGATGACGGCACCTGGCGCTGGCGTGAGCAAGGATCCGGCGCCATATCCGGAGGTAACACCCAAGGTACTAAGGAAAAGTAGAGGTCCTCCACTAGAGAGGCCAGAAAATGTGCTGCAGCAAGCAATAGATAGCTTGGCAAGTCCCATAGCACCTATGGTAGATTCGGCTCAGGCACAGGCCGAGTTAGAGGAAACTAGGCAGAAAATCCTAGAAGGTGCGAAAAAGATAGCTGCGGCTCAGCAGTCGTTGAACATGACGCCGCGCGAGTACGCGAAAGCAAATAAGGTATACACTGTAAAGGTGAAAGGGAGAAACCTCATCAGTAAAATGAACAAAGAGGGTGATACTAGGGTTGAAGAATCAGAGAACATTGTGTCCATAGGGCTGCCGAAGTATAGCACCCCGGCAAAGAACCTCAGAGCAGCAGATGCAGCTGCATCCGAGTTGGAGGGTTTGACGGGTGAAGCCCGGCAGAGACAGCAGGAGAGGGTCAACGAGTTAGTTCGGATCGCTAACAGACAGAATGAGGAGTTGCTCAGGGCTAACCCGGAAAGAGCTGGGGCTTCCAAGGTCGTTTATTAGGCAGTGGGAAACCCAGAGAAATCTGCTGGAGCAGCGTCATCCCCACATGATGGCCCTAGGAGAGAGGAGGTGGTAACCTCGGCAAGGAGAAACAAGCAGATAGTCCCGTATGACCCGGCAAGGGCAGGGAAAGGAAAAGCAGTGCAAGGAAATGAGGATCGGCGAAGTGTCAGCCGAGGTGAAGTTGGCCGAGTTAATAGCGACCAAGGCAATGCTGGTCAGAGAAACGTCGTCAACGGCAATGCCGGACGTCGTAACTCTACGTGTGCAGGGCAAAACTTACCACAGCAACAGCAGCAGCGGAGTGCACCTCGGCAAGAGCAAAATGCCGGCCAAGGTATGCGGCAAAATTGTGCTCAACAAGGGCAAGACAGATACAATGATGGTGATTCAGAAATGGTGAACGCAGGATACCCTAGGCCGGACTATCATGTGATAGGGTCAAGGTTGGAAAGCAGGAACTTGATGCCTGATGACACCAGGTTAAAGCTGGATCGGCTTTATAGGTCGGAGAAAATTGAATGTCAAGGTCCTCCGGATCCAGCGTGCTTTGGGCCCCGAATCATGAAAGAACCCCCGATACCTAACTTCTAGTTACCCAGAGGCACGAAGACATATGACGACAGCACCAAGCCGGAGGATTGGTTGATCAATTACGCAACAGCAGTGAAAATTGCCACAGGCAATCTGAGATGGGCAGTGAGATATGTACCACAGATGCTGGAGGGGCCAGCAAGGGTATGGTTAAACAATTTACCACCTGGAAGTATTAACTGTTGGATCGATTTTGAGGAAATGTTTATCAGTAACTTTTCGAGCATGTATCAGAGGCCGAATAGGCCATAGACCCTAGCGATGTGCAAGCGAAGGCCAAATGAAACAGACCAGGAGTTCCTAACCCGCTGGTGCACCGTGAGAAACTCGTGTGAAGGTGTGATTGAGTCTCAGGCCATAGCATGGTTTGCACAAGGGTGCAGATATGCGAGCATGCTGTGGCAAAGGTTGCAAAGGGATATGCCAACTACACTAGCGGAGACAATCTGGATTGCTGATTCGTATGCTTTGGGTGATCCGACTCAACCCCGGCTTATGGCAAACAAGTCAAGTGAGGAGTACTACCAGCGAGATGGAGCCGGATCATCCCAGCGAAATGATTATCGGGGTAAGAGAAGAGATGATAGACCAGATTACCGTTATAGTTCGCAACAAATTGCTGTGGTAAACCAAGATCAACCCGGAGCAGGGAGTAATCAGCATCAGAAAACTGGAGGGCAACAATGGACTCCGAGAAATGATGGCAAGAAAACTTGGACGCCCGAACAAAAGAAACAGTGAGAAGAAAAGAAAGACCGGCCAAGGTATACGTATGAGGTAATGCTGGATCAGCCGTGCAAATTTCACACGCCTAATCCGAGTTACCCGGCGGGTCATACGACTCGGCAATGTGAGTGGATGAGGAAGATAGAACAAATTGGTTCGGGAAATGCTCAGGCACCTCGGAACGATCAGCCTCGGCAGGAGTTACCCCGGCAGCAATTGCTCTCCGGAGCGAACACGCAACAGTTAATGTTGCCACCACCTCCGCCGAGGTATGAAAACCATGAGAGAAGGGATGCAGTGCATCAGGTGGAAAACCAGCATCAGCCAGATCAAAGATATCCCGGCAATGAGGGGAGAAACAGATACATAGAGCATCACCAAAGTTACTGCGTGTTTACCACGGAGGAAATGAATAGAAAGAGCTTGCAATGCCGACATATGGAGGTGAATGCAGTCATGCCAGCGGTGACGAGGTATATGCCTTGGTCGGATCAGGAAATTACGTGGAGTATCAAAGACCATCCCAAGTTTATGCCTAGTCCCGGTTCGTATGCGCTAGTGCTAGACCCAACATTCATTGGGCCAAATATCAATGTGAGATTCTCAAAGGTACTGATCGATAATGGCAACAACATTAATATCATGTATGTGGACACAATGCGTAAGTTGGGTATCTCGGAGAACATGCTCCAAGCTATAAGGACAACTTTCCATGGCATTGTGCCAGGCATTTCCCGTGAGCCCATTGGCAAAGTGCGGATTGATGTATTGTTCGGCATGAGAGATAACTGCCGAACTGAAAATTTGGAGTTTGAGGTAGTGAACCTAGAGAGCGCGTATCACGCGTTGCTCGGCAGGCCTGCCCTAAACAAATTCATGGCAAGTTGTTACATCAGTTACCTGAGGATGAAGTTGCCCGAGCCAAATGGAGTGATTACCAGAGAACGAGATTTCCGACGTTCCATTGAGTGTGCGTCAGCCGGGTCTAACCTGACCGAGTCACTCGTGGTCGCGCATGAAAAAAGAATGATCCAGGAGGCAGCGGCATTAGCTCAGTCCGCGCAATAGTATATGCCGGCGCTGAGTAACCCGCATAGAAGTGTCTCATTTCAAGCAACGAAGGATACAAAGAAAGTGCCAGTAGATGATCTGTTCCTAGAGCGCACCGTAACAATTGGTGCCGGATTAACTGAGAAATAGGAAAGCGAGCTCGTCAACTTCCTCCGTGAGAATCAGGATATCTTTGCTTGGTCCACGCAGGACTTGCAAGGTGTTCCGAGGGAGTTGGCCGAGCACTCTTTGAATGTGAGACCCGGAGCAAAGCCGGTGAAGCAACCTCTCCGCCGCTTCGCCGAAGATAGGAGAAAAGTCATTGGAGATGAGATAGCTCGGTTCCTAGCAGCTGGGTTTATCATGGAAGTGCTTTACCTGGATTGGCTATCTAATCCGGTACTGGTGGAAAAGAAGAAAGATGATACGAATGTGGCAGTGGTTTGGCGTATGTGGATCGATTACGCGAACCTGAATAAGGCGTGCCCAAAAGATCCATTCCCACTGCCAAGGATAGATCAAGTCATAGATTCTACAGCTGGGTGTGAACTGTTGTTATTCATAGATGCATATTCTGGTTTCCACCAGATACCTCTGAACTTGAATGATCAAATAAAGACTACGTTTATCACCCCGTATGGGGCTTATTGCTATCGCACCATGCCTTTTGGTTTACGTAATGCAGGGGCAACATACCAAAGATGTATGCAAAAATGTTTACATGATCAAATTGGTCGGAATGTGCAAGTGTATGTAGATGATGTGGTAATAAAAACCAAGGAAAGCAAAATGCTCCTTGATGATATCAGGCAAACATTCGCGAACCTAAGGAGGTTCCGAATAAAGCTTAACCCGGAGAAGTGTACCTTTGGTATCCCGGCCAGGAAATTACTCGGATTTCTTTTCTCCAGCCGAGGTATCGAAGCTAACCCAACTAAAATCCGAGCCATAGAACGAATGGAACTGCCGAAGTGTCTTAACGATGTCCAGAAGTTCACTGGTTGCCTGGCATCTTTAAGTCAGTTTGTATGTCCGATGGGAGAAAAGGAATTGCCTCTCTATCAACTAATGAAAAAGCGGACAAGTTCATGTGGACGCCGCAGGCCAATGAAGCCTTCATCCAATTAAAGAAAATGTTAGCCACTGCACCAGTGTTAGCCTCTCCACTATCAAAAGAGCCAATGTTGCTCTATATAGCCGCAACCAACCGAGTTGTAGGTGCAGTAATTGTGGTAGAGCGCGACGAGGAGGGTAAGTCAGTGCAAAGGCCAGTGTATTGTCTGAGCGAGGTATTATCAGCTTCAAAGCAAAACTATCCTCACTATCAGAAGATGGCATATGGTGTGTATATGGCAGCGAAGAAGCTAAAACACTACTTTGAGGAACACCCAATCAAAGTGATATGTGAAGCCCCCATATCTGAGATAATGAGTAACAAGGATGCAAGTGGCTGGATTGCAAAATGGGCAATTGAGTTAGCCCCTTATGCTCCATAGTACGACAGGAGAGAAGCGATCAAGTCTCAGGCTGTGGCCGACTTTTTTGTGGATTGGGCCGAGGTGCAATATGAGCCACCATTCCCAGATCCGAACTACTGGAGAATGCATTTTGATGGATCAAAGACGAAAACCGGGTTAGGCACCAGAGTTGTGCTTACCTCGCCCAAGAAAGACCAGCTGAAGTACGTGCTGCAGATCCACTTCGCAGCATCAAACAATGTTGCGGAATATGAAGGGCTTGTGCATGGGCTCAAAGTGGCAAAATAAATTGGAATATGCCGAATCCAGTGCTTTGGTGACTCCGATCTGGTAGTCCAGCAAGTCTCAGGGCAATGGGATGCTTTGGATGCAAATATGGCATTGTACAGATTTCATGTGCAGAAGATATCAGGATACTTTGAGGGATGTGAATTTCACCATGTACCCCAGCTGGAAAATGAGGCTGCCGACGTACTGTCAAAACTCAGATCGAACCGATAAGCAATCCCGCCAGGGGTAGCACTAGAGCACCTCAGAAAACCATCTATCAGGCCATCCCCAGAGTCCGAGTCAATCTATATCCCGGCAAATCCGGAATCGGAAGCTGTGCCCATGGACATTGATGTGGGAAGTGGTTCACGAAACCCGGGGACTACGCAGTGTGATCCGGCTGAAGTTATGCCGGTGGACCAAATGGAAATTGATGAGAAAGTGTTCCCGGTGCGAGCCATACCAGCTTGGGCACTGCCCATATTCCAATTCCTGAAAGATGGAACTTTGCCCAGCGATGAAGTGCTTTCAAGGCAAACTCAGAGGAGGGCAAAGGCATACATGATTATCAATTCCGAGCTATACAAGAGAAGTGTCACAAATGTCCTCCAACAATGTGTTGACCCGGAAGAGGGGCTTGACATCCTCCGAGATATACATCAAGGGGAATGTGGGCATCACGCCTCATCTAGAGCTTTAGTGGCAAAAGCTTTCCGGCATGGGTTCTACTGGCCAAGTGCCTTGGAACAAGCAGAAGATCTAGCAAGAAAATGTAATGGTTGTCAAAGGTATGCCACCAAGACACACATGCCAATGTCGGAGCTCAAGACCATACCAATTACCTGGCCATTTGTTGTATGGTGTTTGGATATGGTTGGCCCGTTTAAACTAACGAGAGTGAATATGACCCATATCTTGGTTATGGTTGACAAATTTACAAAGTGGATTGAGGTAAAACCGATAAGAAAATGTGATGGAGCCACAGCCGTGACATTTCTCAAAGATATCATTCTAAGATATGGCTATTCTCATAGTATCATAACATACAATGGCACCAATTTTTCTGAAGGAGCATTTGCGCGATTCTGCCAAGATAAGAAGATCCGGCTGGACGTTGCCTCGATAGCCCACCCCGCATCGAACAGACAAGTGGAGAGATCCAACGGATTAGTATTATCCGAGATAAAACCCCGGCTCATTGAGCCGCTGCAAAGATCACCGGGGTGCTGGATAGAAGAACTACCAGCGGTACTGTGGAGTTTAAGAACAACTCCTAATCGATCAACAGGCTATACGCCATTTTTTCTGGTATATGGGGCAGAAGCTGTATTACCAGCCGACATAGAGCATGATTCGCCTAGGATCACCCTATACACAGAAGTCGAAGTGCGAGAAGCCCGGCAAAATGATGTTGATCTTCTGGAAGAAGCGAGGGAATTGGCATTGTCCAGATCCGCCATATATCAGCAAAATCTCCAACGCTATCATAGCCGAAAAGTAAACCCCCGAATTTGCTAGGAAGGTGATCTGGTACTCCGGCTGGTACAACGTACTGCTGGCATGCATAAGTTACCCCCCCATGGGAAGGGCCATTCGTTGTAAGCAAAGCATTGCACAATGATTATTATTATCTTATCGATGCAAAACCACAGGAGAAGAACAAGGCGGACAGGTCCAGCGAGGAATCTAAGCGTCCATGTAATGTAGCTCTACTTCGTCCCTTCTACACTTAACAAAGAAGTGTGTGTATCCGAGTCTCTCATACGTCGGTATGTATGCCGGCAATGAGTTTATTAATGAAATCTTGGCACCTTGAGTAGTAACTCGGGGACTGCCTTAGTAATATCATTCATCCTTTGTGTTAGTTATTTATTTTTATGTCGGCTGGCTTAAGTTGCTTCTACCTAAGCTGGATTAGTAGTGTGTGAGCACCAAAAACTCAACTCTTCGACTTGCTGCTGTCCAACAAGAATTGGCTTCATGGCAAGCAAGAGAACAAGTTTGGAAATGCGCATCACACGAAAAACGACTAAGGAAAGGAACGTAATCGAGCCGACGTTTATTGTTTGGACTAACCCCATGTTTATTTTTCCTTTGCCATGTTGGATTATTTTGAGCTAATCCTAAAGTTCCCAAGTATTGTTAAGTCAATTTTTGAAACTCGGTCTCGTAAGTCACAAAACTGAATCAAGGTAGACATGAGCCGAGCCAAAAAATTGGAGAAACAAGAAAATGAAACTCGGGGATTATGCCCAAGTTAATCTGGCATGAAAAACTTAGTAGCAAAATATGATGTGTGTGCTTAATACATCTGCACCCGGCATACCGGGGATCTAATGAATTTCAAAGTGTTTTTTCACGCTCAAGGAGCAGCAGCAGGTGGAACTCCGGCTTCGGCCTCTTCATCGTCTTCATTCTCTTCAACATCTGAAGCTTCGTCCTCTTCCTCATCTCCCGAACCATCTTCGACGTATTCGTCGTCAATAGCACCAAGGAAACTTGGTCCTTCATTCCATTGATGGATGGGAGCAAATTGGATGAGGTTGTGGGCGCAAGCCTTGCGCCGGGTTACCCAATCCGGGTCAGTCGACCACTTGGATCCGGTGCGCAGGCGCTCGAGAAGCTTCAGATCCAACTTTTCATACCATGTGAGAACAAAATGGAGGACAGTTTCAGCTCCGGCACGTGCGGCAGATTCCCTCTAGAGGTCAAGCTGGGTCTCGCACTCCATTAACTTGGTAATTAGAGTGGTGGACCCCTCCGGAGCATCTTCACCAGGCCAAAGGGCACGGAAGATCCGGACTGCTGCATCTAGGAGACCTGAACCGTAGTTCTTCACGATCTTGATGCGAGAGGATAGGCTGACCAACAAGTCCTCCATGTCATAGGGAATGTTTTTAGCGCCAGGGCCAGTTGGGGTACCCCTCTGCTGGCGGAACTTGGTAACGGCAGTAACTGCAATAGCATCGCCCTCTAGAAATTTGCCTGAAAACAAGACAAGTGAAATAAGTAAAGGAGGTTGACCCGGAGAGATTCATGTCGGCTGAAGGAAAAGAACTTACGAGAGATATGACTGTGGATCCGGGTCAGCTCTGTGGTGCAATCAGCACGCCTCTTCCGGAGTTTCTCAAGTTCAACATTTGCCGACTCAAGCTTGACGTCGGCCTCCTTCAGCAGCTCTTGGTCCTTGGTAAGTTGAAGATTGAGACGTTCTCGTTCCTCGGTGAAGTCTTGGCCAGCTTTCTCCATTTCAGTTTGGTGGAGCGCCTTGAGCTTCTTCATTTCAGCTTTGAGCTTAGCAATTTCATTGTCCTTGGCCCGGAGAATGGCAAGTTCACCGTCCTTCTTCTTGAGCTCGGCCTGATGTTCCCCTGCTTGTTCGATAAAATGTAGCATCATATCAGGCACGGGCACATTATCTTCAAGGGATGCTGCAACGGTGTGTTAACCCGCAGAGCCGAGGCATAAATATCTGTCGAGCCAAGAAGAAAAGGAGAGAGAGCACAAAAGAAGATTAATCAAAACTGACTTACCTTTTATCTGCTCCAAGTTCTTCCTCATGATGGTGTTTTCGGCCTCCATTCCGGCTGCGCAATCTGAATGACAAATTAGTCTGGCAGGAAAAGACAAAGAAAGATGGGAAAAAGGCAAAGAGAAAACTTACCCCTTTTGTCGAACTCAGCAAGAAGTATAGAATGTTTCGAGCGCAGCCCCTTGTGTGTGTCCAAGAGGCGCTGAAACTCAGCACTCCGACAATTGGTGGTAACCTGAGAAAAGCAAAGTTGACTTAGTTGTGTGCATATTCGAAGTGTACAAAATCCGGGCCAAGTGGAACTTAACCCGGCTCTAGGTATGTGCATATTCGAAGTGTACAAAATCCGGGCCAAGTGGAACTTAACCCGGCTCTAGGTGTGTGTATATTCGGAGTGTACAAAATCCGTGCCAAGTGGAACTTAACCCGGCTCTAGGTGTGTGCATATTCGAAGTGTACAAAATCCGGGCCAAGTGGAACTTAACCCGGCTCTAGGTGTGTGCATATTCGAAGTGTACAAAATCCAGGCCAAGTGGAACTTAACCCGGCTCTAGGTGTGTGCATATTCGAAGTGTACAAAATCCGGGCCAAGTGGAACCTAACCCGGCTCTAGGTGTGTGCATACCCAAAGTTACTAAGGAGCTACGCTAGTTCTTTAAGGAGCATCCGGCCGAGTAACAGGTTACTCCCCCAGAGGCTCGGGGACTAATGGATATATCTCTAAGCATTTGTGCATGCTAAAGAAAAGACAAAGTAGCGTACCTCCATCATCCGGCCGGCAAGGTTAATAGCCTTAGCTGTTGTGTTCATTTGCGCGCTAAACTCCGCGGGCCCAAACTTCTCCGGAAGATCGTCACTGGGATTGACGAACTCCGCTTTGTTCCAGTTATTGACATATTCAATTAGGGCCGAGGGACAGCGCTCTCCGCTAAGCATATGGGGTGCAATCAAACCCTTGGCATGGGCCTCCCTCCTTTCAACTTGGGCAGCAGCAGGGCTGGTGTGCAAGGCAAGTTGCGTGCTAGCTGACCCGGGGGAGGCATCTTTCTTTGGCGGAGTTTTCGTCGGAAGCATGGACGCGAGCGTGCGCTGTCCAGCTTCGATGGATGCTGCCCTGGCGGCGTCAGAACCTTTCTTGGTCTTGGGCTGCTGCTGAGAAGCTGAGGTTTGAGCTGCGGATTTAGACTTGGGTGCAGCCTTGGCGCTAGTTGTGTCTTCTCACCGAGTCTTGGAAGACTCGGACGAGGCTGAAGGAGCTGGTACTTGTGGTGCTGCTGTTGGTGCTGGCACTAATGCTTGTGCCGGTGCTGTTCTGGGCGGTGGTGCTGTTGGTACTTCGGTGGTGGTAGGTTGCGGCTGAGCCGAAGAGAAGCTGGGAGCATCCGCTGCCTCGGGCGGAGCCACTTCCCCCTGCTCCAAGGTCACCCTCCTCCGGACGAGGTGGGCTAGAACCCGGAGCAGCCGCTGAACCCTCCTGAACGGGGCTCAACGGACGTGTATCATCGCCACGAGGGGGAGATGGGCTATGCCAGAAGGAGGAGGAGATGCTCAAGCCGCTCTAAAGAAGCTCCAACCGCAGCCCTGCCGAATCAAACGATGAATAATAAGTTATAACAAAGGAAAAGCATGTGAATAGCAAAGCACGAAGCAGAGAATTGGACGAAGAAGAAGGTGACTTACTCATCATAAGTCAATGGCTCCTTGGGCTTCCGAGCTCTCCGAGCCGTGGCCTTAGTCGGAGGCTTGGTGGCGGCTTTGTCTGCGGACTTCTTTCGCCTCTTGGTTGGTTTATAAGGTCCGGAAGAAGTAGCAGGAGCAGCCGCCCGTTTCTTTGACGCGGCTGGGACAGGCTCACCCGTGGCGAGAGGAGGATCTTCGTGGATCTGCCCACCCGGGTTAGCTGAAGCCAGAAAGGCGTAAGAAAGGGGTACAGCGTCAAATGCTTCCATCACCTCAACGTCGGAATCATCTTCATCATCAGGACAATCTCTTAAGGAAGAGAAGTTACCAGTGGGTCGCTTGGTTGCATCAGGGAACGGCAGGAACATCTCCTGATCTGGCTCCTCCTTGTCCGAGACAAGTCGATCCTTCGCCCATTTGAGCGAAGGCTCGGTGCCATCTTCGAGGGTCCACTGAAGAAACAGCTAAGAAGGAAATACAAAAGGATCAGATAAACAACATACTCCGACATAGAATATAACTCGGAAAAACATTGAATCACGAGATTTACCGTAGGAGGAGGCTTGTCCCGGCAATAATGCACTACTCCCCACTCCCAATCAATGGAGAACTCCTTGTCAGTTGTAAAAAGGGCCTTGACCCTGCGGAATATCTCTGTGTTGTTCAGCTCAAAGGAAGAACTCCGGTTGGGGTCAAGTCGCCAGCTCATATAGCAAAGCTTGTGTGTGCGCTTCTGGAGAGGGGAGATCCGGCTGCGGACAAAAGTGATCATCGCGTCCTCGTTGCGCAGCCCCAAATCCTTCAACTCCTTGAACCGCTTGTTGACTTGATTTGCCAAGACGGTAGGTTTCTTGGAAACCTGGTCCCACAGATCCGGATTAGGAGGACCCGGAGCATAGGGGCGCAGCCGGATCAGGTCTTCATCCATGCCATTTCTAACATAGAAGAAAGTTCGGGCCCAGCCCTTGTAGGAATCAAGCCCCGTGACCCAGGGAAAGACGGATAGTTTTCGGGGACAAATAGAGGCTGCACCAAATTGCGTCAGATGTTTGTCCTCCAGGTCAAGCAGTTTATTCGGAATCACGTTCCTTCGTAGACCGAAGAACCGGATCCAAAGCTCCTTAGTGGGACACATACCGACATATCCTTCGATGGTGGAGGCAAAGGAAAAAAGGGATGTGATGGCATTCCCCGGGAGATGGTGTGGTTGGAGTTCGTAAGTGTTGAGGAAATCGTGGAAGAGGTCGCTGACGGGGAGGCCGAAGCTGCGCTGAAAATGGGAGAGGAACACGATGAACTCACCCACATTAAGTGAGGGGGCGAGCTCCTCCGAGGCGAGGCGGGCAGTCACGCCCTCCGGGATGCGGCGGGTGCGGTATAGCCAGTCCAGGTCGTCCTGGCACACCCAGGAACCGGCCCAGGCACCACGCTCCGCGTTTTCCGCCCCCTCCTCCATCTCTTCCTCAGCGACGGCGAGCTCTTCTTCGGTCATGTCTAGATCACAATCCTCAGCGGCCTAATCGGAGGTGGGGGGTAGAGACTTGGACTGGTGCGGACCCGTGGCAGTGGAGCTGCGCGGGAGCGGCAACGATGCAGTTGCGAAAAGGTACGGTGCGGCGGCAGCGCTGCTGAGCAGATGCGGCGGTGGTGGCGCTGTCGCTAGGAGGAGGAAGAAGAAGAGGCAGAGGGGCGCGAGAAGGGGAAAAAGACCAAGGGGCGCGCACCTCCCCTATTTAACCACGCCCCAGCGGGGGTAGTGGGATCATGCGATGCGGCGAGGCCACACGGTGTGGCCATGTATCTGCCGGGCCAGCCAATCAGAGGCAGGCCACAGGAAGGGCCACAGGGCGCAGGAGATCCCACGATGCGACGTGATGATACAGTTAACGAGGAGACATGCGTGACGTGACGTGTGCAACAGTAACACCTGACATTAACTACAGCAGTAACTGGCGCATGCTCTTAAAATGAGGCAAGATAATGATTACCCTCCACGTGGGGAAGCGTACGAGAGAAGGAAGGATAACCTGGAAAACTAAGGGGTGACCCGGCCAGCGAGTGAAAACTCGGAATGTGGCAAGGGAAAAGCTAGCTAATGAAATCCGAGATATGAGGTAACTCGGAAAAGGGAGAAAAAGGCTCAGTAAATTGAACCCGCCGTGGCCTTAGCAGCTGGAGCTGCTATGACCACACCAGCTTCGGGGACTAATGTTGGGGGATACCCCCGGGTAGGGTCACGTCGGAGTATAGAGGCCGAGTTAGCCGAGGTATGGCAAGGTCAAAGCGAATGCTGGCCGAGTCACCTCAAGGATGTCCGACTTACGGAGTAACCCGGACCAGAAGATGTCCACCTAACTGAGTCCCGACCGACGTATGTCGTATGCCAGCAGGATTTCTGTAACTTGTATGCAGGTACCCGCGTGGCCGGATTAACCAAGAATGATCCGGGTTATATCAGGCTTGCAAGAGAAGGAAGGTATCTCGCTGGTCAAAAGGTGGTCACTGTACGCTGGAGCATGAGCGAAGCGGACAGAGGGAAGGACCACTGAGGCGTGGCCGACAAGGGTGACGTGCCGTTTGTCGGATGACGCTGGCGCAACAGAGGCTTACGTAGCCTCTGCATGGCTTACGATGGCGAAAGGTGACCCAGTCGGTTTGCTATTTTGGGAAGAGGAATATTCCTTGGAATATGTCTCCACGTATGCCCTAATTGGAGACCTAGCCACTCCTTTATAAGGAGGGCTAGGGCATCTGTAGAAGGGGTTGGCTTTTGGCTGTTTGGTATCTGAGTAGTTGTTTCCTGGGAGATAGGTAGTGGTGAGAGTAAGAGAGCTCATTCTTCCTCCTCTCCCCAATACAGCTCAAGGAGCATTGTAAACCGTGTGAACCTAGTGAATACAGAGCATCTGTGTGTGGAATCACCACACTATCCTTTCCTGGATTCCTCTAGTGCATATTGGCCCCACCTTTAGCCTATCCATGGCATCTGCCGTGACATCACCACGACATGGCAGGAACTGTTACATAACAAGTATCTAAAATCAAAAAAATTGGCACAAGTTCAAGCTAAGCCGACTGACTCCCCATTTTGGAAAGGACTAATGCAAGTAAAACTGATTTTTTTACAAGAGGCGTTTTCAAAGTGGAAAATGGGGTAATCACTCGATTTTGGGAAGATGTTTGGCTAGGGGAAGAGCCCCTTGCTCAACAATATCCTTCGCTCTATAACATTGTTCATAGGAAAAATGTTTCTGTGCATGAAGTTTTATCTCATAATCCTCTTAATATTGGTTTTAGGAGGCACTTGACTGGGACAAAATGGGATGCATGGTTGTATCTATGCCAGAGGCTAATGCAAGTTACTCTGACTAATGAACCGGATATGTTTTGGTGGAAACTAACCACTGATGGGGTTTTCACGCTTAAATGTTTGTACGAGGGTCTCATGAATGATCATCAAGATTTTCCTACAAAATATCTTTGGAAACTTAAAGTACCGCTAAAGATTAAGATTTTGATGTGGTTTTTGCATAAGAAAGTCTTGCTGACTAAAGATAGTTTACTTAAAAGGAATTGGAAAGGATGCAACAAGTGTTGTTTCTGTGATAGTGAGGAAACGATTGAACATCTATTTGTGTCGTGCCCATTTGCTAGGATTATTTGGCGCATTATTTTCTTTACTTATAATCTCCCACCACCAACCAATATTACTAATATATTTGGAAATTGGTTGAATGGAATGGATAAGACTGAGAAAGCTAGAATACGTATAGGGGTATCGACTTTATGTTGGTCTATTTGGAAATGTCGAAATGCTATTATTTTTAACCGAGTACGAGTTCCTTCCTTTTTGCAGGTTATTATCTCGGTGTCCTAATGGATCCATCTCTGGGCTTTTTTGCTCCCAGAGCAGCACCGTCACACGATGGTTTCTGAATGCAGCCGTCTGATGATGGTTGCTCAGGATATCTACTACCAGGCTACTGACGACATACTAGTACATTGAGTGATGAATAGCTTTTGTATGCTTTTCATCTTCGGTGTTCTAGTCTTTCTGGCTGATGGCTGTATCAGTCTTATTTGGTAAGGGTGATACTTCTAAACTAAGTAATAAAAGGGTTGTGTGCATCTGATGATGCAGAGGCCGGAGATAACCCCATTTCGAAAACAAATCGAGGAAATACATTCGTACACACGAATGTTGATGCGATCAGGTACGCCAACCCGCTTTCCTACTAAAACTTGTCTCCCCGCAAAAAAACTAAAAACTTGTCGGCCGACCTTTGAATGCGAGGTGACGACCTATAGTGGTATGCGTGCATGCAGCCACCTCCTTCTATGCAGTCTCAAGCAGCTGCTGCAATACAATCATCCTGTTTCATGCAGCTTCTCCAACACAATCATCCTGAGGTACCGCTACCACATCTGCACTACGAATAGCTATTGTTGGGTAGCCATGAATACTCCAATACACATGCGGCATGTCCACGGGTGCTCCCGTCATCGTCAGCTCTAACTTAGGATCATGTCCATCATCGCTCTTGCTGCTGATGTGCACCAGCTCGCCCACAGCCTTGTCAACCTTTTAATTCCCTAATAAGCGCCCATTTCCAGATGTCTCCTACTACTACCGACTATTGTCAAGACAGTGCTATCTTTTCTTGCTTTGTTTTGGGCCGGTTATACGGTGCGGCCCTTAGTGTGCGATCCCTTACAGGTTTGTCCCAAGTCGTCCCGTGTGATCTCGTGCACGATTGTGGATCACAGCTGTGTGTCCACGCGAGAAGGCATGACGTTGCAGATCATACTCTCATGTTTTAACCAAAAATATCATATCTGTGTTCCGAAGTTTTCCGTTGTCTATTGGCTCACGGTTAGTGACCGAGAAAGCTGCTGAACCTCCACAACCACGGAGAGAATCTGTACACGGTATTGGTGTTGGTCCTATATGTACAAGAAGGCTCGAGCTGTTAAAAATGGTATATCTTGTGGTTGGTAGAAATCGATCTCGTGAGATATTTTTTTGCATTGAAGTTTTATATGCTCTTATTTTAGTTTTAATCCGGACTTGAGATGTTTTTGGCTGCTTTTTGTTCATGCTATTTATTTAAACGAGCTTGATAGTGTAACAATACAAAGCTCTCCACTACAGGAACGATATACTAAGCCGAGGGCCAAAAGCCGTCGGCGTAGCCCCGATCCCCGACGGCGTAGGCTATGCCGAGGGCTGCCCTCGGCGTAGCTCCTCGGCAAAAATCTCCCTTGGCGGAGCGCATAAAGGCCGTCGGCGTACCAAAAAGCTGTCGGCATAGGCTACGTCGACGACTGCCCTCGGCATAGTCTAACGGCCGGTTGCAAAAATAAATTTTTTTAAAAATTAATTTTTTTCGAATTTTTTTCTCTATTTTTTTTTAATGTTTGAATTATTTGACTTGTTATCTCTCACTTGAAATATTTTTAACACTAATTACACTTAAGCTTGATCAAATTGCAGTCTTGGTCAAACTTCCTGATCGGTCATCCATCTTTACTACTCCACTCCTAGCACGCTTAATTTCTATGTTCCTTCAGAATCGGTTCCCGCAAAGCAATTTATACCTTGTTGTCAATACTATGATATCAATCCTATTAACTCTTATATCATCATGTCACATGTTAGTATTTTTTTGAAATTACAATCAATTATTTAAGTAAACAATGATGAATACGTAAAAATATTATTGAATTCAAATAAAAATATAATGATTTTATTTATTTTGAATTTTTCTATTTAATATGCAATAATTAATATCTTTAAATCCGTAAATCGGAATTTGACAAATAGTATGTCTAATTTAATCAGAAAAATGATAGGAATCAAAATATGATATCCATATCAACTTATCACGAACTATGCCATGATTCTAGCCATAATTTCATTTGCCCGTTTAAAACGGCACATAAAGATTCTTAGCTCGAGGTTGGGACTCGCTAAACTTGAAGTGGTCTCTGATGAAAAAGCATATTGTGAGCCTAAAAATGATTTTTGTAAAAAATCATGAGCAGCGGATTATGTACTTGTAGTTTATATCTGACTCACTTCCTACCGATTCAACAGGAATTTGTCTTTTTACCAGGGATAGACAGAAAGGTTTGCGATCCCCCTGTTGGGACATTGTCCATGTAAGGTGGTCTACTATTTTTGAAAATTGGTGGTAGCATTTTGAATTATCCATTTGGTGGTTGCTTCACAAAACCCCCTATTTTTTACGCTCGGAAAATGGAAAATAGCTTTTTGGTGCGATGAATAGGAAAACTTCCTCCTGCAACATTGTTCGTCATCCTATGATGCACATGTATGCACAATATGGGCACATTATCACAAACAATTTCTTGATTCTAGTCATAACATTGGTCATTTGCCCCGAAGGCCATGAAACCTCGAATGAGATAGGTTATTTTGTGAAGGTTTCTTTGAGACATAATCAATATACCAAGTTTGATATTTTTTCTTCCAACTATGTCACAGAATATGACACCACGCGAATGTTTTGTATTGTGTGCATCGTTTTTGAATTTTTTATGCTCGTTTCAAACTATCATCAAACTTTGTTGAACGGCGGGTATGAAGATTCTTAGCTCGGGGCTGAGTCTCGCTAAACTTGAAGTGGATCTCTGATGAAATAGTATATTTTGAATCTAAAAATTATTTTTGTAAAAAATCATGAGGATCAGATCATGTACCTGTAGTTCATATATGACCCACTTCCTACCGATTCTGCAGAAATTTGTCTTTTTCATCAAGGATGGACGGAAAGGTTTGAGATCCTCCCGTTGGGATATTTTCCATGTAAGGTGGTCTAATATTTTTAAAAAACAGGGTGGTAGCATTTTGAATTATTCATTCAGTGGTTGCTTCACAAAACCCCCCGTTATTTGCGCTCAGAAAATAGAAAATGGTTTTTTGGTTCGACGAATAGGAATGATTCCTCCTGCAACACTGTTTGCCATCCCATGATGCACATGCATGCATAATATGGGCACATTATCATAAACTATACCTTGATTCTAGCCATAACATTGGTCATTTGACCTGAAACCCAGGAAACCTCGATGACATAGGTCATTTTGTGAAGGTTTCTTTGAGACATAATCAATATATCAAGTTTGATATTTTCCTTCCAACTATGTCACATAATATGACAACATGCAAAGGTTTCATATTGTTTCGATCGTTTTTGAATTTTTATGCTCATTTCAAACTATCATCAAACTTTGTCGAATTGCGGGCATGAAGATTCTTAGCTTGGAGCTTAGCCTCCCTAAACCTCAAGTGAATCTTTGATGAAATAGCATATTGTGAACCTAAATTTTTTTTTGTAACAAATCATGAGCATCAGATCATGTACCTGTAGTTTATATCTGACCCACTTCCTACCGATTCGGCAGAAATTTGTCGTTCCATCAGGGATGGACAGAAAGGTTTGAGATCCTCTTGTTGGGACATTGTCCTTGTAAGGTAGTCTAATATTTTTTAAAAACTGGATGGTAGCATTTTGAATTATCCATTTAGTGGTTTCTACATAAAACCCCACGTTATTTGCGCTCGGAAAATGGAAAACGGTTTTTTGGTGCGACGAATAGGAAAAATTTCTCCCGCAACATTGTTTGCCATCTCATGATGCACATGCATGCACAATATGGGTACATTATCATAAAATATGTCGTGATTCTAGCTATAACATTGATCATTTGACCCGAAAGCCAGGAAACCTCGAATGATATAGGTCATTTTGTGAAGGTTTCTTTGAGACATGATCAATGTATCAAGTTTGATATTTTTCCTTCCAACTATGTCACATAATATGACACCACGTGAAGGTTTTGCATTGTTTGGATTGTTTTTGAATTTTTTTATGCTCGTTTCAAACTATCATCAAACTTTGTCGAACGACGGGCATGAAGATTCTTAGCTCGGGGCTGAGCCTCGCTAAACTTGAAGTAGATCTCTGATGAACTAGAATATTGTGAATATAAAAATTATTTTTCTAAAAAATGATGAGCACCAGATTATGTACCTGTAGTTCATATCTGACCCACCTCCTACCGATTCGGCAGAAATTGTCTTTTTCATCAGGGATGGACGAAAATGTTTGAGATCATCTTGTTGGGACATTGTCGTTGTAAGGTGGTCTAATGTTTTTAAAATTGGGTGGTAGCATTTTAGTGGTTGCTACATAAAACCCCCCGTTATTTGCGCTTGGAAAATGGAAAATAGCTTTTTGGTGCGACGATAGGAAAAATTCCTCCGACAACATTGTTTGCCATCCCATGATGCACATGCATGCACAATATGGACACATTATCATAAACTATGTCATAAACTAATAGGCCTTATACTCCCATGCGATTAATATTAGGAACCTGTGGGCGATGTAACATATGACGAACCGTTTGATACAAAGAAAATCGTTCCATACACGATTTTTTTGGTTATACTATTGTGTGTTTACATGCGCATCACACACGAATTCTTGTCCACATCGCATGTGACTAAGATTGTCCCACACATTTTTTTTCACTTTGTACATTTTCTTAGCCATTGCATTCTTTGTGTACGCAGAACTCTTTGTCTTGGCAACAACTGAAGAACTAGTTCATAATACTTGGGCATATGTCGTCTTAATTAGTACATAGTAGCTAACTAATTAATAAGTACTCACTACACACTAAACATCCTCACTGTCAGAGGAGAGGAAGATGGCGTTCACAGTGTCGGCGGTACCGCCCTTTCTAGACCCATGATGTCCCTCCCTCTATGCCTTGCGTCTTGTCGCGGCGGCTTTCCAAATACCCACAATCTCGTCAAACCTGTTGATAGGGATCTCCGAACAACGCAATCTGTGTCCTCCACGAGGAGAAGCCTCTACGTGTTCGGACTTCTTCTTCTTGGCAAGCAACTGGTCCTCGAGAGACTCGTAGTACTAATCCACCACCATATGCTCCTCGATTTCCGTCGTCATCCCATGCAGGTCATCCGCATCCTCATACTCCTCTTCCGAGGAAGACCAGCCGGAGTACAAGGGGGAGGATCCGCCATCGTGGTCCGATAGTTTTTGAAAAGGCTTATGACAAGGTCAAGTGACCCTTTCTACAACAAGTCTTACGTATGAAAGATTTTGATCCACTTTGGTGTCACTGGATTGATGATTTCGTACGGGATGGAAGTGTAGCTATTCGTGTTAATGATGACATATGCCATTATTTTCAGACAAAAAAAGGACTCCGTCAGGGTGATCCTCTATCGCCAATGCTTTTTAATATTGTTGCAGACATGCTTGCCATCTTAATTGCTAGAGCAAGAGAATGGACAAGTCTCTGGCCTTATCCCTCATCTGGTTGAGGGGGGGGGGGGGGTCTCTATCCTGCAATACGCCGATGACACTATTTTGTTCATGGAGCATGATCCGCAGAAAGCGGTCAATATGAAACTTATCTTGTGCATTTTTGAACAACTATCTGGGCACAAAATTAATTTTTACAAAAGCGAAATCTTTTGTTTTGGTAAGGCTGTCGAACAAGAAGGAATGTATAGGGAAATTTTCGGTTGTGAGGAGGGTTCTTTACCGTTTAGATACCTTGGGGTACCTATTCATCACAGAAAACTTCGCAACTCTAAATGGAACCCGGTGGAAAGTAGGTGCGAGGGTAAGCTGGGATGTTGGCAAGGCAAGCTGCTATCCTACGGCGATATGCTGGTTCTAATTAACTCGGTACTATCGAGTATGCCTATGTTTATGCTGTCTTTTCTAGAACTCCCGAAGGGTGTGCGGAAAAGATTGGACTTCTATCGTTCAAGATTTTTTTGGCAAAGCGATGAACAAAAGAAGAAATATAGACTTACTCGATGGAACATTATTGTAGACCCAAAGATCGAGGGGGGGGGGGTTAGGCATTGAAGTGCTAGAGATTAAAAACAGATGCTTACTGAGTAAGTGGTTTTACAAGTTATTAACAGAAGAGGGGGTGTGGCAAGAGTTGCTCCACAACAAATATCTGGCTAATAAAACGCTTGCTCAAGTTGAGGTCAAGCAAACTGACCCCCCCTTTTGGAAAGGTTTAATGGGTGTGAAAAATGATTTTTTAAACCGCGGTAGGTTTGAGCTTGGCGATGGGAAAGGTATTAGATTTTGGGAGGATAAATGGTTAGGAGAGATGTCTCTCGCCCAAAAATATCCATCTCTTTATAATATCGTTATTAGAAAACACGTGCGAGTGCATGATGTCCTTTCTCAAAGTCCTTTAAATATTGGGTTCAGGCGAACTTTAACTGGTAATAAATGGAATGCATGGCTGCATCTATGTGAGAGGTTGATGAGGACATCGTTGTCTCTTCACCAGGACAAATTCATATGGACCCTAACTGAGAATGGGGTTTTCTCAGTTAAATCTTTGTATGAAGATCTTATGAATGAGGATCCGCGGTTTTCCACAAGATATTTGTGGAAGATAAAAATCCCTTTGAAAATAATTTTTTTATGTGGTTTCTGAATAGTAAAGTCCTACTGACCAAAGATAATCTTGCTAGACAAAATTGGAATGGTTGTAAAAAATGTTGCTTCTGTGACGAGGTCGAAACAGTTGAACATTTATTTCTTACATGTCCTTTCGCTAAGATTCTATGGTGGATGGTTTTCTTCACATATAATCTTCCTCTATCGACTAATATAAACAACATGTTTAGGAATTGGTTAAACGGAGTCGACAAAGCGAATAAGGGGAGGATTCGTATTGGCATATCGGCCATTTGTTGGTCTATTTGGAAAAGTCGTAACAACTGTATATTTAACAACTCTTGAGTTCCTTCATTTTTGCAGGTTATTCTTATGCCAGCCCACTGAATTCAACTCTGGGCTTTACTTCTCCCAGAGCACCTGCGCCAACCGATGGTCTCTGGCTGTATCCTTCTTGTGGCGGTTACATCGGATTTTTTCAGCCAGGCTTCATGGCGGCATTCTAGTAGATTAACAGCTGTTTAGCTGCGTTCTTTTACTCTCTCTTGTGAGACCCATTTGTTTACCGTCTGGTTGATCTGCGCATCTTCCATTTCGTGTTTTGAGCTGTAATAACTACAAGTATTTTTGAGCTGTAATAACTACAAGCTGCATGGTCTCCAACGCATCGAACAGAATTTGAGACAATTCTTTTTTTGTGAAATTCTACAGATCTATTAATAATCATCAACAGTGGTACAAAGAGTTTCAAAAGTAAGAAAAATTACAACTAGGTCACTAGACCACCTAGCGACAACTACATACACTAGTACGAGCCGAAGGCATGCTTCCGTCCACTATAATTTATGACTCACCGTTTGAGAATGAGCAAGAAAATAATATGGTAGAAAATAGATGAAACGTCGCGACAAAAATACACACGGTTTGTGGTAGATGAGTGAAAGGTGATGTGCCGGTACAATGCAACAATCATATCTAAGCAATTGTGTGCGAAGTATGTCCGGACCGAGACGCAATGTAAAGCATCGTGATCGAACAACAAGATACGTCCAGAGAGTAGTTCAAAGAATGTCTTCATGGAAACTCTACGAATGAAACTATGATCTCCATGGAGGAAGTATGTACGGATGTTGCTCTGCCCTGTTCCGACAGAACTCGCTCTCTGTTCCCCGATTAGTATTTTGTGGGTTTCCTCCCGCAAAAAGTTTACAAGAAATCTAACTCATGTACCTGTCGCCTGTGAGGCTGTCCCGGCTAAGACGACGCTGGTCTAGGACGCTAGTCGTCAGGTGGCCGTGCCCTTACACAACTCGACACCCACCCGGCCCACTTGTTTGGAAAACAATGCGAGGCATCACACGTCCCTGCCGGTCTTCTTGGACGACGGCGGTGCGTGAACGAGTAACAACGCAGTCTTCTGCCGCCGCTGGGAAACAGCCATTCCGAGCTAGCTTGTCGTTACAGTGAAGCACGGCCACTTGGCACCCATGAAGACAGCATGTGATGGGTCGTTCTCCCGTCATGGTCGAATCGATCAGCTCCAACCTAGGACCGTGCCCGTCGTCGTCCTCGCTGTTGCGACGCACCAGATCTTTCTAAGCTTTATCGAGGAGTTACCTTCACTGTAACTGTCTATTTTTTGATGTATCCTACTCCTATTGATTATTGTCAAGGCAACACTATCTCTTCTTGCTTTGTTTTTTGGACCGGACTACCACGTGGCCCCTAACGTACGACCCCTTCTGGGCTCGTCCCACATCATCCCACCTCATCTCAAGCATGATTGTGGATCACAAGTGCATGCCCTCACGAGATGACATGACGATATCATAGTCACACGGTAATCCAAAATATTATACCGGGTTTCGAAGTTTTCGGTTGTGTATTTTCTTTCAGTTATTTGTAGAAACTAAGCCGGCGAGCCTCCTTAAAACTACAGGGAATGTGTACGCCTTCTAGTGCCCTTGGTCGGATATATACAGTAAGTCTAGAGGGGTATCTTGTGGTTGCTAGAATTCAATCTCATGAGGTACTTTTGCATTGAACTTCTTCATAAATATGCTTCATATCTAATACCGTACAACATATCGTATTGTATCTTTTCTTTTATTTTTCTCTAGAATTGAGATATTTTTCGCTAACCCCTCGCATCGGCCCCACGGCGACAAACAGGGGCCCCAACCGTAGCACCCACATCCCCATCTCATCATCTCCCCGGTCGCCGGTTTTGGCCACGGTGGCGGTGGGCCCATCGCCAAAGGCGTTGGGCAGGTGTTTTGTGCAGATGTCCTCGTAAGGTGGTTGAGTGGTTCTGGAGATTAGATTGAGCATGGAGGTCAGGGCGGCACTCCTGGGTGCATAGCAGACGGTCGTCACCTCCATTGCTAGGCGACGAGATATGGTGTGCTGCGCTACGATGATGGCCGGTAACGGTTGATTGTGGATCTAGCTCCTGTCCGAATCCGTCAAAGGTGTGGCTTCTGGTCGTTTCGGTGATGCGATTGGGGGACTGGTGCAGAGTTGTTCTACTGAATCGTTGGTGATCCAGCAAGCGACGAGTTGGGGAGACGTGGATGCCGGTGCGAATCGAGGTCAAACTCCAGGCATGGCGAGCAACAGCGGCGTCTACGCGTCGTTACTTGTTGAAGAATCTCCGTTCCAGCCATCATCTACCCACTTGTTATAAACGCTAAAAGCAAATGACGAAGAACAAAAAAAAATCACAGTAGGGGGACATGATTTAATATGGAAAACCTTTGCAACAAAGAGAGGAAAAAACCACCGGTACCAGCCAGTGAAAGTTAACTATATCAAGGAGTATTTACAATCCTAGCCGGCGGTTTACAAGAGGTATATATATAGCAGTGCAAACGTAGGTCTTCAACGTTCTGTACCAAGTCTCCGGCCCAAGGACTACAAGAGAACCCTAACTACAATAATGCATTTATCTGTGTCTAAATGCTCATATAGACGTTGTTAGGGTCTATACCAATGGATAAAAACATGTTGCATTTTTGGGTGTTGCTAGGGTACAATGCAACGGATATATGTCTGTTGGTAACAAGGGCATAGCTACATAGCAACGGATATAAGTCGGGTTTAGCAACACCTTTGTTCCTTGGCACTTGGATGCCAGGTTTGTTCCAATGTGGGCACTTGTATGCCAGGTTTGTTCCATGTGGACATAACATGGAAATGATCTTGTGTGATGTGGCATTGCAGCCCAACTTTGGGTGCCCATTTAATGAATTTTGTCCGGAAGGTTCACTTAATTTGATATACCTCTAGCCCATCTCTAGGTTTTGGCCATTAACATGGCTATTTTAGAGCATCTACTTCGTTCCCGTCACATGCCTCGTTTTGGTAAGCTTAATTCCAGAAATGAACCGTGCCATATTCACAATACATTGAAAACACACATTCACAATTATGGCTAAATAACCAGAAAATGATGTCATATACTCACAATTACAGCACAAATAGGAACGAGTTGATACAATAGTATTACAACCCACTTTCTTGTTGGGTCTAAGAATAATACTTATATGAATACAAATGACATTGTTCTTCGTATCTCTTCAGTTTTCTTGCCAAGGATATATGCACCTGCCGGATTTTTCAGTCAACGGACAGTGAAATTAGAAACAACTTTGAAATATTAAACAACGAGATACATCCACTAAACTTATGAGGTTTTCATGTGGCTGCAATGTAGAAAACTCAAAGTCTGTGACAGGCAGCTAGTTGCACGTTCGCATGTGCCAAGTTAATCGGCAAGTATTGTGTACACACTAAACTGAACCTGCGGCCGAGTAGCACAAAATGCAACAGGTCCAGAACTCTAAATGGTGCGCAGTTGGTTAAAGGAAAATTAAAGCTTCTGGTAATTGATCAGGATCGAGTAATGCTACACTTACGGGCTGTTTTCTTACGGAACAGTCATACAGACTGAGTTGGCAACGTCTCGTGCATCCACTTCCGAATTCTCACGAACAACCGTAGCAGACTATCCAAATATATGAGGCCACGTGTCGTCCGTAGCAGCAATCCGTAGCAAGATTCCGTAGACGTAGGATTACCGCTCAGGATCTAACGCCCAACCCATCAGTAGTACTGACAAAACCTGAGCCTAGTCAGACCGTCTGAGTCCAATCCATGGACGTACCCACCGGTGACGAGATGAATAGAGACTATAATCGGAGCGGGACGGTGGGCGGCGGCGAGGGTTTCTACGCGTGAGGAAGAGGGGAAATGGAATGTGGTTTACCCCATTTTGTTCCCCCGCACTGAATGTACGTGGGATGGACGGGCCGGAATGCGGGATACCACAAATGTTTTCTGCGGTTTTGTGCCGGATGCGGTATCTAGAAAAGTCATTTTTTGGGTTTGGTATCAGATATCGGCGCAAAATTTTACGGGCCGACCGACACGCGGTATCTGTTAGAGATGCTCTAACGAAGAACCTTTGGTGGGTGTGAACAATTGGAGCATGGATTTTTAGTTGGGAAGCAAACCTACAGAGGTGCCCAGCTAACCCGGAATTCGTGCTCGCGCGCACCCTATATGCGTAAAAAAATATAGAAATTAGAAAATGTGTCGAAAAATTCTAAAAACAATTGGGGTTAAAGATAATCATGTATTATAGTTGTGTAAAAACTTTGACCAAGAAATGACTCATATACAAGTCCAGGCAAAAAAATGAAATTTCCGACTTATATAGCGTGTACGTAATGTTAATATAGTGTTGTTTCTGGAAAATCATTCACCCAGGTTGGATAAAAGTCGTTTGTTGGCAAAAAAAATTATACATGTACAATACTTGAAACCGAGAACCCAACCGAAAGTTTTAAATTTTTTAAATCTTTTCTAAATTACTAATTTTTTTACAATATAGGGTGCGCGCACACCCAGATTCACCGCTGCATTTTCCGGTGCCCAGCCCGGTATATAGATGAGAAGAAGAGTTGGGCTCAGTCTGGAGGAGGGCAGGGACAGGGCAGCCGAGGAAGAAATGAATGTTGCATCTAAAACCAAGATAACATCAGGTCGTGGGCCCCCTATATTGATTGCGGACAGACAAATACGGCAGAGAATATGTTTCTATGTCATTAACTACGCTCAGAGTTACAACTAATGAACGGCTGGGATTATAAAATGGAAGGTGAGATACGGGGTAGAGGCTTCCGCAGCTTGTCCAACGCAATGAGCGGAGTGGAACAGGAGTTATGCCAAAAAAAAAAGAACTTGTCTCTCACGCTTCCCCACGCGTGCACCGGTCGGCATGTGACGCTCGTCAGGGTCTAGCTGCGTGGAAACGGCCGATTTCGGTGTTCCCAGCAGGCCAACTTTTGGCGTGCTTTAAAACTCGTGCCATGCAGCAAACTCATGCGAGCCAAATAACCAAATGGGCTTATTTCTTCTCGCCGGATGCGAGAAACGAAAATCCAGCCTACCAAACACGCCCTAAGAGCATCTCTAGTAGATCAAGTAAACGTGCGGAAAGAAAAGGGCGTTTATAGGCCACGCAAAACCTGTGTTTTGGGCCGATTTTGCCTGTTTTATGGCTGCAGTTTGTGGTGTCTGTTTGGCAGGAGGCAAACTGAGTCTGCAAACCTTGAATTCGATTTTAACAATTTATTCACACAAAGCTCAAATCACAGCAACATAGATCAAATTAATGGATGTTTAAACACAAATAATCATCCAATAATCAAAATATAACAACAATAGTTAAATCAAATTACAACACGGGTTCAAATGAACAAATAACCAATGTACCGGAGGACAAATACATCGTTTAACTCATTGAATAAAAAAGAGGGAGACTTCATCGTCCATGTCTCAACCAATGATGTCGTATTAGGTCTTGTTAGAACTGGGTATGTGTGGAGAAGTTTTTATCTCCCGATATGTCTCAAGAAATGATTGAATGCGATCGGGGTTGCGTTCTGGCCTCATTCTGCTATCAACATTATCATAGAAGTTGGATATATGTCATCTGCTAGATAGTTGCCCAATGTGTAGTCATGGTTCATGACTCTGTAGTTGCCAGCCGATTGTTCATCTTTTACCAAACTGGCAAAAAGATTCGACCTATGCAACATATTGATATCGTCGAGCGATCTTAGCAACCCCAAAAAACAATGCGAAATCCACAAGTACTGAGATGCCACGGCTTCGAGCATAATGGTTTGACCATGGATTTTTCCACAATATTTCTCACGCCATGCGTTTGGGAAATTCTTCCACCTCCAATATATACAATCAATACTACCCTTCTTTCCATTCATAACCATGAGCCTCTTTGTGTCTTCTTCGTTGAGAGATCGAAGATATATACACTTGACAAAAGACACGGATCATGACCTTTGTAAATCTCTAAACACACCCAAGTGTTGTGACCTCGCTAATGCGTAGATATTCATCGGTATAATCTGCGGGAATGACATATGC
The DNA here is from genome assembly GCA_910589775.1 of Avena eriantha. Lineage (NCBI taxonomy): Eukaryota > Viridiplantae > Streptophyta > Magnoliopsida > Poales > Poaceae > Avena > Avena eriantha. Next base: position 102,753,934 of record OU342744.1, read on the forward strand.
AATCACTCGCATAGCTGCCGAAAGTTTGGTAGGCGCTAAATCCAATTAGCCCCGCATAATTTTTGCGGTGAATGAAACACCACGAATTGGCCTTGGTACCACCTAAGGAAGAGATGGCATAGACATGTGGGTACCTCGGCGAAGTTGTCGTGCATGAGTATCTCGTTCTTGAGCAAGTGGTTCCATGGAATGCAAAGTCTGCCGACCATCGAGCCTCGCCGTCGCGATTTCCTCCGGTCCATTTCCTCGTAATCATTGTTGAAGAGCGAGTCCTCAATGTCCAAATCATCAGACGACGATGAATCCTCAAAGAAAAGCTTCTCGCTTGGGGTCATTTGAAATTTTCGAAGACAAAAAATTACGCGATGAAGGAAATGAACGAATCCACGAGGGGAATCGGAAGCAAACCTTGTCCATGTCAGGTTTAGCAACCTCGGTGAGCTTGCGAACAACGTCGGTCGGTTCGAAACAGACAAGAGAAGCTACTTCTATGGTTGCAGGGTTTCTGAATCAAGTCACCTATGTCGACAATGCCCCAAATACCGGTATCGACACATCCATGGCGAGGCCTCGGCAACCACCACCAACAGTGGATAAGTGGTCGAATCGACAAATATGAGCTCACACGGTGCGGAATTGCAGATGCGGGCGGCGACGAGGTGGGTCGTAGAGGGGCCTGACTGGGCAGGAGACGGCGGCAGCGCGAGGGGGTGAAGTTTCAGCACTCCAACTTATCCATGCGTATAGTGTTTTCCCGCAGATGATAGGTTTTCACCCGGGAGAAAGTCCCCAGTCGTAGAACAATGCCTTCAACAAGGCTATTGCCAGGCACAACCAATTAAGGCCAGACCTTAGATTTTCACCCTACAAGGTAAGACTGGAAACTCCTCCCGTGTTATCGCCCCCACAAATAGTAGCTGCTGCGAGTCACAGATCACGTAGCCAGTTTCTCATCGCCACAAAGACTCAAATCACCATCGCCTCCCTGATGTTCCAGCTTTCCTGACATTCTCCGCTTTGACTTCACCATGGATTATTGAAGACATGACACATGATGGTAACAAATATCGGAGCTTTGCAACACTCCTGCTGAAACCAAACGGAAGGAAAAATGCACCCGACCAAATTCAATCTGATCTAGCAATCTCCAGCCATAGTATCCCATGGGAGTTCGCCGATGGAGCCTTCCTAAAATCAGCGCTCCAGACCAGATCATTGAGGATAGGAGCCAACAGTTCTTCATCTTCGTGTGGAAGGAACCCTAGGACCTCCACCATTATTTAGGCCAATCCAGTAGTCCCCACACCACCGGCCGACTTCTGTCTAACAGAACGAGCGAGTCAGCCTTCAGCCCTTTCAAAGCCATGGCTGAACCCACAGATCGGTTAGAGAGAGACCAAGATGCAGCGTTGCTGCCTAAGGCAACCACCATGCTGCTTCCATGTCTGCACCATCGCCCCCATCTTCTCCTCCGTGCCTCCCTTCCAAGACACAGGAAAACGCTGCTCGGGCGAGCACCACCGCCCGCCGCTTGGATCTACCGGCATCGCCCCTTGGTGTTCACCCCCGGTGCAAAGAGGATTCACGGAGACACACAGGTCGCCCTCCTCCTTCGGCAGCCTAGGCGAGGCCTCCACCGCCGGCACGGGCGGCGGCAGCGGCCCATTGGGGAGCGACGACGGTGGCTGGCTAAGGTTCGTTGGGAGCACCCCGGGATCGCCTCGCGTCTCGTTGCTACGGCTTCTACTATCCATACATAGTTTAGCATAGTGCGAAAAGGAAAAAACATAAGCTGATGGCACATCACAATCAGCCCAATAAACAGTGGTACATCATAAGTCTTCTGTGTGACAATGAACGGGGATCCCACATCCCGACGTGGGATCAGAATCGGGTGGACGGGGGGAGATGTGCCATGCCTCCTCAGTAAGGTGTCCGAACATGTCGTCAAGCCTCTCCCTGTCCTGGAGGCTGACGCCTACATAGCGGGTACCACAGCTGCAAAAAAACAAGAAATTTGAATATCGAGTCAGTGGAACACCGAAGGAACACTTTTTATATCACCATTTGATTGCGCGCCATCCACAAGATCCAAGACATTGCAGCAAACATAAAGTGTAAGAGGCAGTGCCTTGGGAGAATAATATGCCCGAGTGACACTACAAAAATACCCCCATACACGGCATATTTGTGGGGCAGCACAAGCGAAAAGTACCTGCAAAAGTTGGATGCGTGGCGGATGGGCAATCACGGCACCATTTTGTCGCAGCGGTCGTTTTTTCGCCACTATCATGTGATTCACGGCGCCTGTGTACGCCGCAATCCACATTTGGTGGGTACCATGACCGATTTCCTTTTTCCCTCCACTCTTTTCGCTTGCCCCGTTTAGATTTCGAATGGCCCCGCTTGAAATTAGACCGTCGCGACCCACCTTAGGAAAAATTTACCCTTTCCAAATTCCCCATTCCCCTCCGCACACTAAACCCTCGATTCTGGAGACTACCCACCCATTACGCTGTTGAGGCCGGTCGACAACGACCGGAAGTGACTCCCTTCCCCCGCCCTCCACCGATGTCGCCTATGTCATTGCAGTAAGTATTCCACATGAACTCTTCTTTTTTTCCACCCCCTTGTGTTTACTACCTCCATATGTGCATTTGACATGACTCTATTCCTATCGTTTTACCATCCTATAGATGGCACAACGAGGGAAGGGAAGGGCTTGTTCGCAGCAGGAAGAAGCCCCGGCTGTAATATCAGAATATGAAAAGAGAATATTGGAAACCATAGAAGCGAACAATGCAAGAATCAGGGAAAGGAATTTTGCACATAGGTTCCTTATACGGCCATCCACTCACGAAGATCCAGTTGTTCCTAGACAGAACAATGACACCGAGGAGGTGTGTATACATGCTTGCTTGTAGTTCTACCATTAATGATTTACCCATAAATTCTAATTTAGTCGCTTCTGATTACTCTTAAATTGCACTGACACCCTGCCGCACCAGATGAGCCTGAGGATGAACATGAAGATCTTTTTTTTCAAGAAGGTCAGGAAGTTGCAGAAGAGGATGAAGAGGCAGAGGAAGAAGAACAAGAGGATAGGAACAATGATGCCAATAGCGGGGATAAAAGTGGCACTGGTAATGAGGAGGATGAAGAGGAAGTGGCATGGGAAGACGAAGACAAAGAGTTAAACCAAGGTACATTATGAAATCTAAATTTTAGTTCACAATAGTGCTAAGTGAATTTTATTCCACAATAGTGCTAAGTGAATTTTAGTCCATAGTAGTGCTAACTGAATTTTAGTTCACAATAGTGCTAGCTGAATTTTAGTGCACATAACATAGCTTCCTACCCTAAGTTACATACATGCATCCTTGATACATGTAGTGCGAGTGATGAATAGGAGGAAATTGAGGGGTCCTACTAAGATGAGTTCAATAACAAGGAATAATGGCAGGTTCAAAATTTTCGTCAAATTCAACAAACTAGGAAAGCCTCGTGGACTTGCTATGGCCAACTTTGCCAACTATATTTCCTACCTAGCAAGAAAAGGTGACAGATCCTGTAGGTTTACAGACTGAAGGAAAGCTGATCAGAAGCAGAAGTTCTGGGATGTACTGAACGTAATCACAACTTTTCCCGTTAACCCTTCTTGCTATTTTACATCAGTTTTATTATCCTCACACATGCTTCTCAAAATGTGGAAATATTTTGTATTGATTCTTTGTGTAAAGATTGGGTAATGAGGTCAGTTGAAAAGAAATGTCATGATTTCAAAAGCATGCTGAAGAGGATGTACTACAACCTGCCTTGACTATTGAGCAGAACGTTGCAAATGGTTGTGGAGATAGAATGTCACACACTGACTGGGCAGCGCTATGTGAGTATTGGAGCTTGGATTCCACCAAGAAGAAAGCTCAAAAGAATGCAAAAAACCGTGCCAATCAAACAAATGCCCGTCATACTTCTGGATCAAGGAGTTTTGGCAGGGCGAGGTACATAGGGATGAGTAGCATCTAAACTGTCTACTTATACTTGGTATCTATTTTCTGAATGTTTACTTAGGTTTTTTTTGCTTCATATCATATATCTTAATGTGTGCATATTTTATTAGGAGAAAGCTCATGATGGGCCAACATACAAGAGCTGAACTGTACAAAGCCACACACACACGACCAAAGACAACATACCTGTTGATGAAGTAATTATTCACTATCTTCTAACATTATACTATTGCTTAAGACTGAGCAAAAGCGAGCCATCTGAGGCCATCTGCCCGCGCACACGTTTCTAGCTGTCTGATTTTCACCCTGACTCATCTCAAACTTGCAGTTTCTGGTGTTGACCGAAGTCTTATGAGTTAGTTCCTCCTGTCCCCGCCCCCACCCCATCCTATATCGATCCCGTTCCCCTCCACCTGAGCTCCCGCCCATCCTAGCCCCTCCTCCGTCTCCCCCAACAACCTGCGCCCCCCTCCACTCCCGAGCTATCCCTCTCACCTCCGCTCCCTTCGCCCCCTCCACTCACGAGGCCAACGCCTCCTGTCCAGCTCCCGCATCCAACGTCGGCCGCCTCTACTTCCCCACCTCGAACCTGCCTAGTACCGATTCAACATTGCCCCCGACCTCACGCACCCATCCGCCACCACGCTTTGCCGATGGTGAGAAAGCTAAGGATGAGGTGAGCGCGTGGGACGATGGGGGTGTGAGAGAGAGAGGGCGACACAGGTAGAGACGTTCCTATGCGGGACTATGCGAAGATGTCGCATCATCCTCACCGCTTTGACAAGAAAAATCAGGGACATAGGGCGTAAAAAAGGAATTGAAAAGGAGAAGAATCCTCTGCTCCCGAGCTCTACCTCTCACCTCTGCTCCCTCTGCTCCCTCTGCCCCATCCATTCACGAGGCCACCGCCTCCCGTCCAGCTCCCGCATCCAGCGTTGGCCGCATCTGCTCCCCCGCCTCGAATCTGCCCAGTACCAATTCAATATCACCTCCGACCTCGTGCACCCATATGCCGTCACGCTTTGCCAGTGGTGAGGAAGATAAGGAGGAGGTGAGCGCGTGGGGTGCTGGGGGGTGAGAGGGAGGGGGTGGCGCGGGTAGAGACGCTCCTATGCGGGACTATGTGAAGATGTCGCATCATCCTCACTACTTCGACTGGAAAAATCAGGGACATATGGCAAAAAAAAGGAATTGAAAAGGAGAAGGGTCGCAAGGCATGCGATGACGCGGCACAGAGTGATTGGCCAAAACACGAAATCTACAGTAACCGAACGGAAAAACGCTGAACAGAAAGCATGGAGGACTAACAGGTGATAAATGGTCGCGCCTTGTGAGAAACGATCATGTTTCATGTCACATCGACAATTAACATGTATGTATTCCTGAGACAAAGCAGAACAAGCTGATGTTTGCCCCTCTTAGGCTCTGCAACTGAATTTGCTTTTAAATATATTAACATATCTCGAGAATACATGAGATGCTTGTTTAAATTGATACATGTTCTATGTTGTTCCACAATTTCTACACGAGTTAACGAATATTGCAGTGTCCTTGACTTCGAGCATGCTCTATGATTAATGAACGAGTGGGTTCCATCGACTGTGGATCCAAAATAAATGTCACAAATTTTATTTTTCATTTTGATGTACATAAATTATCAAACTAGATTACATATTAGATATTGCTTTTATGTAAAGATTCGTGGCAACTTCTAGCCATACCTTCTCTTTTAAATTTTATTGACCCAGTGAATAATTTGGAATATATCAAGTATAAGTCCTGCATAGAATTAGTATATATGTAATCTGGTTGTCTATATTGACTAAACTAATCGTTTAATAATTCAGCCACTTATAAGTGTTGAATACAAAGTTGTGCCTTCCGTTGGAGATCTACAATCTAAATAGGTGCAAGCATCATTCCGAGGTAGTCGAACAAGGTTATTGTTTGATCTTCATAAGCTAGCTTGTTTTGACATTATTAGTTTTTTACCTGGATCATGTAACATGCCAGTGACTTGTGGTACTGAACTTGGTCTATTGCTCGATGTATTTTTGTTTGAAGTTTGCTCGATGTGACTTTTTGTTTACTTGTAGAAACACTAGTACCCCTATGTTTCTTATGAGCTTTAAGATGAAATAAAGGCCACTTCTTGCGTCTATGGTCAAATCTCTTAGTTTCAGACATGTCTAACACGTAAATGATACATATGTCTACTGATTAAAACATTCAACCCCGCACGTACTCATATATATAATTTATAGTAACATAAACAAAACAAAATATGTTACCAGTAGTGAATAGAACACACCTACCACATTCTAACAAATAGACTGTAGACGGCGCGGCAAAGCGCGCATGTTCACCTAGTACGATATATATAGGTGATGGTTAATGCTACTGCTAATGCTAGTACAAACAATATGCTAGGCCAATATGCAAAGAGAACTTCTACATGATCCAAGCCTTGAGTACAGAGATATTGAAGAAGATGACCTTTATGCCAGTGCCTTCCCAAAAGATACAAGAGGCAGAATTCGTGGATTGGCGTTGTTACCTCATGCCTGCAATGCGGTTGAGATCGCAAGAACATCTGCGAGGTGTACAGAAATAATAGAGGAGAAATGTGAGCTTAGGTCGACGAATGATGTCCTTATCGCCAGGTTGGATGCCTAGGAGGAAAGAATAAATGCAATGCAGAAGAAGTTGGATAGTCAAGAAAATTTCTCCTAACCAATCTTGCATAGCAGGGCAGAGCACTAGTCGACCAGAAGCTAGTGTACAATCACCTCTTCGAGGAATGTCTCAAGATGTGCAGCCTATCCTAGATGTGGCACCTTTTGATGCTATACATCTCAGAATTCCTGAAGTGGAACCTTGTTGTGTGCTACCTCCTTGTGGAGCTGTAATTACTCTCCCATCAAGTGTTAGAAGTGCTGAACTTGTTCCTTGTTTGGTGCTAGCTCGTACTATGGTAGCACCGAAAATAATTCAAACTCCTACTACTCCTTTATTGTCGACTCCTGTTGATAATGTGCTTACTTCAGTAGTATATTCCCCTGATCTGATTCTAGTTGATGTTGTCCTGTTACACCTCCAGATGATGCTGATGATGCTATAACTACCCCTCCAGATGCTACTAAGGATAACCCCCCACATTGTTGTTGTTGCTTCGAAGGGAGCTGCAGATTCATCTATTGGTGGAAATAGTTTCAAGAAGAAGAAATCAGGAGGTGGTCACTCTAGGCCTTCAGTTTTCATGTCATTGTCGCAGGTGATCATTGCACAATTCAGTACTTCTTCCTATTACCATGTTATGCATTCAACTGTTGACCTATGCACTTTTATAGTCCGAGGACCACCACGAAGAGGATGTTCTCAAGTCTTTGACTAGTTCGACTAACTGCGCAACCCAGGGACATGTCTTCCATACGTATGTTAGCTATTAGGAATGCATATGTTGTTGATGCTACCTTAACTTCCTATAGATTGAATATGAAGTGAGTCTGCGATCCATGACAAGTGATAGGAAAGTTTGTATTTGGGAAGTTAACTTGCATAGACAAGCATGCACTGTGGGATGATGGACAACTATTAGGGGATTATTGCGCCATCCTGATTTATGTTGAAGTGAAAAAGCATCTTCCCCTTCCTAGGCCACATGGAAAGGTTAAGAAGTTGGGCCAAGCTCTTAACGTCAACATTGCTTGGCCATTTGCAAATATATGTGAATATTGATTCCCAGCTGCCAGATTTATCAAATGCGCACATCCTGACAAATGTGTATCTACTGACTTCGTAGGTCACTACGGTAGAAGGAGCTTTTCGGTACAACAGTAGACCTATTTCTATTCTTGAATCAAACAATAGTATGTCTGGTCTTTTAGCTAATATATATGCTACTATACATATTTCCTTGTTTGCAGCAAAGTGATTTATAGTTCTTTTTATTCCTTGTTCATCGGGAGTTTGCGGCAGACTCAACTGAAAGCCAGGCAATCAACACTTCATCGTAGCACTTTTTACCTTGGACTAGATGGGTTCCCTGTTGATCAAAGATTGAGTTAATCCGTGTGAATTCGATTACACTTAAAATTCTTTTTAAAACTTGTGTGATGGATGTGTCAAAACTAATTATGATGCCTTCTGTAGTGCTACGATGAATGTGTTGGATACTTTGTTATGCTATATATTCGAATTTGTGTTGTGATATTTGGAAGCATCATGTGTGATTTGGTGTAAATAAAGGGAACCCTAAATATAGAAACCGCTGGCTAAATTGCTGCGTCTAGAAGCATCATTGGAAGCACTAAAATTATGCTGTGCACGGGTTACATAAGGCGGCACGATATTGTGCCGTTGTCTCACAGCTGCCACGACACCTAAGGCAGTGCCTATCTACATGGGCCGCGCGTAACCCCCTTGTTGTCGCGATCATGTTGTGTCGTGCCAAAAAATCCGCCGCCGGCCGTGAATCCTGACACAGTTATCCGTGACGCCTTTTTTTTGCCACGCCAGCCTGAACATGGCGATTAAGGATGTGCCTAGGTCCTTAGTGTGAATTGTGCAAATAGCGCCTTCATGAAAAAACTCCAGAAGCAGAATTAGGATCTCCATCGAGGAATTATGGTCCTCATCCCGAGGTACCGCTACCACATCTCCACTATGAGTAGTTGTTGCTAGGTAGCCAAGAACATGATGCAATACCCATGCCGCATGTCCAGGTTCTCCCGTCATGGTCAGCTCCAACCTAGGATAATGCCCATCATCGCTATCGCCGCTGCTATGCACCAGCTTCTCCACAGCCTTATCAAGCTATTATCTTCCTACTAAGCATTCATTTCCAGACGTCTCCTACTCCTTCCGACTATTGTCAAGGCAGTGCTATACTTTCTAGCTTTGTTTTAGGCCGGCTACGGTGCGGCCCTTAGTGTGCGATCCCTTACAGATTCATCCCAAGTCATCGCGTGTCATCTCATGCATGATTGTGGATCACATCAGTGTGTCAGTGCAAGATGATGTGACCATGCAGATTATACTCATGTTTTAAGCATAAATATCATATTTGTGTTCCGAAGTTTTCAGTTGTCTATTTGCTCAAACTTAGTGATGGAGAAAGCTGTTGAACCTCCACAACCACGGAGAGAATGTGTACACACTATTGGTGTCCTATACGTACAAGATTGCTCGAGCTGTTAAAAACGGGATATCTTATGGTTGGTAGGAATTGATCTCATGAGATATTTTTGCATTGAAGTTCTATATACTCTTATTTTTGTGTTGCTCCGGACTTGAGACGTTTTGACTGCTTTTTGTTCATGCGATTTATTGAAGCAAGCTTGAAAGTGTAACGATACAAAGCTTTCCCTGGATAATTTCTAGATACCCCGTCGCCACCGCAAGCCAACATCGTCCAGAACACGTGCCTAAGGAAGGACGTTTTGCGTGGATACTATCCCAAGACACAGACTGTTTTCTTGCAAGGATAAATGATTTCCATTTTGGATACTCTAACATCTAAGTTTTTCTACTAACACGTTCAGATCTTTCCTATATCCCTTTGCCTTCCCCACACGTAGAATAGGGCGGAGCATGTGGTGCTGACGTGGCCCTCAAACATGCATAGTGTTCGAGGCGCGTGGCTCGGTACTGAGCATAGCAATGTAATTCTTGTAGTTCAAAAATTCAGGCATCTCAACATCACCTATAAAAGAATTACCAAAACCTCCAGGAAACATGCGCAATATTCTATGCATATTTCGTGTCACAATTTTGTTACTTTTGTCTCGTGCAAAGTTTAGGTAACATGATGCAAAAAGGGTAAAAGCGTCTTTTCGTGTTCATATTTTACTTCGTTAGTGTCTAAAATGATCTAGAGTATCATACTAGATAAAAAATTACACCAAGAATCAAATGAAGAAAAATAACTTGGAGGCCCAAATAGGGACTTCTATTTCCAGGTAGTGCGGATAAGGAATTATCCCTAAGCAATTACCATTTCTTCTAGTGCATATTTGAATGTCGCGACAAGCATCATGCGTGAACAACAAAGATACATCGACAAAGTTGTCCGCCGATGTTACTTTGGTCAGCTATGCCAGAACTCAACTCTCCAATCCCCAAATCCCTGGATTCCCGTCCACGAAAATTAACATAAAATCGTGTTCATGGAATTTTTTAGGGTAAAAACTCACCAAAAAATCGCTCGGCCTGTCTAGGATAAAGAGATTTTCCTAGAATGTGGGTTGTAAGCATGCATACACCGAAGACACACTCCCGGCCCACACATGCTCCACCCAGTGCAGAGGCAACATGTTTGCTCATATAGTGTACGGTGGTGGACCACCACGAATGCATTTTGTCTGTCCATGAAAACAACGGTGTACTTGAAAAACCCCTTGTTGCAGAGGATGTTGGTCTGTTTGTCCATGTAGTCGAACCGCAAGTCTTGCTCGACCCTCTCCAGCAGCCACTGGAATACCTGTGCCTCGAAGTGCACAGTCGGGACAAACGAATGAATCCCTCGATGCGCTCATGTGCACCACATAGAGCCTACGCCAAATGTCCATTGGTGAGGCTCGTTGTTCGCTCGACCTGGGATGCCATCAGCCGTCGTCCAATTTTTTACTGCACTCCTCATCCTGATCTAATTCGTCAATGCGTATGCTTGACACTAACCACTTGTATCCAGATGTCTCCTATTCTTAGTGTTAAGATGGTCCCATATCTTCTTGCAGTAAGGAATGAACAACGACTAGTGTGATCGTGAGCAAAAGGGCACGGCGGCACGAGAGGATTAGGCGATACAAGCTGTAGTTGTAGTAACACATCATGTCAAATCCCGTATTCTGAAATTTTCCCTTTTCTATGCTAACAATTAGTTAGTGGACATAAAGCTGGCGAACCACCTCGAGTATGGAGCATGCAATCGGTTGCTCCCCGGTCGTATATATATGCACATGAGGGCTCGATTTTGTAGTTAACCTGTGGTTGGTACAATTCAATTTCATGAGATTTCTTTTGGTAAAGTTTATCATAAATGCAAACCATTAGTTAGACCATGTGCTGTCTTTTTTTTTCCAGACGTGAGATTAGCTTTTGCTGCAATTTGAGTTGTGAATTTGATTTAGCCGGTGTCCGTTTTTTCTAGAGGCCCGTTGGGGCGGTTGGCAGGGGGCTTCCGGCCCCTCTCTTCGCTCAGCGCATGAACAGTAGTTTAGGGCATGTATAGTGACATCTAGTCAGCCGTTTGTAAGAAAGGCCACGTAGGAAAATAGATGATGTGGAGGAGAGATAAAACAGAAAACTGCACAGTCCGTCTGTAAAATTAAAGACGGTCTGTTGCCGTGAAAATCGCCCCTTACCGACGGACTCCTCCCATTGTACAGGCCGTCGCTTGCATCGTGGTGTGCAAATCGTCGTGGATCTCTGCACAGCCGTCGCCGGCACAAGCTGCCGTTCCCCGCCCCAGCATGGTTGTTTCGTCGATTCAATCTCCGGCAACGGACAAGCAACCATAGAATCCCGCGGCCACTTCCTATGATTTCTTCTCCTCGACCATGGATTGGTACGATTTGTTCTTCTCAGATCCCCGATTTGGACAGTACCTTGTTATAAATTTCCGTGTGTCCTAAGTGAATCTGAAATCAACCTTATTCTTGTTGAGGTTGGAGGGGATTTACTGCTTGCTCTAGTTGCGTTCCATCCACTCCCTTTTCTTGATTTATTCTCGTTTGAATGTTTCAAGGGGTATGTAGCTTTTCAGTTGGTTAACGTTTCTCAAAGCGATTTGATTGTTATAGACAGCCTAAATAGACTCTATTGTACGTGGTGTCTCTTGGGTTGTCTGTAGCTGACGTGGGGAGATGGTACAGACGGCCATCGTCTAAACTAATGTACATGCCCTTAGACAGCTATAGACAACGACAAAAACATCTTGTACAACCAGGTGTCTTTTAGCCCATCTCTAACATGCAACGGTTTTTACCCGCAAAAAAATAAAAAATAACATGCAACGGTTTTGAAAAGAACGCCAGAGATGAGACCAAGTCCACCACGCCTTTGCTGAAAAAATCGCTCTCGATCTACTGCCCATGACATGCGACGGCGCACTCGATACAACGGGAAAGAGGCAGTCAGTAAGCCGCGATTTTCATGGTAACAGACCGTCTGTATTTGTACCGACGGACTCGCTCGTTTTTCCGTTATTTTTCCCCTACATCATCTAATTGATTACGTGACCTACATTATATACTAGTGTACATGTATGTCCATATATAGGAACCCACGTGGCTAGCCATGGAGGATTGGAAGACTAAGGGCATGAGCAATGGTTCAGATAGATGGTGTCTGTAAAAATTCTCCATGTCACCTATAGACGTTAATGTAAACACCATGTACAGCAGGTCGTCATTTTGGCTGTCTATAGTGCAAGAAACCGACGTCTTTTGGGCAGAGAAAAGAAGAAAGTTTCTATAAGATTTTCGTATAAATAACCGACGCATGGCATACAATGGGAAATTGGCTGTCTGTATGAAGCGTTTTTTACGGCAATCGACCGTCTCGCTAGTTCTAGACAGCCTCCTTCTTTCTCATGGGTCTCACACCTCCACCTCATAAAAAATCTGACATGTCATCCACTACAGACGGCTTACATTGGACCACTGTACATGCCCTAAGAAAAATGGGCAGTTGCAATCACGCAGACTCACGCGCATACGTCCTGTTTCTCTCTCTCTCTCTCTTCCTTCTCTTTCCTCCAACTCATCTAAAATCCTAGTTGTCACCTCTTCTAGACAGCTGATTAGACACTATTATACATGCCCTCATGGCGAACTCTGACGAGGATGGCTCTGACTTAGACGTACACATCATCATGGTGCACCGTCCACGCCTTTGACGGATCCCGGGCGCGATCTGCCACTCGAGACCTCTTCTAGGTTGCATAAGAGGTTGGACAAGAGGAAGGCTCAAAGTGAGGAAGCCATGGAACTCCTTTCGCCTAAGCCAAGAATTTCGTCTGTGGTGAGTGGAGGCATGGTAAGTAATTTCAGGAAGGAGGCTAGTCACCGTCGATTTTCACTATGAAAAGTTTTGATCCAAAGGAATGAATCATGGTCAATTAATTGAAAGGGGTATCGACTGCAACCAAGAAAATATGGTAAGCCCGATGGATCGCCGCGCAATCTTTTTTTTTGCTGGCGACCTGCGCTTATTACCGATCGTGGTCAATCCTGATCCATACCACATGAACTTAATTCCCACATGATTAATAGGAGTGGGGCTCACATGGCGATGCCTTCAGGAGTAGGTAGAATTTTGGTTCTTTGGCGTGCACGTGCTCCGACAAAGTTCACGACCAACAGTTGCCAACGATTAACTCTGCAAACCTCGGATCAATTGAAAGTTGTCAACGGAAGATCTTATCTGAATCATTTTCATTGTTCTAGGCTAGATGGGCATAAGGCCCATAGTCCTACACGATTTTTTCGGCTAACGACAAAGGTCAAGAGGGTCTGCTAAGAGCATCTCCAGCGGTGGCCCCCACCCGAGTTGGGGGGAGGGGGGTGGAGGCCAAATAACAGCCAACATAGGAGGCCCCCAACCGGCGCCGGCAGATTGGGCCGCCCTCATGTCTGTCCGGTAGTCCCTTGCCGCCCCCGTCGGTTCCACCGTCACCGTTTTCTGCTGGTTCCGCCATCGTTTTGGCCTATTCTAGCACTGTTTCGCGCCTGCTCAGGCTGGCTCCCACCATTTCTATGAGGTTGCCACCGCTTCGCGTGGGCTTTCCCGCCAAGTGGCTGCTCCGTTATAAAAAACAGGCGGGCCCTATGGAGTAGCGGTGCACCACCACACCTCCAAAAACAGCCATGCTCGGCATCTCTATTCCTACAGCCCACACACGCAACCCACACGAAGGCCGTGCCGCCTTTGATAGCGAGGATAGAGACGGTAGCTTCTCCGACTTCGACGAGCCAGCAGGGAGGCCAATCGACCAGCGGCTGACACTGACCAATATCCAAGCGACGTGTGGCCGGGCGCAACAATAAGGAAGCTCCCACATGTCGCCACGACCATACCGAGGGTCGGTTAAACGGAACACCAGTGAGCGCTTAGGGTTCGACATCCTCGATTGCATCTTCTATCCGCGTCACATCCATCGGCAAGAACTCCAGGATGCGTACGTTGACTACTTGTGCGCCTCTCGTCCAACCCCGGTGACACGGCCATGTGTGCCCGCCTCGACCGAGGTCGGTAGGAGTTGGAGACGGAGAAGATGATCTACCTCTCTCTCGAAGATGAGCGGGGCCTCAATGAGCAATCGCCGAGGCGTCCCGGCGAGGGAACCTCCAGACGCCGTGACCCGTAGCCAGCTACGCTAGTTGTTTTTCAATTCCTATGTAAAAGTTTTCAATTTCTATATAATATTGAATGGAACTATGTGTTAATTCTATTATGGTTTGATCGCTGGGGTCCGCCGGTGTGGGGTGGCTTCCTCAAAGCACCGGCAGTTTGGGCATCGGCCCCCAAAATAATTGTCGATACCAGCCATCCTTTGGGGAGGGGCGTGGAGATGCTCTAACCAGGAATGAAAACAATATGCTGAGACATATGCATTTTCACTTAGCCATGCCATGTGTTGTTTCTTTTGTCAGAGGCAGAGGCATTTCAGGAACCAACAACAAGGCAGTGGTTGTTCCTAAATTCATAGCTAATAGTACCTGTCGTGATAGTGCTCCCACGTCCCTCGGACACAGCAGATGAAGTGGTCGTTGTTTCAGTTTCAGTTTCAGTTTCTCCTAAATCTTCATGATTAATAAATAAACAAAATGATGGATTCATTTCATGAAAACAAAAAATTCCCAGTAAATGGCAAGAAAGAACCCGCGAGATCTAAACTACTAGATGAAATGAATAAGTAGAATATACCTGATCTAGTTACCCTCAAATAACACGAGCGTTAACGATCTAGAGATCGTCGGTGATGTATTAAATCACTTGCGTTGGTTCAAACCGATGTAGATCTTGACCTTTGAGATCCGTGTACCGAACAAACGGTACCTCCACGGTATCCACACATTCCCCTATGGTGATATATCTTCCTTCTTGATCCCGCAAGAGCTTGTTAAGATCTTCGCGAGAATCCTACATCACAACGGTTGTGCTACTATGGTGGAGAGGATTTCTGTAGGGCTTCCCCTGATCTAATCCAAGGTAGGGAATAACCTCATGAGAGAGAGGAGAGGCCCAAGGGGGCAAGGTTGTGTCGACCCCTGATGCTGCCCCTACTTATATAGGTGGCATGGGGAGGGGCTTTCCCCTCCTCCAAGCCCTCTCTAGGGCCAACACTCAATGGGAGAGGGAGAGTCCCCCTCCCATGGTGCCCTTCCTAAATTGGGGTTTGGTGCTAGGTTGACGACCAATTGGGTCTTGTGGCCATGGAGCCCTAGCCTAGTAGGGCCAGGGTGCCCCCACATGGGCCCATGTGGCCCCGCTTCACATGTGGGCCCCACCATGGACCCTCGGGAACCTTATAGAAGATTCTACAACATAGAAATATTCCGAACTTTCCCGAAACCCTAAATAACCATTAGCGGGACTGCGATGCTCATACTGGTTCCTACATATTCAACAGAGTTCTTTTCGGTTCAACCACAATATCAAATATTCAAACAATCAGGTATACGATTCCTTTTGTATCGTGATATGTTACTATCCTGAGATTTAGTCGTCGGCATCACAATACTGATACGTCCATTTTGCATCACTATTCTATGTCATAATTCACTGTTATTCATTGATATATTTCGTATTGAGAGGTGATACTTATGTTATTTCATTTGTTTTTGCATGGTTGATGACTTTTGGAGCATGGACTGCTGCAGTCAGGATTCTGATGGAAAAGGTGCTGTTTGGAGGAAAAATTCGCGAAGATCACAAAATTCAGGAAAAAATACAGAAAATCATATTTTTCTAGAAGACGAAGGAAGCCAGAAGGGGGGATGGAGATTGGCCACAGGGGGCCCACATCATCCCCTGGCGCGGGCCAGCCTAGGCCGCGCCACCAGGTGGTGTGTCCGCCCTGGTCCACCCCTGACACTCCCCTCTGGCGTATATATTCCTCCCAAAATCCTAAGACTCGGGGAGCGATCACAGAAAGATTCCGCCGTCTCTGCGGGACGGAAAACACCGAGAGAGAAAGATCTCTCCGGCAGATAGAATTCTGCCGGGGGAATTCCTTCCCGAAGAGGGGAGATCGTCGCCATCAACACCACCATCAAGCTGGACTTCATCGGGATCATCATCATCACCACCATCATCACCATCAACACCATCATCACCATCTCCATATTGTTGTAACAATTGAGTTGAATCTTGCATTAGTTCTTAGGGGAAACTTTCCCGATGTTGATTAGTCTTTGTAGTTGATGCTATTGAGTGACCCATTGAATTATTATTTATGTTCAGATTGTTATACATTATTATTCCATCTCTGATCATGATCCATATGATGCCTTGTGAGTAGTTCGTTTTGTTCTTGAGGACATGGGAGAAGTCATGTTGTTAGTAGTGGAATTCTGCTGAGAAAGATTCAATAGTTTGATATTTCAGTTGTGGTGTACTTCTTCTAGTGGTGTCATGTGAACGTCGACTACATGACACTTCACCTATATGGGCCTAGGGAATGCATTGTAGGGAGTATATATATATATATATATAGATGTATTTATACGAGTTTAGGGAGAAGGGGTTGTACTGGATCAAACCCCAATATATTATACATGCAGTTTTCCTGCATGGTTAGAAAAAAAGAGAATTATCGTGGCACCAGAAAAAAACATACTAGTATGAAATTCAAGGGTGCTAACCGAACCATTATAAGAATTAGGTGAGTTCATTCCGAGTGTCTTATATTCCTATTCTCAAGTTAATATTGATCCTGCCCTTCTTGCATTGAGTTTTTGCTAGAACTATTTTATGCTGGAGGTGAAGTTATGAATATTTTTAATTAGTATCATCGTAATTAATGAAAATGATAGAACTAAGTTGATTAGCTAAATTATATTAAGTTTGCATTTTGTTTTTTTCAGGGAATTGTTTTCCTTTTATTCACTGTCATTTTTTAAAATTTAAGTTGTCTTGTCGCTGTAGTTAAGTTTCTTTCAACATAGAACTAAGTTGATTAACCATATTAGCCTAAGTTGCATTTTATTTTCTGCAAGGAGAATTGTTTTTGCTATGATTCACCATCCCTTTTTCCAGTTAAGTTGTCTTGCCACCGAAGTTAAGTTGCTTTCGATATAGAACTAAGTTGATTAGCCATATTAGTCTAAGTTGCAGGAGGGTTGTTTTTCTTTGATTCACTGTTCCTTTGTTAAAATTAAGTTGTCTTTTCACTACAGTTAAGTTGTTTTCGATATAGAACTAAGTTGATTAGACATATTAGCCTAAGCTGCAGGAGGGTTGTTTTGCTTTGATTCACTGTTCCCTTGTTAAAATTAAGGTGTCTCATCACTGCAGTTAAGTTGCTTCCAACATAGAACTACGTTGATTAGCCAAAGTTGCATCCTAGTTTTTTGCACTTGGCTTCTTACTTTGTCCATCATCTTCACCTTCCTTGATGTCATCATCAATCGGAAGATGACTAATCTTATTTACAACATTCACCTTCACCTTCTGTATTTCTTCTTTGATCATACATTGTTGCTTCTCCGAGATATTAGTGTAAGCTGCTCCCTATCATGTATTATTACTCGTATCGGGAGTAGTTTCTATAGTGTTCAGGGTAATCGAGCGAATGTGTAGGTTCTAGTCTAGTGAGTTGTAGGCTACTATCTATTAAGTTGTTGCATGATGTGTGTTTATCTAAAATTGTGTTGCTTTTCAGGCTTCTCCAGCAATTTTTTTGAAGACAAGGAACATGGATGTTACTTCCTGTGTTTGGCTACATTGCAGTTTCTACAACTTCATCAGGTTCCTGTTGTTTTTTGCAACCTGGTGTGGAATCTAACAAAAGCTCTTCGGGATTAACTAAGTTGCAGGTATAAACCACTTTGTTGTTCCAAATCAATGGTAGTTGTTTTGCTTCTTCCTTTCCTTTTAACTAACTTGATTTTATCAAAAGGCTTAAGTTGGTTCCAGCGTCTAACTAAGTTGTTTTTATAACCTAACCAACTTGTTTTAAAGGATTGTCCCAAGTTTGCATAGTGATTTGGCAGTGACTGGGTCTGGGAGGTGTGGGAACGAGTTTTGGCATGAGTGGAGCTGGTAGGGGTTTTGTTTTTCCCAAACACCTTTGCTGGGCTAATGTATGGGGGCAAACTTTGTATTTTGTGGTCGGAGGCTGGTTCGTAACAAACTAACCGGGTAGAGGTTTCCTATTTGGGTCGAGTGCTAGGATGGAAAAACGAGCATCCGAGTGCGCGCTAGCCATGTCCATTTTCTTTTATGATCGATTATGTGAAGCAAAGTCAAGTCTTCGTCACGACCGCTGTCGACGCCCCATGTGCATGGCTACGAGGGAAGCTGTTCATAACCATCCGAGAGTCACATGACAGGCGTTTCAACAGTCTGCGATCGGAGACGACAATTAACTACAAGAACACAAATAACCGGCCATGCGACACCATGCATGTTCTACATGGCATGTGACAATATGGATGTGAACCGGCTGGAAGAAGCCCGTCGTTGGAGGGCACGCCATGATCAAGCAGTCCTCCTCCAACCGATGGAGAGGCGGAGACCACGAGGCAGAGGGCAGCCGATGACCGGTGGTGGAGACGCGCAATGGACGCATGGAGTACCCATGTCGACCAATTCTTCGTGCAGATAATCGTTACTGGCTAATGGAGTAACGTGATTTGCATCATCGGATCTGGACACGTCATTATCTGCACTCGTGTGATCGATCGTGTCTGTGCCCGATGTCGCTTTCTTGGTCCTTGTTGTCGCTCATGGTTAACCCGCCTCCTATATACCTACGTACGTACGTCCAGCTACGAACATGCATGATGCTGACATTGCAAGTAGCCAAATGGTACATTTTGAACTCGCACAATGTCGCTTTTCTCGTGTGCAACTCGGAAATCAGAACATGGGTGGATGGTTTTCGGTGTGCCCACCAGTTGTCTGGAAAACAATGTGGCGCACCCCACGTTCCTGCCGCCTACATCCGTGGTCTTCCGGACAACAGCGACGTGTGACCGAACAACCGCGCATTCTTTTGCCGCCGCTAGGAAATCACCATCCCGGGATAACTTGTCTACGTCACGAAGCACGGCCACTTCGCACCCATGAACGCAGCAGGTGTGTCGCGCGTGTGTCATGTCCACATATGCTCCCATCATCGTCAGCTCCAACCTAGGATCCTGCCCATCGTTTCTCTCGCAGCTGTCGTGCACCAGTCCTTCTGCAGCCTTATTGAGATGTTACCTTCCAACTAAGCATTCATTTCCAGATGTCTCCTACTCCTACTGACTATTGTCTAAGCAGTGCTATCTCTTCTTGCTTTGTATTTGGCTGGACTACGGTGATGCCCTTAATTTGTTATCCCACCCAGGTTCGTGCCAAGTCATACCGCACCATCTAACGCATGATGGTGAACCACAACTATGTGCCTGCGCAAGATGACATGATGATACATATCATACTCATGTTGTAACCAGAAATATCATGTTTGTGTTCTCAAGCTTTCCGTTGTCTATTTACTCACAGTTAGCGATGGAGAGAGGTGAACCTTCTTAACCACGGAGAGAATGTACACACACTCTATTGGTGTTGGTCCTATATGTACAAGAAGGCTCGGGGTGTTAACAATGGGGTATCTTGTGGTTGTTAGGAATTAATATCGCGAAATATTTTTGCATTGAAGTTGTTCATACTTTTATTTTATTTTGCACCAGACTTCAGATGTTTTTGGCTGCACTTTTGTCCATGATATTTATTGAAGCAAAATTGAATGTTTAACAATACCCTGTCGGCACCACAAACCACCACTGTCCCGCACGCATATAAAACGACACCCGTGTGGCACGTCCATGGAGGGCTTGAGGTAGGACATTTTTAATGGATACTATCCCAAGCCACAGACTATTTTCTTAAACGGATACATGATTTTATTTTTGGATACTCTAAAATTCAAGATTTTATACTAACATACTCAGGTCTTTCCTATATCCCGTTGGCCTGCCTGACACGTACACAGTAGGGCGGAGCATACGGCACATACATAGCCACATGGCTCTCTAGTGAGCATAGCACTATAATTGTTTTAGTTCATTTCTTGGGATTATCTACCTAATAGGTCTAAGAAATCGCACCTAGTATCATATTATCTACCATTAGTGCTTAAAATGAACTAGAGTTTCATATTAGGTAAATAATTATACCAAGTATCAAATGAAGAAAAAGAACTAGAGTATCATCGTAATTCATGAAAATGATAAGCGCTTTATCTTTTTTTTATGAGTATGCGTCACCTCTTAGGCTCGGGCCACTGCTGGCTCTCAAACCACAAGAGATGCGAGCACCACAAAATGCAAATACAAGGGACGAGAGCAAGGCTGCTTGCAACAGAGAGGCTTCGACTGGCTCAGCTGGTGTTTCGTCTTTGCTTCTTCCTCCTCTGTCTTTGGTTTCATCTTCTCTTAAGGTCCTTGGCCCCAAATTAATATTTGGATACTTGGGTTTGAGTTCCAACAACAAATAATCTCTGAACCAAGTATTATCTCCGTTCCGTATCCGTGGTGACTGAGCTCTTGGATGCATATAATCTCTTTATTTGAATTGTGTTTTAAACGTATTTTGCAATGTCAAAAATATCCGAAAAAATTATAGACGCGTACATGCCTGCATTCTAGATGCGCACAAAATTGTTTCACGGAAAATTAACTTTGGGCAGGGATGGGCTCGCGATATTTATAGACGCGTACATGGATGGGCTCGCGATATTTATACATTTCCAATCTCTTGTTTTCTTAGAAATATGGTCTTGACTTTGGGCAACGAAGGAACTGGCCGTAGGAGCATATAGTAGCCTTTTCAGATTCACGTGATATACATGGGGATCTGATAGGGACATCGTCAGCGAGCTGTGACAACAGTCAGCTAAGCCTGCGTACAAATTACTTTCGTTTTGGGCCAATCTCCTGAGTTATTCTCTCATCAACAAACAACTTATCGCGATCGCTTCTTGCTTTATCAGTTGACGAATAAACTGATCAATTCAGCCAGATAATCGCAAGATAATATGCTGAACATTCCTAGCAAAGAACTTCTGGATCAACAAATCTCCGCTTTCCTCACGGCCCATAATTTCGTTCTTTGATCGATTATCTGAAGCAAAGTCAATTTTTGGCCACGAGCACTGTCGACGCCACGGCGCCATGTGCATCACTACGAGGGCAGCTGTTTCATAAGCATAAGGGAGTCGCTCAGTCGCATGGCAGGTGTTCCAACAGACTACCGTCGGAGACAGTAGTTAACTACAAGGACTTTCCTCTTAGCAAAAAACAAAATACAAGGACTTTCCATGCATGAACCAGAACAGCGATGGAAAAAAGAGAAAGATAGGTCAATATGCATGAACTATATGCTCACGTCCACTCATGTAACTAACAATAAACATCAGATAGAATCATCGATGAACGATTGCCTCTTTCTAGACACATGTATGTTCAGAGAGGACACATGTTTATTCCTGAACATGGAATAGAGCGCCGATGTCTTTGTCATGTTAAACGGCATCATATGTCCCCCATTTTATCGCAACTGACCAGAAGGACACTCACATTATTTTGTTCACCCCATCTCGTCGCACACCACTTAGCACATACTCTATTGTGATTGATTCACACAATTTCTCAACTCATTTCACTTTGTGATACTTCGTCCCCCCCCAATCGACATCAGTAGGGCAATGCCTCTGGTGATAGTCGCCTCTTTAGTGATTACTTCGCCACTATATATATGGGAGCAGATGTTCACTAAAGCTTAACCGTTGGCAATACATTCATGATAATTATACAAATTTGGATGACCTCACAAAGAAAATAATTATATTAATGTTGCGCACAGTAGCAAAATCCACCTCGACTCATAGGTGTAGATGCACCCACGGCCTAAAAACATATTTCAAAATTTTCAAAAATTCCGGAAAAATCAAAACCGTGCAATTATGTATATTGCAGTTGAGTGCACGCTACAATCAAAACCGCTATCTGTACATGTATGCGCTTTTTGTCTCATTCCCTGCAACACATCTAGCGAGTATATATACTTGCACAAAAGAGAAGTGATAAAATTAATCAATTATTAATTTTCCATCAAATCAAATTTAGGTGTAACTGATGTATTATATTGCAGAAATATCCTCTCTTTTTACCCTAAAAAAAAGAAATATCCTCTCTTTTTTTGTGGTAAGAAAATTAAAGACAATGCAATCGATCATCATGCTCATTCAGACGATGCTCTTCCATGGTGCTTACCATCAATCCCTGGCCCACCCCAATTATAGAGCTAAGTATTATATCCCGTCCATGTGAAGGAGAAAGGCCCATGGCTCACTAGTAGAAACCGGGCAATTTGCCCCGGTTCGTAAGGGCCTTTAGCCCCGGATTTCGAACCGGGGCTGCAGAAGCGGGACTAAAGGTCCAAGCTTTAGCCCCGGTTCAGTTACGAACCGGGGCTAGAGGTCCAACCACGTGGCCTGCTAGGCGTGCTGGGCGGCAGGACATTTAGCCCCGGGTCGTGTTACGAACCGGGACTAAAGGTTCCGTGCCGCGGCAGCATTTTGGGCCATTTGGCTGCCGCGGCAGGGGATGGGGTTTTAGGGTTTTGTGTTTTTCTTTTCATTTTGTGTTTTGTGTTTAATTATTTTTCATTCTGTGTTTTCATTAGAAACAAGTTTTCGTATACATACAGAACGCTACTACACAGTACTTGGCCACATTGACGCAATATATAATATAATTACTCTTACAAGCATATATGGAGTCCCAACAAGGTCCAGAGCATGTCTATTTGATTACATGGAGATCATTAAATGGATGCTTTAGGGTCTACTTATACAGTATTCTCCGCGTGGGTCTATGACCTCGTCGAGAAAAAATACAGCAAATTCCTCTTGGATTGCTATTAGACGGTCCTCTCGTAGGAGCTTGTCCCGCATCGCGTCCAACTATGTAAAAAGGAGATCGTATGGATTAGACTCAACACGATTTTTTGTAATAAAAATAAAGTGTGAATATATTGTTTACTTACTCGAACATTTTCCGAAGGCTTCTCAATACTGATGCGAATGAACTCGCACACGTAGAATCCACATAGATTAGTTCCCTGTGGCTGCCTCACGCACTTTACAAGAATATAATTCAATCAAATAATAACGCTAGCATGATAAATGCACATAAACTAGAATTAAATAGATGCGCGGACCTAGCTCGTACTACTTACCGAGAGTGATTTAAAAAATAGCTCCTCACGCCATTGACCGCGGACATGTTTCTTGAACTGTGTCCAAACCCTACCCGACAAAGAAAATTAATGTGTGAGTTAATAACTACTTGATATCCTAGAAAATGAACGAAATAAACCGATATAGTGCGATAATGGTTGAAATTACCTCTGGAGCGCATCGATAATGATGCGGTAGTTTTTAATGTCAATGTTTAGTGAGTCCATGATGTGAACTCTTCCCATGTCAAGTGAAATGCTTAGAAGAATCCAGTGGTACCTACGCAAGGTTTACATACGTCAGTAACTCATCATTTACACTGAACATCGAGTAAGAAAAAGTTAATGTGTACAAAAACTCACTTGCCGTCGTGGTAAGGAAATAGTATTTCGTTACAGAAATGATGTTTCGTGAGAAACCGCAACAAGTTGTGCTCGGTCTCCAGTGGTTTATCCTTTAGTATAGATCCATGAACTCGATGTGGGTCAATGTACCCAAATCCGTTGATAGCCTTTCTTTTACAATCGAGTATCTTCATTCTGCATCATTATATATAGCGTACAAAAGAATATAGTGAGTATACTTACCGGCAATGAATTGAAAAAGCTGAGATAGAGACCTAATTACATAAATAAAGTAATCACTTACAAACAATACGAACTGAGGATAGTTTTGTCGAGTTCCTTTAGATTAAATAACTGAAATAATTCTGTAAATTCAATAGGGACCTCGTCTTCAATGAAGTAATGCGATTTTCGAACTTTCAGTATGAGCCAGTTTCGCTGTTCTTTTGATGCTTTCATGTACCATTCATGGAATCGTCGCATTTGTGTTGGCATATCCCGAAGCCTCTTAGAACTGACCAAAGGCTCCCCATTAACAAATTTGGGTGCTACCTCAGCCTTGGGCATAACGCCGTGAATAATTTCATGAATAGGCATACCACATTGCTCGGCCAATATCCTAGCCGTTTCCGGATCCATAGGTTCTTCCTCATATAGTTGAGGTTTGGGTATGTTCACCTGGAGTGGGGGGAGCGATTGGTTTGCTTGTTTCCCCAGCTAGGGAACATCTCTTTTGGTTCTTCGGCTACCACTTGATTGTTTTGCTTGTTTCCCTAGCTAAGGGACGTCTGTTCTGATGCTTCTGCTACCACTCGATTGTTTTGCTTGTTCCCCCTGCTGGGGAACCTCTTTTTTGCTGCTTCCTCTACCGCTTGATCTCTTTTGTTTTAATGTCTTCTGAAGACATCGTGTATAGTCATCTGGCGCATTTAACTGAGCTTGGGATGGCTGTGTCAGTAATTTCCTAAAGTGCTCCTTGGTTTCCGGTTTTATTTGGACCTCTGGCTCAGGTTGTTTCTTTTTAAAATGAGCATCCACTTGGGTCATCGGTCTCCTCATCGGTATCCTCATCGGTCAGGTCGTAAGCCCTCTTGGGAGGAACCGACGGTACTCTTGGGAGGGGCGACAACTGTCGCTTCGGGCGTTGGTTATCGCTCGACGGAGCGGTGGTATTCTTCTGCTTTTGCCCCTTAGTGGGTGGTGGCGGCTGCGTAGATTGAGATGGACTCGTGTTGGGGTCATGGATTGGACTATTACTGGGAGGAGACGGTGCACTTGGAGGTGGACTTGGAGGAGACGGTGCACTGGGAGGAGACGGTTGCCTTGGTGTCAAGCCTAGAAACTTGATGTATTCTTTTTTCCAAAGAATGAAGCCACTCGTGACTTCTCTCAGTCTCGTCTCCCCTTCACCTCCAGGGGTGTCAAGCTGTAGTGACTGACACATAGGTAGAATTTCATCCACACCGACACGAGCATAGCCAGTTGGAATCGGATTGCAATGGTAGGTCGCTCCCGGTGCAGAAGGTAAAGCAAAGCCGACCGCCACCTTCATGGATATATTCTTCAGTTCAACATGCAGCTCACAACTAGTCTTCTCCTTAATTGCATCCACGGGGTACACATCCATCGTTGCATCATTACCGTGGCCATCCGTGGAAGCCACGCTGCTTTTCCGTTGCGATGGGCTGACCGTATTGTCCGGTGTAGGATCTTGCTGTCGGAGTCCTTTAAGTTCATTAAGCTCTTGGCGATACTCCTGTAGCACGGCTTCAAACCTCGCGAACCGCTCCGTATCCTCCTCTTTTTGCCGCTTTGTTCTTCTCGATCGGCTTCTGTACGTGTCACGGTGCTCGGGAAACCCGATAACCCATGGATAAGAAGGTCCGAACCCTCTTGTTCATCCAGCCTTTTCAGGATTCCCGAGAGCCTTTGTCAGCTCATCATTCTCTCTGTCAGGAACAAACGTTCCCTCTTCAACCTCTTTGATCACTTTAACAAGTTCTTTCTTGGGTGTAAAAATTTCTTCGGCTGCAACAATCTCGCCTGTTGCTGGGTCTAATGATGCCCCATGCCCGAATACCCAATTTCTTGACCTCTAGGGCCAACTAGACGTAGCTGGAGTGACCCCTTTAGCCTCTAGGTCAGCCTCAGCTTTATCCCACTTAGGCATGACACTCCTGTAGCCACCTGTGCCCATATGATGGTGATATTTCTTTTTGGCTGCATTTTCCTTATTTTTTGCTGATATTGCCTTAGCTGGTGCTGAGGTCTTGTATTCCACAAATGCGGCCCAGCTATCCTGCTGCAACTCTAGTGGGCCAACGAATGGAGGAGTTGTTTCCTTCTAGACATATTTGTGGTACAATCTTTTTTTCCATTCCTTGAATAGTTCGGCCATCTTCTTAAGAGCAAAGTGCTTGGCTTTCCTTGTCATTTGCTGTGTGAGCTCATCAGTCTCCAAGACAGGTAGGGTGAAATGTGGCATGAGAGAATTCCACATTGTATCTTTCGCTCTGTCATCTACCAAACTAGCCCCAGCTGGATCCTTTTTCTTTCCTGGCTTGTTCCAGTTTTGCGTGGTGATCGGGACTTTGTCTCTAACAATCACTCCGCATTGACTTGCAAATGCATTTGCAGCTTCTTTGGGCTCCAGCGGTTGACCCTGTGGAGAGACTAAGTCAATGCTGAAACGGACATCAGCGGACAACTTGTGTGTCGGGCCTTTTGTATTTGTAGAAGATTGGCCGGAAGCGGAGGTCTAAGAGAAGAAACATTCGTCAGTACATATATACGAATCAATTAGTGCATCTATACTAGTGAACCATCGATAGAGGCTTTATATACCTTGACGGAGTTTGTCATTATTATGGTGTCTTCACCATGGTCTCCACGATGGTCAGCAGCATCGTCTCCACTATTTGGTCCACCATCGTCTCCTCCAGATAAATTAAGATATTCGAAGCCATCATAATAAGACCCCCCCAGTACCCTCATCTATCATGTTGAGAAGGTCCTCTTCATTCTGTCTACCGTCCATAGCTTAACTAATACAGAAAAAGAATATTGCATTAAGTAAAAGAATATTACGACTGCGACAACTCGGATATAGTACTAAGTGATTAAGATAAATTACAATAATATAAGATAAAGTACATTATTAATACATCACCGGAGAATAGCTCGGGTGCATTATAGGATAAAGTATAAGATAAAGTACATTATTAATACATCACCGGAAAATAGCTCGGGTGCATTATAGGATAAAGTATAAGATAAAGTTTATTAATACATCACCGGAGAATAGCTCGGGTGCATTATAGGATAAAGTATAAGATAAACTACATTATTAAGACAAACTAGCGAACGCGGCTGACGCGTTCTGTGCTACGGGAGCTCTGCAGCCACAGAAGAGGAACCATCACCGAAGAATAGCTCGGGTGAGATCCGTGAACCTGCCAGATATTGGAGAACCTAGTCTCCAAAAGATACATGTATCGCCGTACATTCTCGTCCTCCTCCCTGATATGACGACGTACCACCTCCTCGGGGGCTGGCTCCCTCTACACCGCTCCTGGACCTCGTGGACGCAACCAAAGAAGCTCCGGGTCGACGATGATACCCGAGTTTCTCACCAAGGTACGAGTCCCGACAGGTAGCACCTCCCAGTGCCAACCCGGCGGAGCTCAGACTCGGACATCCCCGACGGAGTCCAGTAGGCTCGGACGAGATGGACGTCGCATAACTAAATAATAGCAATAACTTACAATCATAAAACATAATTAACTAAGTAACCCTAACTAACCCTAGATAATACTAACATATACAATTAACCTAATACTAATACTAAGCTAATACTAATACTAAGCTAATACTAATACTAATAGTAATACTAATACTAATACTAATTAATACTAATACTAATACTAATACAAAAATACTAATACCAAACACTAATACTAATACTAATACTAACCTAATTACTACTAACCAAAATTAAAACATAATTAAACCTAATACTAATACTAACCTAATTAATACTAACCTAATTACTACTAACCAAAATTAAAACATAATTAACCTAATACTGATGGCGAGGCGGCGATCACCGTACCTGACGGCGAGGCGGTGCGGGCGGCACAGCTGGAGACGGGACACAGACGGCGGCAGGCGGTGCGAGACGTACGGGACGGCGCGGGCGGCGCGGAGGGATGGCGCGGGCGGGGCGGGGCGGCGCGGCGCAGGGCGGAGACGGGCGCGAGCGGCGGTGCGGCGGATGGCGTGGGCACGGAGAAGAAAAACTGGCGAGGATCTCCGGGTCGTGGCTCGACCCGGGGCGGGGGTGGTATTTATACCACCCCCCTTTAGCCCCGGTTTATAATACGAACCGGGGCTAAATGACCTTTAGCCTCGCTTCGTATTACAAACGAGGGCTAAAGGTGTTTTCGGCCCGCCGCACTTCCCGCGCGCCAAAACCCTTTAGCCCGGTTTGGCTAAAGGTTATTTTTGGCGCCAAACCCAAAAATGGTTATAGTTTTCAGAAAATTATGTATTATATATCAAAATTTTCAGAAAAAAAGATCAATAATTTAAATCTATTATCATACTTTATTATACAACTTAAATGAAATTATCTATTATCTAAAAGTATTATATTTAGTATAAATGTTCACAAAAAATAATAAAAATATAGTTTATTATTTAAAAATGGAAAAATACATATAATATAGCAAAATATTCACAAAAATATAGTAGAAATGTTCTCCCGCCATTTCCCCCGCTTCCCGGCATTTCCCCCGTTTGCCGCCATGTTCTCCCGCCATTTCCCCTGCTTCCCGCCATGTTCTCCCGCCATTTCCCCCGCTTCCCGCCATGTTCTCCCGCCATGTCCCTCTATATCTAGGCCGACCGCCATTTCCATCGACTCATCCACACCTTCTCTCTCACAACAATGGACACCGCTTACAGGGCTTTTCTGACGCTCGAGGAGACCGAGGCGCTGTGCGCCTCCAGCTACCCATGACCGCCGGGGTACCGGCTGCCCGCTGGCTGGATGCTGAGCGCTGGAGGGGTTCCTGTTCCTCCTATGTCTCAAGGTTCGGCTCGCCAGGAGGCCATCACGAACCACTTCTACCACGAGCTCACGCCGGAGTAGCGGATGGATCCCCATTGGGATCCCGACAACCTCGACACCAGGAATGCCTTCTTCGCAAACCGGCGGGAAAGGGAGCTCGCCAGGTACGAGGGTGATGGCCCGCCCCCAGTGAACCACAACGAGGCTGGTCGCCGCCTGTGGTGGGCGAACCGGACTATCGCCAGTGTGATGCGCTACATCGCCATGGGAGACCATCCTCGCCTGAGGTACCTGCACTTTCACTAGCAGCATAGCCACAAGAATGGTGGTGGTGGTGAAGGCCTAGGACGTACTGGGGTCGTCATCCGGGAGCCCCCTCCCCCGCGCGTCGTGAATCCGAGGCCGGAGGATCCATCCGCGTGCTACGAGGAAGGGCTGAGGATCCATCCGCGTGCTACGAGCGATGACGATGATGATGACGATTCCGAAGACGACCTAGAAGCTGTGTACTACAGGGCTAGATATGATTATGACTAATTTTTACGTTTTAATATTAATAAATGTCTAGCCACAACAAGTTGCAATACTACCTATTGAGATCGAGAAAGTTCATATCCATATACATATAAGAAGATCATTAAAAATAAAGGTTTAATAATATTGTACATCACCAATATCCACACATGTTAGGGTTTTCTTCTAATCCGTAACCATGGAGCATCTTCCTTATTTAACGGGATGCTTGGGTAATCCTTCACAACGAAGGGCGGAATTTCATGAAACTTATCATAATCGTCTAACATGTCTGTCTTATCCTCCACCCCCACGATGTTTCTTTTTCCTGAAAGAACTATGTGGCGCTTTGGCTCATCGGATGTTGTATTCTTTTGCTTATCTTTCCTTTTTCTCGGTTTGGTAGACATGTCCTTCACATAAAAAACCTGAGCCACATCATTGGCTAGGACAAATGGTTCATCTCTATACGCAAGGTTGTTGAGATCCACTGTTGTCATTCCGTATTTCTTGTCTACCTCAACCCCTCCTCCTGTCAGCTTGACCCATTTGCACTGAAACAAAGGAACCTTAAAAAAAGGTCCATAGTCAAGTCCCCATATCTCCTCTATGTAACCATAATATGTATCCTTTTGCCCATTCTCGTCTGTTGCATCAAATCGGACACCACTGTTTTGATTGGTGCTCTTTTTATCTTGGGCGATCGTGTAAAATGTATTCCCATTTATCTCGTACCCTTGGAAAGTCTATATAGTCGTAGATGGTGACCTGGCCAACAAGTACAACTGCTCTCCAATATTTATGTCATTCATGAGATGTGACTGCAACCAACCGGCGAAATTCCTCATATGTTCATCTCTAATCTAGGAGCCAGGCTTCCCCGGGTTGTTGGAGCGTACAATATTCTTGTGTTCCTCGATATACGGAGCCACCAAGGTGGAACTTTGCAGAACTGTGTAGTGTGCTTTAGTGAGAGAATGTCCGTCCATACATATCCTTACTTTATTTCCTAGCATGCCTTTTCCACTAATTCTACCCTCATGCCGTGATTCAGGAACACCGATGGGCTTAAGGTCAGGAATAAAGTCAACACAAAACTCAATGACCTCCTCTGTTCCATATCCCTTTGAGATGCTTCCTTCTGGCCTAGCACGGTTATGAACATATTTCTTTAACAATCCCATGAACCTCTCAAAGGGGAACATATTGTGTAGAAATACAGGACCAAGAATGTTAATCTCATCGACTAGGTGAACTAGGAGGTAAGTCATAATATTGAAGAAGGATGGTGGGAACACCAACTCGAAGCTGACAAGACATTGGACCACATCTTTCTGTAACCTTAGTAGACTATCTAGACTGATTACCTTCTGAGAAATTGCATTGAGAAACGCACATAGCTTCACAATGGGTACTTGAACATTTTCCGGCAGGAGTCCCCTCAATGCAATCGGAAGCAGCTGGGTCATAAGAACGTGGCAGTCATGAGACTTTAGGTTTTGAAATTTTTTCTCTGCCATATTTATTATTCCCTTTATGTTCGACGAGAAACCAGACGGGACCTTGATACTGTAAAGGACTTCAAAAAAGTTTTACTTCTCTTCTTTGGTAAGAGCGTAGCTAGCAGTACCTTCAAACAGCTCTGGATGCATGCCGTCTCAGTCTTTTATACGTTGTTGGTCCTGCCGTGCTTCAGGTGTATCTTTTCTCTTCCCATACACGCCCAAGAAGCCTAGCAGCATCACGCAAAGATTCTTCGTCAGGTGCATCACGTCAATTGCAGAGCGGACCTCTAGGACTTTCCAATAGGGTAGCTCCCAAAATATAGATTCTTTTTCCACATGGGTGCATGTCCGACAACGTCCTTCGGAACAGATTGTCTACCAGGACCCTTTCCAAAGATTACTTTTAAATCCTTCACCATGTCAAATACATCATCACCAGTATGGCGGATAGGCTTACACCGGCTGTCTGCCTCACCATTGAAATGTTTACCTTTCTTTCTTAGGATGTGCGAGGGTGGAATAAAACGACGATTCTCCGAGTACACATTCTTCTTACATTTATCCAAATATATACTTTCAGTATCGTTTAAACAGTGTGTGCATGCATTGTATCCCTTGTTTGTCTGTCCTGAAATGTTACTAAGAGCAGGCCAATCATTGATTGTTATGAACAACAACGCTCGTAGGTCAAATTCCTCCTGTTTGTTCTCATCCCACACACGTACACCTTGTCTGTGCCACAACTGCAAGAGTTCTTCAACTAATGGCCTTAGGTACACATCAATGTCGTTGCTGGGTTGCTTCGGGCCTTGGATGAGCACTGACATCATAATAAACTTCCGCTTCATGCACAACCAAGGAGGAAGGTTATAAATAAACAGAGTCACAGGCCAGGTGCTATGACTGCAGCTCTGCTCCCCAAAAGGATTCATGCCATCTGTACATAGACCAAACCATAAGTTCCCCGCATCACCTGCAAAGTCTGGAAACTCTCTCTCGATTTTTCTCCACTGTGACCCATCAGCGGGGTGTCTCAACATCTCGTCTTTCTTACGGTCTTCCATGTGCCATCGCAACAACTTGGCATGCTCTTTGTTCCTGAATAAACGTTTCAACCGTGGTATTATAGGAGCATACCACATCACCTTGGCAGGAACCCTCTTCATGCCGCGCTCGCCCTCAACATCACCAGGGTCATCTCGTCTTATCTTATACCGTAGTGCAGTGCATACCGGGCATGCATCCAAATGCTCGTACTCGCCACGGTAGAGGATGCAGTCATTAATGCATGCATGTATCTTCTGCACCTCTAATCCTAGAGGGCAGACAACCTTCTTTGCTTCGTAGGTACTGGCGGGTAGTTCGTTATCCTTTGTAAGCAACTTCTTTATTATTCTCAGCAACTTTTCAAATCCTTTGTCAGTCATACCGTTCTCTGCCTTCCATTGCAGCAATTCCAGTGTGCTACCCAGTTTTTTGTGCCCATCTTCACAATTTGGGTACAACAATTTTTTGTGATCCTCTAACATCTTCTTGAACTTCAACCTCTCCCTTTCAGTTATGCATTCTTCCTGGGCATCAGCAATGGCCCGACTAAGATCATCATCGGGCAGATCTGATGCCCGTTCTTCATCTTTTTCTTCATCAATGTCTTCCATTGTAGTACCATCGTATTCAGGGTAGTCATTGTCATTCTCTTCTTCTTCATTGTCTTCCATCATAACCCCTGTTTCTCCGTGCTTGGTCCAACAATTATAGCCGGTCATGAAACCAGACCGAAACAGGTGGCTGTGAAGGACTCTTGAGGAAGAGTATTCTTTATGATTCCGACAGACACCACATGGACAAGACATAAAACCACTCCGCTTGTTTGCCTCGGCCACAAGAAGAAAAGAATGCACGCCTTTAATGAACTCGTTAGAGAGTCGGTCAGCGTACATCCATTGTCGGCTCATCTGCAATATATAATCAATTAAGTACATCAAACATAATCATAATTAATTAGTACTAATCTAAAACTAGCAACCGGGACTAAAGATATGATGAACCTTTAGTCCCGGTTGGAGGCACCAACCGGGACTAAATGTGGATGTGGAGATAACATGTCGACACTATGTCCTCAGTGGGCAGCACTAAGCCAGTAAATTAAATGCCGACACTATTTTTGGTGGGTGGCAGCACTATGCCAGCGTGAGTGTGTCAACATTATGTCATCAGTGCCCGACACTATGTTGTGCTGCTTAATCTATAAATATATATGCATTCTTGTGAAGAACTGCAAGATGGTGTGTGAGACCAGGGACACCACTACGGCGGAGCTTCTCGAAGATGTCTTAGGACCTCGTCCTCAGACATCTTCGAGGAGCTCGCCGTAGAGGCACTCTCTAATATGTGAAATTAGTTAGCTCCACCAGCATACTAATTTAGCTAGAGAAGATATAAACCGAAAGATGATGTGGGAGAGCAGGGACACCACTACAGCAAAGCTTCTCGAAGATGTCTTAGGATCCCGTCCTCAGACATCTTCGAGGAGCTCGCCATAGAGGCACTCCCTAATATGTGAATTGTGATGTCTTTTTATCAAGCTTTTATGAATTAACCCTATCTTTGTTACAAATTTTTCAGTTTGTTGAACGCAGGTAGACGAAGAAGGATATTTTGACCAGCTAGCTAGTTAGTTAGAATGATGAACTCACGCATGTGTGTGCTTCTAAAATCAATTTTCGAGACTCTATGTACCAAAACAAGATATATATTGATAGAATAATCCACATATTGTGATATTTACCTTAGAGTTTCTTACATTAATACAAGATAGATATAATCTAAACATTGATATCGTGCTATCACTGCAAAAATTACTACCAAACTAAATCCACAAATCCATCTATAAGATAGAGCATGAAATGAGCTAATATAGCAATGAGAGTTCAAAGGATGAAGTTGCTCACCTTTTAGAACCTTTGGATAGATTGGGCACCACAAAATCTAGACAAATCTTGAGAAAAAAAAGGGCATGAACTCGAGTTTGAAGCAAGAAAGAGAGAGAGAGGAGAGCCACCAGCTTGAATGGTGGCTCGGGCAGGGGAAGTAGAAGATATAGCCAGACCTTTAGCCCGATTCGTGTCTAGAACCGGGGCTAAAGGTCCACCTTTAGCTCCGGGTCGTGTAACAAAACGGGGCTAAAGGGTCTGACGCCCGACCCAGCCTGCCTGAAACC
The DNA here is from genome assembly GCA_910589775.1 of Avena eriantha. Taxonomy (NCBI): domain Eukaryota; kingdom Viridiplantae; phylum Streptophyta; class Magnoliopsida; order Poales; family Poaceae; genus Avena; species Avena eriantha. The sequence goes on from OU342744.1 coordinate 102,788,050, forward strand.
CTTTAGCCCCGGTTTATTACACGACCCGGGGCTAAAGGTCCCGTTCGACCCGGGGCTAGTGTCTGCCACCCCCCTGGACCAGTTCTAGCCGTTGGACCGGGGCATTAGTCCCGGTTTGTAGCCAAACCGGGGCTAATACCCCTGGACCAAAGGTCTGTTTTCTACTAGTGGCTCCACTGTTCAACATGCGGCCTAGAAGGAGATCTGCTCGACCACGACAAGAAATACAATTGCAGCAGTTTGACTCGGCTACGACCAGACGGCGGACGGAGCATGCTCGGAACCAGGGGCAAACTCGTCGATATAAAAAAGACGTAGCAGATCATAAAGACCACAAGCCTTTTAATAGTATAATAAAGATCAGCGATGTACAACGTAGGCTCATGATCGATCATGTCTGTACTCAGACGCCACTTTCTTTGTTCTTGTTGCCACAGGTTAACCCTGTTGAAAATATAAGAAATAATCCATATGATTTAATCCGAATAATAAACTGATAAATCATGATCATACAGACAATACCAAAACTAATCATGCAAATCAATAAAGTAGATGAACAGATTACATCTAAATAAGATAAACCTATCACATCTATACCAAACACTAGAATAAGGAACTCTAGCAGAATCTGACATAAGAAGTTCAATGTTACGTACGGTAGAGCAGCGGCAGCAGCGGCCGCGGTGGTAGCTGCAGCAGTAGCTGCAGTGGTGGCAGCGTCGTCGCTCATGTTGAGGTTGTCGAAGAGGTCGGTGACGTCCGGGAAGAAGTCGCTGTCCGGAAACTCGTCGTCGGAAGACGTTGTGGAAGCCAGTAGTCGCGCAGAAGCGCTCCCCAAAAACCTGATCGCCCCTCACCCGTACAGGTTCACAAGAAGGCAGGGTTCCGGAGGCCACTGTCCTGATCTACGTTGCACGCCGCAAGCCGGGATGGGGAAGACAAAGGCGGCGGTGCAATAGACTAGAAGGCGACGCGTACGGTAAGCGATTCCGATTAGGTTTAGCGCATGCGTTTATATAGAGCAAGCTAGGGAGACCGTGGGACTCAGCCCACGTTCAAGTCGGTAATAGCCCACGTCCCATAAAGATTGGAAATAGCTGACTCATTAACGCGTCCGTTAATAACTCGTAATTAATCCATAATTAATTTTCTTGACTAGCAAAAATAAAGCTCGGCTCGGCAAGATTCCCGCAACCCGTGGCGCGCGCGCGCGTCGTGCCGAGGCTAGGCGAGGGGTGCGGCGTCGGAGGAGGAGTGCGCGAGAGCTGCTCTTCTTCTCACACCTTAATGAGTGGTGAAACAGCCTAGTATATAAGAAGGTGTAACTCTCACTCAACTAGCAATATGAGACTAAACTTTGACACTACGTGCATATCCATATGCTGCTATACACAAATGCCAAAGAGAATTTCAGAATTTGTCTAATGGGCCAACAGCCCAAAACTCACCAAATTCCAACAATCCCCCACAAAGTCTCATTGGCACATCTCACCTCATTTCCATTCCAGAATATTGTTTTATATACCGGTGTATAGTGGAGACTGTTAAGTTGAACTTCCACCTTAAACTTCATGCTACACTCGCTAGCAACTTCAATAGTGGACTATGCCTTAAACTACAAGTTTTCTGCAAACTAGTTTCACACAAAATCTACACCGGTAAAGGGCCGCCGCAGGGCTTCCCCGCGGTTTGGAGCTTATACGTCATACTCCAGGGCCTTCCATGAGTTTATTAGAGAGCACCCAACTCTCACGGATTGCGACGGTTAACAGTCAGACACATATAGGTATGTTCCTCAATAGATGTTCTGCAAGACAACATCTCTGCTTAGAAAAGCCACTTGGAACACATTAAGATAAATATCAACCTACCATGCAGAATAAGAGAGTATTGCATCTTTATGGAGATGTAAATATAATATGGGCATACTCTCCTCTCAGCTGATCAACAGCTTGTCTCCCAGCTCTAATTCACGGGATCTCCGATCACATAGAGTGGGTTGCCACTGCGAACAACTCATTGTGTGGGTCTCAAACCCATCTCCCTCGATGCATTATCTATCACATTACGTGATAAATCCTTTGTGAAAGGATCCGCCAAGATCTTAGATGTTTGGATATAATCCAACGCAATAACTCCGGAGTTTCTCAGTTTTCTGATAGATTTCAATCTCCTTTTCACATGCCTTGATGACTTCATATTATCCTTAGAACTGTTTACTTTGACGATGATCACAGTTCATCGGAATGGCGGGTATTGGTTTTTCAACCACAGGTAAGTCCATCAAAAGCTCACGAAGCCACTCTGCTTCAACATTGGCTGTGTCTAATGATGTGAGTTCTGCTTCCATAGTTGACCTCGTTAAGATGGTCTGCTTGCAAGACTTCCAAGTAACAGCGCCACCACCAAGTGTAAACAAATAACCACTTGTGGCCTTAATCTCATCAGCATCAGATATCCAATTTGAATCACTATAACCCTCAAGTACTCGTGGATACCCAGTATAGTGAATACCATAACTCGTAGTGCCTTTCAAATAGCGCAAAACTCTCTCAAGAGCATGCCAATGATCATCTCCAGGATTTGACACAAATCGACTCAGTTTGTTTACATCAAAGGAGATGTCAGGCCTTGTAGCGCTGGCTAAATACATGAGCGAGCCAATAACTTGAGAATATCTCAATTGACCTTTAGCATCCCTTCGGTTCTTTCGAAGTAGCACACTAGGATCATAAGGCGTTGGAGAAGACTTGTAGTCGCTATACCCAAAGCGGCTCAATATCTTTTCCACATAGTGGGACTGAAGCAGTGTAATCCCACCATTGCCATCCTTCAGTAGCTTGATGTTTAAGATTACATCAGCCACTCCCAAGTCCTTCATCTCAAAGCAGCGAAATAGGAACTCTTTGACCTCCTCAATAACAGTGAGGTTGGTCCCGAATATCAATATGTCATCGACATAGAGACACATAATAACTCCCTCGCCCTCACCATGGCGATAGTAAACACACTTATCGGCTTCGTTTACAACAAAGCCTTCAGCGGTTCAAGTTCTTTCAAACTTCTCATGCCACTGCTTAGGAGCTTGCTTAAGACCATATAAAGACTTCACTAACTTACAGACCTTTCCTTCTTGACCATCTACTACAAATACATCAGGCTGCTCCATATAAATTTCCTCATCTAGCTCTCCATTTAGAAAAGTTGTCTTAACATCCATTTAATGAACGAGAAGACCATGTGAGGCAGCCAAGGATAGTAGTACTCGAATAGTGGTCAATCTGGCAACAGGTGAGTAGGTATCGAAGAAGTCTTCACCTTCTTTCTCGGTATAACCCTTGGCAACAAGACGTGCCTTGTACTTTTCAATAGTACCATAAGGTCTAAGCTTTTTCTTGAACATCCACTTACATCAGGTTTACACCCATAAGGACGATCAGTGACCTCCCTAGTTCCATTAGCTAAGATGGAATCCATCTCACTACGGATAGCTTCTTTCCAATAGTCAGCATCTTGAGATGCGTAAGCTTCTGAAATAGAGGTGGGAGTATCATCCACAAGGTACACAATGAAATCATCACCAAAAGACTTTGTAATCCTTTGTCTCTTGCTCCTTTTAGGAGCTTCATTGTCGTCCTCCACAGGATCATCATAGTGTTCTATCGGCATAGTGGGTTCAGGAATTATAACAAATTCCTGACTAGATGAACTAGTCATCTCCTGAGTTGATGAGCTAGACATACCTTTCATGGGAAAGATGTCCTCAAAGAAAGACGCATCATTCGACTCCATAATCGTACCAACATGCAGGTCGGATACCTCAGATTTTACTATCAAATATCTATAGCCAATGCTATGAAAAGCATATCCCAGAAAAACACAATCCACAGTTTTTGGTCCAAGCTTTCGCTTCTTGGGTATTGGAATATTGACTTTCGCCAAACATCTCAAAGTTCGTAAGTAAGAGAGTTGAAGCCTTTTCTTTTCCCATTCCTCAAATGGAGTCATGGTTTTATCCTTTACGGGAAGATGGCTTAGGACATAACACGCAGTCATTAGCGCCTCCCCCCACCATTCCTTGGAAAGACCCGATGTATCTAACATGGCGTTAACCAAATCAATTAAAGTGTGGTTCTTTCTTTCGGCCACCCCATTTGATTGAGGTGAGTAGGGAGGCGTCCTCTCATGGATAATACCATGTTCCATACAGAATATATCAAATTCATTTGAAAAGTACTCTCCACCACGATCCGACCTTAACCGCTTGATTTTAAGATCAAGTTGGTTTTCTGCTTCAGCTTTATAGTTTTTGAAGTAACTCAAAGCCTCATCTTTCGATTTCAGAAGATAAACATAGCAGTATCTAGTGGAGTCATCAATCAACGTCATAAAGTATCTTTTTCCACCTCGTGTCAACACACCATTCATCTCACAAAGATCTGAATGTATAACTTCTAGAGGTGCTAAGTTTCTCGGTTCCGCAGCCATATGAGACTTGCTGGGTTGCTTTGCTTGCACACAAACTTGGCACTTAGAACCTTTGACTGTGGTAAATTTCGGAATTAAACTCATATTGGCTAGCCGCGTCATGCAACCAAAGTTAATATAACAATGTCATGAATGCCAAATATGGACTCATTATCATTGCAAACATGATTAATAACTTTAGTACATGAGTCTGACAAAGATAAGCGGAACAGACCTCCGCACTCATAACCCTTTCCAACAAATTGTACATACTTAGAGAATACAACTTTATTGGACTCAAACACCAACTTAAAACCATCTCGACATAGGAGAGATCCGCTGACGAGATTCTTATTGATGGACGGAACGTGCTGCACATTCTTCAGCTGTACGGTCTTCCCCGAAGTAAACTTCAGATTTACCATACCAACACCATGAACAGAAGCATGTGATCTGTTTCCCATCAGCACGGAGGAAGTCCTTGTGACCTAATAAGAAGAGAACATGGATATATCAGAACATACATGTGTATTAGCACCCGTGTCAATCCACCAATCAGGAGAATGACATACTGAAAGGATAGTAGGTAAAATACTGTACCCAATATCCTTCATCTCAGTATCGCTAATAACAACATTAGCGGTCTTGCCGCTGTTCCCATGTGCTGCTTGTCAAAGCGATTAGGGCAGCTAGGAGCCCAATGATCAGGATCACCACATACGTGGAAAGAGCCTTTCTTCTTATCATTCTTCCTCTTAAAGTTGGTGGAGTGAGTGGCCTTGTTTTTGCCATCAAATTTCCCTTTGCCATCAGACTTGTTCTTATTCTTGAACTTGTGGGATTGGAAGTTTTTCTTCTGTACCAAACTGGCACTAGAAGCTCCCTCAAAACCTCGAGCACATGTGTCCTTTGCTCTCACCTTCTCTTCCACAAGAGACCTAATGAGATCCGTAACGGAAAACTCTTGTCTCTTATGTTTCAGAGAATTAGCAAAGTTCCTCCACATGGGAGGAAGCTTGGCAATAATGCCTCTGGCCACAAACTTGTCCGGTAAGGTACACTTGAACTGCTCGAGTTCTTTGGCAAGTGATTTATCTCATGAGCTTGCTCAATGACGGAGCGCTCATCAACCATCTTGTAGTCACATAATTGCTCCATGACATACAACTCAGTGCCAGCGTCCAAGACCCCAAACTTGGCCTCGAGCGCATCCCACGTGTCTTTGCCATTATCAAATGACATATATGGGTCAACAATGTTGTCCCCAAGAATACTAAACAGAGCTGCCATAAACATATTATCGATTTTCTTGAAGGCTGCCTCCTGCTCAGCACAAAGATCTCCTTTAGGTTTTCCAAGAGTGGCGCAATAGCAGTTTAGGTTTTTAAACCATAGAATTGCTCTCGCGCGTCATCTCTTATAGTGCATACCATCAAACGAAGGAGGCCTAGTAGCCGCGGTTACACCAGTGGAATTCAGTTTCCTATAATCAGGTTTTTGGATTGTTGAAAATATAAGCAATAATCCATATGATTTAATCCGAATAATAAACTGATAAATCATGATCATACAGACAGTACCAAAACTAATCATGCAGATCAATAAAGTAGATGAACAGATTATATCTAAATAAGATAAACCTATCACATCTATACCAAACACTAGAATAAGGAACTCTAGCAGAATCTGACATAAGAAGTTCAATGTTACGTACGGTAGAGCAGCGGCAGCAGCGGCCGCGGCGGTAGCAGCAACAGTAGCTGCAGCGGTGGCATCGTCGTCGCTCATGTTGAGGTTGTCGAAGAGGTCGGTGACGTCCGGGAAGAAGTCGCTGTCCGGAAACTCGTCGTCGGAAGACGTTGTGGAAGCCAGTAGTCGCGCAGAAAGGCTCACCAAAAACCTCATCGCCCCTCACCCGTACAGGTTCACAAAAAGGCGGGGTTCCAGAGGCCTACTGTCCCGATCTGCGGTGCACGCCGCAAGCCGGGATGGGGAAGACAAAGGCGGCGACGCAATAGACTGGAAGGAGACGCGTACGGTAAGCGATTCTGATTAGGTTTAGCGTAGACGTTTATATAGAGCAAGTCAGGGAGACCGTGGGACTCAGCCCACGTTCGAGTCGGTAACAACCCACGTCCCATAATCATTGGAAACGGTTGACTCATTAACGCGTCCGTTAATAACTCATAATTAATCCATGATTAATTTTACTGACTAGCAAAAATAAAGCTCGGCTCGGCGAGATTCCCGCAACCCGCGGCACGCGCGCGCGTCGTGACGAGGCGAGGCAAGGGGGGGCCGCATCGGAGGAGGAGTGCACGAGAGCTGCTCTTCTTCTCACACCTTATTGAGTGGTGGAACTGCCTAGTATATAAGGAGGTGTAACTCTCACTCAACTAGCAATGTGGGACTAAACTTTGACACCACGTGCACAACCTTATGCTACCATACACAAATGGGCCAAAGAGAATTTCAGAATTTGTCTAGTGGGACAACAGCCCAAAACTCACCAAATTCCAACAAACCCGCCTCCTACCTAAGATGGGAGATGACGGTGATGGAGCTCCTACCTAGAATGTGTTCTGAACCCATGAACATCGATCATGATGGGAGCTGACGGTAATGGAGCTTCAACCTAGGTGTTGGGGGGATACCCCCGGATAGGGTCATGCCGGGGTATAAAGGCCGAGTTAGCCAAGGTAAGGCAAGGTCAAAGTGAGAGCTGGCCAAGTCACCTCAAGCAGGCCGACTTACGGAGTAACCAGGCCCGGAGGATGTCCGCCTGACCGCGTCCCGGCCGACGTATATCGTACGTCGGTAGGCTCTTTGTAACTTGTCTGCAGGTACCCACGAAGCCGGATTAACCAGGCCTGAGCCGGGCTATACCAGGCTTGCAAGAGAAGGAAGGTATCCCGCTGGTCAAAAGGTGGTCTCTGTGCGCTGGAGCATGAGCTGAGCAGACAGTGGGAGGGACCAGCAGGGCGTGGCCGACAAAGGTGATGTAGCCTATGTCGGCTGACGCTGGCGCTGCAGAGGGTTATGTAGCCTCTACATGGCTTACGAAAGGAAAAGGAGACCCGGTCGGTTTGCTATTTTGAGAGAGGCATATTCCCAGGAATATGCCTCCACGTATGCCCTAACTAGCAACCTAGCCTCCTCTTTATAAGGAGCGCTAGGGCCTCTTTAGAAGGGGCTGGCCAGTAAGTAGTTGGTTCATAGGGTGGAAGTAGTGGTGAGAGTAAGAGAGCTTCTTCTTCCTCCTCTCCCCAACACAGCTCAAGGAGCATCTATAAACTTAGTGAACTTGGAGAATACAAAGCATATGTCTGTGGAATCACTACACTATCCCTCCCTGGATTCCTCTAGTGCATATTGGCCCCACCTTTAGCCTATCCATGGCATCTGCCATGACACCACCATGACAGTTGGCGCCCACCGTGGGGCTAGCGGCGCTAGCAGGAGTGAAGATCCGGACGCGAAGCATCATAGGCACAAGCGAGCGCATCGTCTCTGGGCTCATTCAGCGCTTTGGAGCGCTGGACTACGTCAGCGACATTGCTGGGAGCTTCGGCAGGCGACCTCCCCCGCGCAATGGCCTCTTCGTCAAGCTTGGAGCGCACAAGATCTACGTCGGCGTTGATGTGTCTTGCGTTCACCCGCAGCACGTCGTCGAGGGAGGTGAGCCACCCCTTAGCGCGGCTCCAGTGTGCGTATCACTCGCTCCCCTAACCGCGCTGAGGTGATGATGACACTGCTTGACGCTGGCGCGAGCAAAGACCCGGCACCAGATCCGGAGGTAACACCCAAGGCGCCTAGGAAAAGTAGAGGTCCTCCACTAGAGAGGCCAGAGAATGTGCTGCAACAGGCAATAGATAGCTTGGCAAGCCCCATAGCACTTGTGGTAGATCCGGCTCGGGCACAGGCCGAGTTAGAGGAAACTAGGCAAAAAATACCAGAGGGTGCGAAAAAGATAGCCGCGGCTCAGCAGTCGTTGAGCATGACGCTGCGCGAGTATGCAAAAGCAAATAAGGTAGATGTTGTAAAAGTAAAAGGGAGAAACCTCATCAGTGAGATGAACAAAGAAGGTGAGACTAGAGTTGAGGAATCAGAGAACCTTTTGTCCATGGGGCTGCGGAAGTACAGCACCCCGGCAAAGAACCTTAGGGCAGCGGATGCGGCTGCATCCGAATTAGAAGGTTTGACGGGTGAAGCCCAGCAAAGACAGTAGGAGAGGGTCAACGAGTTTAGTTCGGATCACTAATAGACAGAATGAGGAGTTGCTCAGGGCTAACCCGGCAAGGGCCGGAGCGTCCAAGGTCGTTTATTCGGAAGTGGGTAACCCGGAGAAATCCGCTGGGGATGCATCATCCCCTCATGATGGCCCTAGAAGAGAGGAAGTGGTAACTTTGGCAAGGAGAAACAAACAGATAGTCCCGTATGACCCGACAAGGGCAGGGAAAGGAAAGGCAGTGCAAGGAAATGAGGATCGACAAAGTGTCAGCCTCGGTGAAGCTGGCTGAGGTAACCATGACCAAGGCAATGTCGGACAGCTTAACTCAGCGGGCGCAGGGCAAAACCTACCTCGGCAACAGCAGCAGCAAACTATACCTCGGCAAGAGCAAAGTGCCAGCCAAGGTATGCGACAGAAATGCCCTCAACGAGAGCAAGATAGATACAATGACGGTGATTCGGAAATGGTGAATGCAGGATACCATAGGTCGGATCATCATGTGATAGGGTCAAGATTGGGAAGCGGGAACTTGCTACCGGATGACGCCGGGCTAAAGCTGGATCAGCTCTATAGGTCGGAGAAAATTGAGGGGCAAGGTCCTCCAGGTCCAGCGTGCTTTGGACCCCGGATCATGAAAGAGCCTCCGGTACCTAACTTCCAGTTACCCAGAGGCACGAAAACATATGACGGCAGCACTAAGCCAGAGGATTGGTTAATCAACTACGCAACGGCGGTGAAAACAGCAATAGGCAATCTGAGATGGGAGTGAGATACGTACCTCAGATGTTGGAGGGGCCAGCATGGGTATGGCTAAAAAATTTGCCACCCGGAAGTATCAATTGCTGGCTGGATTTCGAGGAAATGTTCATCAGCAACTTCTCAAGCACATATCAGAGGCCCAACAGGCCACAGACCGTAGCAATGTTCAAGCAGAGACCAAATGAGACAGACCGAGAATTCCTAACTCGTTGGTGCAATGTGAGAAACTCATGTGAACGCATGATTGTGTCACAGGCCATAGCTTGGTTTGCACAAGGGTGCAGATACGCAAGAATGTTATGGCAAAGGTTACAAAGGGATATGCCAACTACACTGGCAGAAACAATCCGGATTGCTGATTCGTATGCATTCGGTGATCCGACTCAACCTCGTCTTGTGTCAAACGAGACAAATGAGGAGTACTACCAGCGAGACGGAGCCAGATCATCCCGGCGAAATGACTATCGGAGTAAGAGAAGAGATGATAGACCGGATTACAGGTATAGTTTGCAACAAGTTGCTGCTGTAAACCAAGATCAACCAGGAGCAGGGAGTAACCAGCGTCAAACTAGAGGGCAGCAGTGGACTCCAAGAAATAATGGCAAGAAAACTTGGACCGGAGCAAAAGAAACAATGGCAAGAAAAGAAAGACCGACCGAGATATACGTATGAGGCAATGCTGGATCAGCCCTGCAAGTTTCACACACCAAATCCGAGTAACCCGGCGGGTCATACAACTCGGCAGTGTGAGTGGATGAGGAAGATAGAGCAAAGTGGCCTGGGGAATGCTCAGGCACCTCGGAATGATCAACCTCGGCAGCAACAACTCTCCGGAGCAAATACGCAACAGTTAATGTTGCCACCACCGCCGTCGAGGTACGAGAACCATGAGAGAAGGGATGTAGTGCATCAGGTGCAAAACCAGCATCAGCCAGATCAAAGGTACCCCAGCAATGAGGGGAGAAATGAATACAGGGAGCATCACCAGAGTTACTGTGTGTTTACCATGGAGGAAACAGATAGAAAGAGCTTGCAACGCTGACATATGGAGGTGAATGCGGTTATGCCGGCAGTGACGAGGTATATGCCTTGCTCTGATCAGGAAATTACCTGGAGTATCAAGGACCATCCCAGGATCATGCCGAGTCCTAGTTCATATGCACTGGTGCTAGACCCAACATTCATCGGGCCAAGTATCATTGTGAGGTTCTCCAAGGTGCTGATTGACAATGGCAGCAGCATCAATATCATGTACATGGATACAATGTGCAAGTTGGGTATCTCAGAGAACATGCTCCAAGCTACAAGGACAATTTTCCATGGCATTGTGCCCGGTATCTCCTGTGAACCCATTGGCAAATTCCGGGTTGACGTGCTGTTCAGCACTAGAGATAACTGCCAAACTAAGAATTTGGAGTTTGAGGTTGTGAACTTAGAAAGCGCATATCACGCGTTAGTCAGTAGGCCAGCCCTGAACAAATTCATGACAAGTACTCACATCAGTTACCTGAAGATGAAGTTGCTTGGGCCAAATGGAGTAATTACTATAGCTGGGGATTTCCGACGTTCCATTTGATTGTGCGTCAACCGGGTCTAACCTGGCTGAATCACTCGTGATGCATAAGAAAAAAGAAAGATCCAGGAGGTAGCGGCATTGGCTCAGTCCGCGCAGCAGTATATGCCGGCGCTGAGTAACCCGCATGGAAGTGTCTCATTTCAAGGAACAAAGGATACAAAGAAAGTGCATGTTGATGATCTATACCCAGAGCGTACCGCAACAATTGGTGCCGGGTAAACTGAGAAATAGGAAAGCGAGCTCGTCAACTTCCTTCGTGAGAATCGGGATATCTTTTTTTAGTCCACATAGGACTTGCAAGGTGTTCCGAGGGAGTTGGCCGAGCACTCTTTGAATGTGAGACCAGGAGCAAAGCCGGTGAAGCAACCTCTCCGCCACTTCGCTGAAGATAGGATAAAACTCATTGGCGATGAGATAGCTTGGCTCCTCGTAGCCGGGTTCATCATGGAAGTACTTTACCCGGATTGGCTATCCAATCCGGTGCTTGTGGAAAAGAAGAAAGGCGATCCAAATGTGGCAGTAGTTTGGCGTATGTGCATCGATTACACGAACCTGAATAAGGCGTGCCCAAAAGATCCATTCCCACTACCAAGGATAGATCAGGTCATAGATTCAACTACTGGGTGTGAATTATTGTCATTCATAGATGCATATTCTGGTTTCCACCAGATACCTCTAAACCCGGATGATCAAATAAAGACTGCGTTTATCACCCCGTACAGGGCTTATTGCTATCGCACTATTCCTTTTGATTTACGTAATGCAGGGCAACATATCAAAGATGTATGCAAAAATGCTTACATGATCAAATTGGTCGAAATGTGCATGTGTATGTTGATGATGTGGTTATAAAAACCAAGGAAAGCAAAACGCTCCTTGATGATATCCGCCAAACATTCGCGAACCTAAGGAGGTTCCGAATGAAGCCTAACCCGGAGAAGTGTACCTTCGGTGTCCTGGCCAGAAAATTACTCGGATTTCTTGTCTCCAGCCAAGGTATCAAAGCTAACCCAACTAAAATCCGAGCCATAGAACGAATGGAATTACCGAAGTGCCTTAACAATGTCCAGAAGTTCACTGGTTGCCTGGCATCCTTAAGTCGGTTTGTATGTCGGTTGGGAGAAAAGGCATTGCCCCTCTATCAGCTAATGAAAAAATCAGACAAGTTCATATGGATGCCGCAAGCCAATGAAGCCTTCATTGAGTTAAAGAAGATGTTAGACACTTCACCGGTGTTAGCCTCTGCACTCTCAAAAGAGCCAATGTTGCTCTACATAGCCGCAACCAATCGAGTTGTAAGTGCAGTAGTAGTGGTTGAGCGCGACGAAGAGGGTAAGTCGGTGCAAAGGCCAGTCTATTACCTGAGCGAGGTATTATCAGCGTCAAAGCAAAACTATCCTCACTATCAAAAGATGGCATATGGTGTGTACATGGTACCTAAGAAGCTGAAGCACTATTTTTAAGAGCACCCCATCAAAGTGATATGTGAAGCCCCCATATCTGAGATAATGAGCAACAAGGATGCAAGCGGCCGGATTGCAAAATGGGCAATTGAGCTAGGCCCTTATGCTCCACAATTCGATAGAAGAGATGCGATCAAGTCTCAGGCAGTGACCGACTTTTTCGTAGATTGGGCTGAGATGCAATATGAGCCACCATTGCCAGATCCGAATTACTGGAGAATGCATTTTGACGGATCAAAAACGAAAACCGGGTTAGACGTCGGAGTTGTGCTTACCTCTCCCAAGAAAGACCAGCTGAAGTATGTGCTGCAGATCCACTTCACAGCATCAAACAATGTTGCAGAATATGAAGCACTTGTGCATGGACTCAAAGTAGCAAAAGAAATTGTAATACGTCGGATCCAGTGCTTCGGTGACTCGGATTTTGTGGTTTAGCAGGTCTCAGGGCAATGGGATGCTTTGGATGCAAACATGGCATTGTACAGATTTCCTGTGCAGAAGATATCAGGATACTTTGAGGGATGTGAGTTTCACCATGTACCTCGGCTAGAAAATGAGGCTCCCGACGTATTGTCAAAGCTCGGATCAACCCGATAAGGGATTCCCCCGAGTGTAGCACTAGAGCACCTCAGAAAGCCATCTATCAGGCCATCCCCACAATCCGAGTCAATCTATATCACGGCCAATCCGGAGTCTGAAGCGATGCCCATGGACGTTGATATGGGAAGTGGTTCAGCAGACCCAGGGACTGCTTCGCAGAACCCGGGGACTGCGCAACGTGACCCGACATAGGTTATGTCGGCGGATAAAATGGAAATTGACGAGGATATGTTTCCGGTGCGAGCTATACCAGCCTGGGCACTACCCATATTCTAGTTCTTGAAGGATGGAACTTTGCCCAATGAAGAAGTGCTTTCAAGGCAAATTTAGAGGAGGGCGAAGGCATACACGATTATCAATGCCGAACTATACAAGAGGAGTATCACGAATGTCCTGCAACGGTGTGTTGACCCGGAAGAAGGGCTTGACATCCTCCGAGATATACATCAAGGGGAATGTGGGCATCACGCCTCATCTAGAGCCTTAGTGGCAAAAGCTTTCCGGCATGGGTTTTACTGGCCAAGTGCCTTGGAGCAAGCAGAGGATCTAGTAAGAAAATGCAATGGATGTCAGAGGTATGCTACCAAGACACACATGCCAATGTCGGAGCTCAAGACCATACCAATTACCTGGCCATTTGCCATATGGTGTTTGGATATGGTTGGGCCATTCAAGCCGGCAAGAGGAAACATGACCCATATCTTGGTTATGGTTGACAAGTTTACAAAATGGATTGAAGTAAAGACAATAAGAAAGTGTGATGGAGGTACAGCCGTGTCATTCCTCAAAGATATCATTTTGGGATATGGTTATCCTCACAGTATCATAACGGATAACGCCACCAATTTTGCTGAAGGAGCATTTGTGTGATTCTGCCGGGATAGGAAGATCCGGCTAGATGTTGCCTCAGTAGCCCACCCCGCATCGAACGGACAAGTGGAAAGATCCAACAGAATAGTATTATCCGGGATAAACCCTGGCTCATGGAGCCGCTGCAAATATCAGCGGGGTGCTGGATAGAAGAACTACCAGCGATACTGTGGAGTTTAAGAATAACTCCGAATTGATCAACAGGCTGTACGCTATTTTTTCTGGTATATGGGGCAGAAGTTGTATTACCAGCCGACATAGAGCATGATTCTCCTAGGGTCACCCAATACACAGAAGTCGAAGTGCGAGAAGCCCGGCAAAATGATGTTGATCTACTGGAACAAGCGAGAGAATTGGCATTGTCCAGATCCGCCATATATCAGCAAAATCTCCGACGCTATCATAGCTAGAAAGTAAACCCCCGAGTCTTCCGGGAAGGTGATCTGGTACTCCAGATGGTACAACGTACTACTGGCATGCATAAGTTATCCCCTCATGGGAAGGACCATTCATTGTCAGCAAAGCATTGCACAATGACTCTTATTATCTCATTGATGCACAACCACATAAGAAGAACAGGGCGGACAGGTCTGGCGAGGAATCTAAGCGTCCATGAAATGTAGCACTACTTCGTCCGTTCTACACTTAACAAAGAAGTGTGTATATCCGAGTCTCATCTGTCGGCATGTATGCCGGCAATGAGTTTATCAATGAAACCTTGGCACCTCGAGCAGTAACTCGGGGACTGCCTTAGTAATATTTGTTGTTCTATGTGTTTGTTATTTATTTTTATGTCGGCTGGCTTAAGTTGCTTCTGCCTAAGTTGGATTAGTAGTGTGTGAGCACAAAAACTCAACTCTTCGACTTGCTGCTGTCCAACAAGAATTGGCTTCATGGCAAGCAAGAGAACAAGTTTGGAATTGCGTAGCACACGAAAAATGACTAAGGAAGAGAACGTAATCGAGCCAACATTTATTATTCGGACTATGCTAGATTATTATGCTAGATTATTCGAACAAGTTTACTTTACTTTTACTATGCTAGATTATCTTGAGCTAATCCTAAAGTTTCCAAGTATTGTTAAGTCAATTTTTGAAACTCGTACTCGTAAGTCACAAAACAGAATCAAGGTAGACGCGAGCCGAGCCATGAAATTGGAGAAACAAGAAAATGAAACTCGGGGACTACGCCCAAGTTAATCCGGTGTGAATAAATTAGTAGCAAAATATAATAAGTATGATTGATACATCTGCACCCGGCATACCGGGGATCTGATAAATTTCAAAGTGTTTTTGGTGCTCAAGGAGCAGCAGCAGGAGGGGGTAACTCGGCGCCAGCGGGTGGAGTTACGGCTTCAACCTCGTTGTCATATTCGTTCTCTTCGAGATCTGAGGCTTCGTCCTCTTCCTCGTCATCCGAACCATCTTCGACATATTCATCGTCAACGATGCCGAGGAAGCTTGGTCCTTCGTTCCATTGATGAACATGGGCATACTGGATAAGGTTGTGGGCACAAGCCTTGCGCCGAGCAACCCCAATCCAGATCATTCGACCACCTGGACTCGGTGCGCAAGCGCTCGAGAACCTTCAAATCCAGCTTTTCACACCAAGTGAGCATGAAATGGAGGACCGTATCAGGTCCAGCACGCGCGGCAGATTCTCTCCAAAGGTCGACCTGGGTCTCGCAATCCATCAGCCTGTTGATCAAAGCAGTGGATCCCTCTGGAGGATCCTCACCAAGCCAAAGTGCACGGAAGATCCGGACGGCTGAATCCATCATACCCGAGCCATAGTTCTTTATAATTTCTATGCGGGAGGATAGGCTGACCAGCAGGTCCTCCATGTCATAAGGAATGGGTTCAGAGCCAGGATCAGTTGGGGTACCCCTCTACCGGTGGAACTTGGCAACGACAGTAGCCAAAATGGCATCATTCTCTAGGAATTTGCCTGAAAACAAAACAAGTGAAGTTGGTAAAGGAGTTTAACCGAGAGAAATACACGTCGGCGGAAGGAAAAGAGCTTATGGGAGATATGACTATGGATCCGGGCCAGCTCTTTCGTGCAATCAGCACGCCTCTTCCAGAGCCTCTCAAGTTCGCCAGTAGCTGACTCGAGCTTGACGTCAGCCTCCTTCTGCAACTCCTGATCCTTTGCAAGTTGGAGGCTCAAACGTTCTCGCTCTTCGGTGAAGTTTTGGCTAGCCTTGTCCATCTCAGTCTTGTGGAGATCTTTGAGCTTTTTCATCTCAGCCTTGAGCATGGCAAGTTCATCATCCTTGGCTCAGAGTTTGGCAAGCTCGTCGTCCTTCTTCTTGAGTTCGGCCTGATGTTGCCCTACTTGTTCGAGAAAATGCAGCATCATATCAGGCATGGGCACACTATCTTCAAGGGAATCTGCAACGGTTTGTCGACCCGGCAGAGCCGAGGTATAAATATCTGCCAAGTCAAGGAGAAAGGAGAAAGAGCACGGAAAAGGCTTAACCAAAGCGAATTGCCTTTTATCTCGTCCAAATTCTTTCTCATGATGGTATTTTTGGCCTCCACTTCGGCTGTGCAATCCGAATGACAGATTAGTTCGGCGGAAAAAGGCAAAGGAAGATGGGGGGAAATTCGAAGAGAAAACTTACCCTTTTTGCTCGCACTCAGCAAGAAGCACAGCATGTTTCGAGCGCAGCACCTTGTGTGAGTCCAAGAGGCGCTGAAACTCAGCAGTCCGACGATTGGTAGTGATCTGAAAAGAGCAATGTTGGCTCAGCTATATGGATATTCGAAGTGTACAGAATCCGGGCCAAGTGGAACTTAACACGGCTCTAGGTGTGTGCATATTCGAAGTGTACAGAATCCGAGCCAAGTGGAACTTAACCCGGCTCTAGGTGTGTGCATATTAGAAGTGTACAGAATCCGGGCCAAGTGGAACTTAACCCGGCTCTAGGTGTGTGCATATTCGAAGTGTACAGAATCCGGGCCAAGTGGAACTTAACCTGGCTCTAGGTGTGTGCATATTCGAAGTATACAGAATCCGCGCCAAGTGGAACTTAACCCGGCTCTAGGTGTGTGCATATTCGAAGTGTACAGAATCTGGGCCAAGTGGAACTTAACCCTGCTCTAGATGTGTGCATATTCGAAGTGTACAGAATCCGGGCCAAGTGGAACTTAACCCGGCTCAAGGTGTGTGCATATTCGAAGTGTACAGAATCCGGGCCAAGTGGAACTTAACCCGACTTTGGATGTGTGCATATTCTAAACCACTAAGGAGCTACGCTAGTTCTCTAAGGAGCATCCGGCCATGTAACAAGCTACTCCCCCGGAGGCTCGGGGACTAATGGATATATCTCTAAGCACTTGTGCATATTAAGGAAAAGACAAAGTAGCGTACCTCCATCATCCGTCCAGCAATATTGATAGCCTTAGCTGCCGTGTTCATCTGTGAGCTGAACTTGGCGGGCCCAAACTTCTCCAGGAGATCGTCATTTGGATTGACGAACTCCGCTTTGTTCCAATTATTGACATATTCAATCAAAGCCGGAGGATAGTTCTCTCCACTAGGCATGTGTGGCGCAACCAAGCCATTGGCATGGGCCTCTCTCCTCTCAACTAGGACGGTACCGGGGCTGGTATGTAGTGCAAGTTGCTTGCTGCCAGCTGACCCGGAGGAGGCATCTTTCTTCGGCAGCATGGACGCAAGGGTGCGCTGTCCAGCCTCGATGGATGATGCCTTGGTGGCACCAGAACCTTTCTTGGCCTGACTGCCGGCCTTGGGCTGCTTTTGGGAGGTTGAGGCTTGAGCTGTGGATTTGGTCTTGGGCGCAACCTTGGTGCTAGCTAGGTCTTCTCACCGAGTCTTGGAAGACTCGGACGAAGTAGGAGTTGGTGTTGGTGCTGCCACTGATGATGGTGCTGCTGGTGTTGCTGGTAGTACTGACGCTGACACTTGTGCTGCTGCCGGTGCTAGTTCTTGTGTTGCTACTGGTGCTGTTGCTGATGCTGGTGTTGATGCTGCTGTTGTTGGTACCTCAGAAGCGACGGGTTGCGGCTGAGCTGATGAAGATCTGGGAGCATCCGGCCTTAGCGTGTCCTCAGCCGCACCACTTCCCCTTGCACCGAGGTCGCCCTCCTCTAGACGAGATGGGCCAAGATCCAGAGCAGTCACCGAGCCGTCCTGAATTGGGATCAGTGGGCACGTGTCATCGTCACGAGGGGGAGATGGGGTGCGCCGGAGAGAGGAAGCAATGCTAGAGCCGCTCGGGGGAACCTCCATGGCAGCCTTGCCGAGTCAAACAATGAGTAACAAGTTATAATAGAAAGAGAGGCATGGAGACAAAGAAACATGAAGCAGAAAATTGGACAAGGAAAAGGAGACTCACTCGTCCGAAGTCAGAGGCTCCCTAGGCTTTCGAGCTCTCCGAACTATGGCCTTAGTTGGAGGCTTGCTGGTAGCCTTGTCAGCGGACTTCTTCCGTCTTTTGGTTGTTTGGGCAGGCTCGGAAGAAGCAGCCGAGATGGCGGCCCGTTTTTTAGACGCGGCTAGAACCGGCTCAACCGTTGCAAGAGGGGGGTCCTCGTGGATCTGCTCAGCCAGATTAGCTGAAGCCAGAAATGCGAAAGAAATGGGAGCCAGGTCATATACCTCCAACATCTCAATATCGGAATCATCCTCATCGTCAGTCCAATCCCTTAAAGAAGAGAAGTTACCAGGGGTTCGCTTGGATCCGTCCGGGGCAGGCAAGAACATTTCTTGATCCGGCTCCTCCTCATCTGAGACAAGCCGATCCTTCCCCCATTTGAGCGAAGGCTCAGTAACGTCTTCGAGGGTCTGCTGGAGAAACAACTAAAAGAAAAATGCAAGGGGATCAAATAAACAACATGTTCCGACATAGGGTGTAACTTGGAGAAGGATTAGGTAAGAAAATTTACCATGGGAGGAGGATTGTCCCGGCAGTAGTGCTCTAATCCCCAATCCCAATCCGCATTGAAATCTTTGTCGGTCATGAAGATGACCTTAACCCGGCGGTATATCTCGGTGTTGCTCAGCTCGAAGGAGGAGGTTCGGTTGGGGTCGAGATGCCCGCTCATATAGCAGAGCTTGTGTGTGCGCTTCTGCAGGGGGAAACCCGGCTGCGGACGAATGTGATCATCACATCCTCGTTGCGTAGCTTCATCTCCTTCAGCTCCTTGAATCGCTTGTTTACTTGATTCGCCAACATAGTTGGCTTCTTGGGGATCCGGTTCCACAAAGTCGGATTAGGAGGGCCCATTGCAAAGGGGCGCAGCAGGATCAGATCTTCATCCGAGCTATTCCTCACATAAAAGAAGGTCTGGGCCCATCCTTTGCAAGACTCGAGGCTGGTAACCCGGGGAAAGATAGAATTCTTGCGGGGTGAGATAGAAGCGGCGCTGCACTGGGTGAGCAGTTGTCGGCAGGGGCACTAGTCTTTTCTAGGATAACATTCTTCTTCAGACCGAAGAATCGGATCCAAAGCTCCTTGGTGGGCCACAAGCCGATGTATCCCTCTATAACATATGCGAAGGAGGAAAGAGAAGTAATGGCGTTCACCGAAAGATGATGAGGTTGGAGCTCGTAGGCATTGACAAGATCATGGAAGAAATCGCTCACTGGCAAGCCGAAGCCGTGCTGGAACTGGGAGAGGTAGACGATGAACTCACCCGGGTTGGGCGAGGGAGCAATTTCTTCGGAGGAGAGGCGAGAGATTACACCTTCGGGGATGCGGTGGGTGCGGTAAAGACAATCGAGGTCGTCTTGGCACACCCACGAGCCGGCCCAGGCACCGCGCTCTTGCACCTCACCTTCCCCCTCCATCTCCTCTTCCTTGACGATGGTGAGCTCCTCCTCTGTCATCTCCGAATCACTGTCCTCACCGGCCCGATCAGAGGTGGGGGAAAGAGGTCTGGATTGGCACGGCCCTGTGGCGGTGAAGCAGCGCGGGAGCGGCAGCGAGGATAGTGCGAAGAAACGAGGCGCAGCGGTGGCAGCGCTAAGCAGAAGCGGTGGCGGCGGCGCTGTCGCAAGGAAGAAGAAGGAGTAGAAGAGCAGAAGAGTGCGAGAAGGGGGGAAATAGCCAAGGGACGCACCCTCTCCCCTATTTAATCGTGCCCTTGCGATGGATAGTGGGATCGGGCAGTGCATCGAGGCCACACGGTGTGGCCGTGTATCTGCCGGGTCAGCCAATTAGAAGCAAGCCACAGGAAGGGCCACAGGGAATAGGGGATCCCACGACGTGACATGGTGATGCAGTTAACGAGGAGGCAGCCGTGACGCGACGTTTGCAACAGTAACCCCTGACAATAAGTGCAGTAACTGGCGCAGGCCCTTAAAATGAGGCAAGATGATGATTACCCTCCATGGATGTGGGGAAGTGTATGAGAGAAGGAAGGATAACACGGAAAACTGATGAGTAACCCGGCCAGCGAGTGATAACTTAGAATGTGCCAAGGGAAAGTTAAGCCAAGAGATCTGAACTACAGGGTAACTCGGAAAGGGCAGCAAAAATCTTGGTAGATTGAACCTGCCGTGGCCTTAGCAGCTAAAGTTGCTAAGACCGCACCAGCTTTGGGGACTAATGTTGGGGGGATACCCCCGGGTAGGGTCACGCCGGGGTATAACGGCCGAGTTAGCCGAGGTAAGGCAAGGTCAAAGCGAGAGCTGGCCAAGTCACCTCAAGCAGGCCGACTTACGGAGTAAACCGGCCCGGAGGATGTCCGCCTGACCGCGTCCCGACCGACGTATATCGTACGTCGGCAGGCTCTTTATAACTTATCTGCAGGTACCCATGGGGCCGGATTAACCAGGCTTGAGCCGGGTTATACCAGGCTTGCAAGAGAAGGAAGGTATCCCGCTGGTCAAAAGGTCGTCTCTATGCGCTGGAGCGTGAGCGGAGCAGACAGTGGGAGGGACCAGCAGGGCGTGGCCGACAAAGGTGACGCAGCCTATGTCGGCTGACGCTGGCGCCGCAGAGGGTTACGTAGCCTTTGCATGGCTTACGAAAGGAAAAGGAGACCCGGTCGGTTTTCTATTTTGGGAGAGGCATATTTCCAGGAATATGCCTCCACGTATGCCCTAACTGGCAACCTACCCTCCTCTTTATAAGGAGTGCTAGGGCCTCTGTAGAAGAGGCTGGCCAGTGAGTAGTTGGTTCATAGGGTGGAAGTAGTGGTGAGAGTAAGAGAGCTTCTTCTTCCTCCTCTCCCCAACACAGCTCAAGGAGCATCTGTAAACTTAGTGAACTTAAAGAATACAAAGCATCTGTGTGTGGAATCACCACACTATCCCTCCCTGAATTCCTCTAGTGCATATTGGCCCCACATTTAGCCTATCCATGGCATCTACTGTGGCACCACCACGACACAAGGATCCTACGCATTGTCGCTCTCGCCGCTGCTGTGCACGAGATCTTCTATTGCCTTAGTGAGATGTTACCTTCCAACTAAGCGACCATTTCCACATGTCTCCTGCTCCTACTGACTATTGTCTAGGCAGCGCTATCTCTTCTTGCTTTGTTTTTTGGCTGCAATACGGCGAGGCCCTTAATGTGTGATCCCTCCGCGGTTCGTGCCAAGTCATACCGCGCCATCTCACGCATGATTGTGAATCACAATAGTGTGCACGCGAGATGGCGGGACGATGCAGATCATACTCATGTTGTGACCAAAAATATCATATTTGTGTTTCAGAGTTTTCCGTTGTCTATTTTCTCAGAGTTAGCGATGGAGAGGGCTGGTGAACCTCCTCAACCACAGAGAGTTCGCTTCAATAAATATCATCTACACACACTCTATTGGTGTTGGTCCTATATGTACAAGAAGGCTCGGGGTGTTAAAAATGGGGTATCTTGTGGTTGCTAGGAATTAATCTCATGAGATATTTTTGCATTGAAGTTCTTCATGCTTTTATTTTATTTTTCTCTAGACTTCAGATGTTTTTGCATACATATTTGTTCATGATATTTATTGAAGCCGACTTGGAAGTGTAGCAATACTCTGTCGGCACCACAAACCACCACCATCACACAAGCGAATAAAACTTAACACCCGTGTGGCACGTCCATGGAGCACCCGAGGTAGGACATTTTTTATGGATACTATATCCCAAACCACAGACTTTTTTCTTGAAAGATAAATAATTTTATTTTTGGATACTCTAAAATCCAAGTTTTTTTACTAACATATTTAGGTATTTCCTATATCCCCTTGGCCTGCCTGACATGTACAGGCAGGGCGGAGCATACGGCATGGACGTGTCCGCGTGGATCTCTACTGAGCATAACACTGTAATTGTTCATTTCTTGTGATTATCTACCCAATAGGTCTAAGAAATCGAAAAGATAAAAATTCATACATCTCAACATTAGCTATAAAGGAATTATACCGTGAAATATTCTATGCTTATTTCGTGTCACGCTTTTGTTGCTTTTGTCTTGTACAATGTTTAGGTAACATGATGCACCAAGGGTAAAAGCGTATTTTATTGTTCCTATTTAACACCGTTAGTGCTTAAAATGAACTACAGTGTCATATTAGGTAAACAATCACACCAAATACCAAATGAAGAAAAAGAACTTCCGGACCCAAATAGGAAATTCTATTTTTCATGTAGTGTCTCATGAGGAATTCTCCCTCAGCAATTAGAATTTCTTCTAGAGCTAGCATATCTGAACGCAGCGACAATCATCACAACTGAACAACAAGATACATCTACAAAATGGTTCGTGGATGTTGCTTTTGTGAGCTATACCAAAACTCACTATGCATTTCCCTAGATCTGTGGATTCCCGTTTGCAAAAATTAACACAAAATCGTGTTCATGGGCTCATGGGCTTTTCCAGGGTAAAAACTTATGAAAAATTGATTTCATGACCTGTCTAGCCTAAAGAGGTTGTCCTAGCCCTAGGTACGATGTTAGTTGTATGCATGCATACACTGTGAGACACACTCCCGGCCACATGCTGGAGTAGTGTGAGGCAACATGTTTGCTCGTACGGCGTACCGTGGTGGACAACGACACATGCCTTCTGTATGTCCTTGACAAGATGATGTACTTGAACCCCCCTTTGTCATAGAGAATGCTGAGGGTGTTGCCCATGTAGTTGAACCTCAAGTTTTGCTCGGCCTTCCCTAGCATCCACCGGAACATTGGCATTGCCAAGTGTGAAGTTGACACAAACGAATGGCTCCCTCGATGCACTCATGTGCACCACAGAGAACCCATGCGGAATGTCCATTCGTTAGGCCAGCGTTGTCATCTCCGACCAGAGATGCCATCAATCGTCGTCCAATTTGTCAGCGCACTCCTCCTCATGCTCTAATTTAAACAATGTGTGCTTGCCTCTAGCTATTTATTTCTAGATGTCTCCTATTTCTAATGATAAGATGGCACGATCTCTTCTTGCAATACGTGTTGAACATGATGTGCAAGAGGATTGGATGATACAAACTGTAGTTGCGCGGTATCACATGATGTCAAATCCCGTGTTCTGAAGTTTCCCCTTCCTATGGTAACAACTAGTGGACAGATAAAGCTGGGAAACCAAATGGAGTATGGAGCACGCAATCCGTTGCTTCTCGGTCATAAAACCACATGGAGTATGGAGCACTGCTCCTCAGTTGAATATATATGTACATGAGGGTTCGATTTGGTAGTATCTTGTGGCTGATACAACTCGATTTTATTAGATTTATTACTGTTAAGTTCATCATAAATGTAGACCATCTATAATGAGCTAGACCATGTGATATCTTTTTGTCTAGACTTGAGATTTTCTTTCGCTGCAATTTGAGTTTCATGTGATTTATCAAATGTTAGTTTTAATGTGTAACAATATGAAATGTCTGTTGGATAATATATCGGGTACACCATAGGCACCATGAGCCGCTAACACCCCGCATTGGTACACACTACACCGCAAAACACCTTAGGGGCTTGAGCTTGTAGCTTTGTAGCTCGGCCTGATCTTGTCCAGACTCATTGTGCCTAAGCATATATACCTAGCAGACTGAACATTTCAGGATAATTTAGATCTTAGGCCGAGCCAAGATCAACCTATATCAGTTCTTAAGCTAAAATGACTCGTAGGCCATGTAGCATATTTCTTGTGTTTCGACAACCACCATAATGCATGTATATCCGACATTTTTATGGCTGACTTACATCAATCAGCGTAATAACATGAAATTGTAGAAGATAAACCCAAAAATTAACATGCCCAATTGGAGATATTCTCCTTTCTGGTGGCCAAACCTGAACGATCAAAATTTCTCACGTTTGCAGTTTGCACCTTATATGGTTGTTGTTTACCTATGTTAAAATACAAGGGCAGAAGAACTGAAATGTGGAGGCAGGCAGACGAATATTATGCATAACGTTGGCAAGGAGGTTGCATGCGAGCCGATGGAACAGTTACCGGATAGCAGTTTGGCGCTTGGAGCTCGTACAACGATAGTTCCTAAACATAGTTCGGATGTACATGACGACTACTTGTGATGGAATCATCTTCTCCTTTAGCTCTTTTGGTAGTTCCGCTTCCTCGTTGGCCACCTGCTGCTGTCTCCTAGTCTCTCTGTCTCATGACTACATTGGTTTGCTCCATGTGGTGGAAGCATCTTGCGCCTATAGAACCCCTCCTACTTTGTAGATGTTTATAGATCGATCCAAAGACACATAAACATCTTTGGATAGCTACCCCACCATGTGGTAGACTCTATGGAACACTATGAATAAATTCATGATTGAAGGGGTTTTCTTGACACAGCCGGCTGATCTCGTCTATGAAAATGATTATATACCTACATGTGTGGAAGCCAGTGGCTGGGAGATAGGACCGCGAGGCGATGGAGTGGATGATCGGCAGGATCCATGCTCTCCATGCTACTGTGAGGGAAAGAATACAAAGCTGGTCTCTCCCCTGCCTTATCATGTTGTAGCGTGTGGTATTTCCTAGCCTAGAAGCCATCAGAGACTATGTTTCTATTTGTAGCTTGCATGTAACAATGCTTAACTATCACGATCCTTGATCCTTGGAACCTTTGTAATAACTTCTATGCCGGTTGAGTTCATTAATTTAATGGCAGGCTCTACTCGAGCCTACCATCTAAAGTGGCGGAAGCATCCACTCCTTGACCCCATGTATGCGTCCCATGTATGCAATACTAGGAACGCCTACTAGACTTAGCACATCTGGATAGGAGTGGATGGCTCTCAGCTTGTGCCTGCCATTCTACAAACTAGTATGAAAATGATTATAGCAGTCATTTTTCTAGTGGCGTCTAAAACAAAATGGGCGCCACTAGTGCAAGACAAAATAGTCACGGCGTTCGTAAAAAGTCGAACACCACCACTATAACTTAGTCCTGGCGTTCGGGAGACAGTTAACGTTCGGGAGACAGTTTATTGCAAGTGGGAAGCATAGAAAGAATAAAATATTTCAATTAGATCAAGATGAAGGAACCATAGTGGAAAGGATAATTTGAAGGTATACATTATTTAATATTAAAATAAATTTTTCGGGAACCATCATATGTTGGAATTAAAGAGCAAAATTTAAGCGTATACAATAAGAAGAAAACAATATTAAATAATTCCATTTGATTGCTAATGGGAAGCATAAAAAGTGGAAAATATTTCAATTAGAGCAAGATGAAGGAACCATAGTGAGAGGATAATTTGAAGGTATGCATTACTAAATATTATAAGAAATTGTTCAGGGATCCAGCCCCATCGAATGTATCAGTGCAAGAATATTGTAATCATGATATTCCGCAATTACCTCTTGAGGAAAATGACATCCTTACTGGCACCTTCACTGAGAATCAGGTACATGGTGCTATATTTGATATGGAGTCGAATAAGGCTACTGTTCTTGATGGTTTCCCAACGGAGTTTTATCATTAGGAAGTAATTAAGGATGATTTGATGTCAATGTTCTTTCAATCGCAAAATAGAGTTTTTCCATTGTATAAATTGATCTTTGGTGTTATCACCTTCCTACCCAAAAAACTCAATGTGGTATATATACAACAATATAGACCTATATACCTTTTTAACATGATCTTTAAGATTTTCACAAAGGTTGCTACAAACCGGATCACAAAGATTGCTGAAAAATTGATGAGGCCCACTTAGACAACTTTGATGCCTGGACGGCATATCCAGAAGGGAGTAGTTGTCGTGCATGAAACCATGCATATAGGAAGAAAATGGATGGTGTTCTTTTTAAAATATATTTTGAGAAGGTATGTGATAAAGTTAAATGGTGTTTCTTGCAACAAATATTACGCATGAAGGGATTTGTGCCACAGTTGTGTAAATTAATTGAGTAGTTTGCGCAATGAGGAAGTGTGGTGATCAAGGTTAATAATGACATTGATCATTATTTCCAAATTATAAAAGGATTGAGACAGGATGATCCTTTGTCTCCAATGCTTTACAACATTATTGTGGATATGCTAGCAATTTTTTAATTGCTAGGGCAAAAAAAGATGGCTAAGTTGGAGGACGATTCCCTATCTTGCTGACGGGTGGGGTTTCAATTCTTCAATACACTAATGAAAAAAGTTTGTTTATGGAACACGATTTAGAGAAAACTGTCAATATGAAATTAATTTTGTATATTGTCGAATAATTTTCTATTTTAATTTAACATTAACTTTCACAATAGTGGGATCTTCTGTTTTGGAAAGGCCAAAGAAGAGGAGGAATAGTATACCCCCAACGGGGATTGCTCGGTCAAGCTGCAGTTAGACACGAGGCTAGGCACAGTACCAGAAGTCTATCAAGAATAGTACTACCACTCCCTCCTTTCCTTAATATAAGGTGTATAGTTTCTTGTGAAAAATTCCATAATATAAGGTGTATAGAGAATTTTGGGATTTGTTCCTCTTATTTAGGAGACAATTAATCCGATCAGGAGAGAGGGGATACCCAGATTTCGTATGTTCCCTCTATATCACGTCAATCACCTGGAGTATTCACTTTCTAAAGCAACGAAATTTTCCCTTCCAGACTGTGCGCTAATATTCGTGCAAGAAAACTATACACCTTATTATATTAAGGAACGGAGGGAGTACTATAGATCTGACAGTGAACCCTGTCGACTAACCTGGTACTGGACTTGGGGCTAGGATTTTGTTTTGCTAAACCGAAACTCAACACCGGTTAGACCAGAGTCCAACTTTGGAAAAACTTCTCCGAGGCCTTGTCTTTCAAAATGCGGCGCCCTATACGGTTTGTTCGGCAAGATCTATGCTGTGCCCCCATTTAGCGTCACCTTGAAAACGTTGGACTTTGGGGTCCAAGCCAGATTGAAACACTTCACGTACGTACTACTCGTTTGCATTTTGCGAGAACACATTAATAACGATACGAGAGTTAGCTTAGCCTAATGTTGTGTCCGGGAGCATCTGCACTATTAATCCAGGAGCCAGGAGGGCAGGAGTAGAAAACACTATTTCCAATTTTCGAGTAGTTGGACGGAACTCTTAAGCGTCCTATCTAGCTCGCACAGTTTTTTTTTTCGAAATTCCACCGACCTATTAATAATCATCAATATTAGTACGTCCCTAAAAGTAATAAAAATTACAAATAGATCATTGGACCACCTAGCGACGACTACAAACACCAGGACGAGCCGAATGCGTGCCGTCGTCCTTGCCCCTCCATCACCAGAGCCGGGCAAACCTTGTCGTAGTAGAGCTTGTTGTAGTAGACAGACGGGAATTCGTCGTGCTAAGGCCCCAAAGACCAGCGCACCAGAGCAGCAACCATCGCCGAAGATAAACAACGTAGATAGGAAGAGACTGACCTCAAAACAAACATACGAAAAACGACCGGATCCCAAGAAACCCGTCGGACACATAACTTCACGCGCCCTCCGCTGATACTAGACACACCACTAGAGCAAGGATAGGGCGGGAAGAACCTTATTCTGACCTTAGGACGTAGCCGCCGCCTCAATATTCTGAAAAAGACACTTAAAATAGTCTAAGAAAACACTGAAACCTCCCGCCGGCGAGAGGCCGTGGTCCGCCACCTCTCCACGGCCCTAAGGCCGCCGAAGACGGGACGGACCGGTAACATTGCCGGCTGAGGGAAGGAAAACCCTAGATGGATTTACCGCCGCAGCCGCCTCCTAGAGAGCTCTCGTACGCACGTCTCACGTGAATAGTTAACGCGACACCATATATGACATGTCATGTCTCTTCTTCATGGCATGCATGTGGTGACGGTATGGCTGTCAACCGTATGCATGGCTTGGATTGATTCGCGAGAGCAAGAGTCAACGCGCGCCGCTGGAAGAAGCCCGCCTAGTTGTGTGGAAAGCAGTGGTAGGTGAATGGTTTCCTGTGTGCCTAGTTGTGTGGAAAACAGTGCGTCGCAACACGCCTGCCTGCCGGTCGCCTACGTTGCTGGAGAGAGCTGGTGAACCTCCTTAACCACCGAGAGAATGTACACACACTCTATTGGTGTTGGCCCTATTTGTAAAAGAAGGCTCGGGGTGTTAAAAATGGGGTATCTTGTGGTTGCTAGGAATTAATCTCGTGAGATATTTGTGCATTGAAGTTCTTCATACTTTTATTTTATTTTTCTCTAGACTTCAGATGTTTTAGGCTGCATTTTTGTTCATGATATTTATTGAAGCGAAGTTGAAAGTGTAACAATGCCCGGTCGGCACAACAAACCACCACTGTCCCATACGCGTATAAAACTTAAAACCTGTGTAGCACGTCCATGGAGCACCCGAGGTAGGACTTTTTTTATGGATACTATCCCAAGCCACAGACTATTTTCTTGAAAGGATAAATGATTTTATTTTTGATACTCTAAAATCCAAGTTTTTATACTAACATATTCAGGTATTTCGTATATCCCCTTGGCCTGCATGCCCCATACAGTAGGGCCGAGCATACGATACGGACGTAGCCACGTGGATCTCTAGTGAGCATAGCACTGTAATTATTGTAGTTCATTTCTTGTGATTATCTACCCAATAGGTCTAAGAAATTGCACAAATAAAAAATCAGACATCTCAACATTAGCTATAAAAGAATTGTCATGACCTTCAAGAAACATGAGCAATATTCTACGCTTATTTTATATCACGGTTTGGTTGTTTTTGTCATGTTTAAAGTTTAGGTAACATGATGCACCAAGGGTAAAAGCATCATTTCTTTTTCCTATTTAACACTGTTGGTGTTTAAAATGAACTAGAGTATCATATTAGGTAAAATATTACACCAAGTATGAAATGAAGAAAAAGAACATTCAGACCCAAATAGGGAATTCAATTTTTCAGGTAGTGTCCCACAAGGAATTCTCCCTGAGCAATTAGCATTTCTTTTAGAGCTAGCATATCTGAACGCATCGACGAGAATCACAACCGAACAACAAGATACATCGAGAAAATGGTCCGTGAATGTTGCTTCGGTGCGCTATGCCTGAACTCACTCTCCGTTTCCCAGATCTGTGGATTCCCGTTAGCAAAGTTTAACATGAAATCCTGTTTATGGGCTCATGGGATTTTTCAGGGTAAAAACTTATGAAAGCAATTTATTTCAGGACCTGTCTAGACACACTCCCGGCCCACACATGATCCACGTAGTGCGAGACAACATGTTTGCTTGTACGGCGTACCGTGGTGGACAACGACACATGCCCTTTATATGTCCATGACAAGATGTTGTACTTGAACCCCCTTTGTCATAGAGAACGGTAAGCGTGTTGTCCGTGTAGTTGAACCCCAAGTCTTGCTCGACCCTCTCCAGCAGCCACCAGAACACCAGCGTTGCCAAGTGTACAGTTGGCACAAATGAACGGCTCCATCGATGCGCTCATGTGGACCACATAGAACCTGTGTGGAATGTCCATTAGTGAGGCCGGTGTTGTCATCTCCGACCAGGCATGTCATCAGTCATTGTCCAATTTGTCACCGCACTCCTCCTCATGCTCTAATTTATCAATGTGTCTGCTTGCCTCTACCATTCATTTCCTGATGTCTCCTATTTCTAATGTTAAGATGGCGTGATCTCTTCTTGCAGTACGTGCTAAACTACAACTAGCGTGATCATGAGCATAAGAGATGTTGAAGTATGATCCAAATTCTATTAAGGAGGCTAACTTCTGACGGAGCGGAGCGAGGCCTGTCGCCGGGAGGCTTGGGCCGAAGCGGAGCATTGATGACCTAGGTTACCAACGCTATATATACCTCTTGTAAGCCGCCGACTGGGATGAGTTGCATATATGAAATCCTCGGCGTTGTGTAAACACTCCCCGTTATAGTGAAGATTTGTTGGCTGGCACCCGTGGTTTTCCCTCTCTTTGTTGGAGAGGGTTTTCCATGTTAAATCTGTGTCCCCCTTGCTGTGATTTGATTTTCGTTCTTTGTTATTTACTTGTCGCAAAGATAACAAGTGGTATCAGAGCCCCATGTTCTAATCTAGGGTTTGCGGCATGTCGTCATTGAAGTTCGATCTACTACAGCTGGACTACTCCACAAGATTCTGCTTGTGGCAGGTGAAGATGCAGGCGATTCTCGCCCAAACTTCCGATCTGGATGAAGTTCTGGAAGGATTCAGGAAAGATGATGCTAAGAGCTGGTCTGACGAAGAGAAGCGGAAGGACTGTAAGGCTTTGTATATGATTCAACTTCATCTGTCCAATAATATTTTGCAGAAAGTTTTGGCAGAGAAATTTGCTGCTGCTCTTTGGCTGAAACTGGAATCGATCTGCATGTCAAAGGATCTAATCAGTAAGATGCATGTGAAGATAAAGTTGTTCTCGTATAGATTGCATGAAGGTGGATCGGTTATGAATCACTTATCTCTTTTCAGAGAGATTATTTTTGATTTACAATCTATGGAAGTAAAATATGATGATGAGGATCTAGATCTATTACTCTTATGCTCGCTGCCTAGTTCTTATACACACTTTCGTGATACAATATTTTTTATCCGTGATAAAATAACCCTTGATGAAGTACAAGAGGCTCTCAAACAGAGGGAAAAGATGAAAACTATGGTGCAGGCAGATGGGGCGTCATCCAAGGCTGAAGCTCTACCGGTTCGTGGCAGGACCGAGCAGAGATCTAACAACTATGGCAACCGAGATAAGAGCAAACACGGCAGAAGTCGTTCGAAGTCCAAGGGAAAGTACAAGTTCTGCAGGTATTGTAAGAAATCTAATCATGTTATTGATGATTGTTGGAAGCTGGAGAATAAGGAGAAAAGGAACGGAACTTTCCAACCGAAAGATAAGGATCAAGGTACTGGTAAGGTTGCTGTTGTTTCTGGTGATAGTTCTGACGGTGAATGTTTAGTCGTTTTTGCTGCTTGTGCTTCTCGTGATGATGAATGAATACTTGATACCGCATGTCCGTTTCATATTTGTTGTAACAAAGATTAGTTCAGTTTATATGAGTCTGTGCAGACTAGAGATTTTGTACATGTGGGGAATGACAACCCATGCCATATTGTCGGAGTTGGATCTGTTAGGATCAAGACACATGATGGCGTGACACGTACGTTGGATGAGGTGAAGCACATACCAAGCATGGCCAGAATCTGATCTCCCTGAGTACCATGGATGTTGATAGATACAAGTACGCCGGTGGGCGTAGATTGTTAAAGGTATCAAAAGGTTCTCTTATTCACATGATAGGTGATATGAATTCTACTAAGTTATATGTTCTTAGAGGTAGCACTTTGTCTGGTATTGATGCTGCTGTTACTTCTAATGATTCTGATGATTGTGGTAAAACAAATCTATGGCATATGCGTCTTGGGCATATGAGCGAACATGGCATGGCAGAGTTAGTTAAGAGAGAGCTTATTGATGGTTGCAACTTGGGTAAGTTTGAGTTCTGTGAGCATTGCGTTTGTGGTAGGCATAAGAGAGTTAGATTCAATGCTTCTGTTCATACCACCAAAGGCATATTAGATTATGTGCATGCTGATGTATGGGGACTTTCCCGTAAGACTTCTATTGGTGGTGATAATTACATGCTTACTATTATAGATGACTACTCAAGAAAAGTGTGGCCATATTTTCTGAAACATAAATCTGATGTTTTTGATGCTTATAAAAAGTGGAAAGTTATGGTAGAAAAGCAAACTGAAAAGAAAGTAAAGGTACTACGTACTGACAATAGTATGGAATTCTGTTCTAATGAGTTTGAAGAGTTTTGCATTAATGATGGTATGATCAGGCACCACACTATCCCTTACACTCCTCAGCAGAATGGCGTGGCTGAGCGCATGAAGAGAACCGTCATCTCGAGGGCTCGCTGTATGTTTTCCAATGCAGGTATGCATAGACGTTTCTGGGCTGAAGCAGCCAACATAGCATGCTACCTCATTAACATGTCACGTTCTATTCCACTTGAGAAGAAAACTCCCATTGAGGTATGGTCAGGTTCCCCTGTTGATTATTCACAGTTGAGAGTTTTTGGTTGCATTTCTTATGCTCATGTTGATAATGGAAAGTTAGAGCCCAGAGTTGTTAAGTGCATATTCCTTGGTTATGGTTCAGGAGTTAAGGCATATAAACTATGGAATTCTGAAACTAAAATGATTTTGTTGAGTAGGAATGTTGTTTTCAATGAATACGTTATGTATCATGACAGCTTGCTATCATATCCCTCTCCTGTAGCTATTGGAGAGGAGGGAGTTAGTGTGCAGGTGGAGCACCTGTAGAAAATTGTTGATAATAATGATGTTGTTGATGATACTCATGAGAAAAATATTGATAATGATGTTGTTCAGCACTCACCTACTATTTTGCAGTAGCCACCGGAATCTATTGTTCCTAATAGACCAAGGTGTAACATAGTTCCACCTCGTCGTTTAATTGAAGAGTGTAATCTTACTCATTATGCTTTGAGTTGTGCTGAACAGGTAGAGCATGATAGTGAACCTTCTACATACAATGAGGCTGTTGCATCCGTTGACCACGAGAAGTGGGTTTCTGCTATGCAAGAAGAGATGCAATCACTTGATAAGAATGGCACATGGGAAGTTGTGCGCTTGCCTAAAGAGAAGAAGGTTGCCCGCTGTAAGTGGATATACAAGAGAAAGGAAGGTCTGTCTCCTAATGAGCCTCCAAGGTTTAAGGCAAGGTTAGTAGCAAAAGGTTTTAGCCAGATTCCGGGTATTGATTATAATGATGTCTTCTCTCCGGTTGTGAAGCATAGTTCTATTCGTGCTTTCTTTGGTATTGTTGCTATGCATGATCTTGAGCTTGAGCAGCTAGATGTATAGACTGCTTTTCTGCATGGTGAACTGGAGGAGGAGATTTACATAGACCAACCTGAAGGGTTCATAGTTCCTAGAAAAGAGGATTTTGTGTGCAAATTGAAGAGATCGCTTTATAGTTTGAAGCATTCTCCAAGACAATGGTATACAATGTTTGATTCATTTATGATCTCACAAGGTTTTAAGAGGTCTCAGTTTGATAGTTGTGTTTACATTAATTTGTTGATGGATCACCTATATACTTGCCGTTATATGTTGATGATATATTAATTGCTGCCAAGAGCATGAAAGAAATCACTACTTTGAAGGCTCACCTAAGTAGTGAATTTGAGATGAAAGATCTTGGTGCTGCTAAGAAAATCCTAGGTATAGAAATTAAACGGGACAGAAAATCTAGGTTATTGTTTCTTAGTCAGTAAAGTTACGTTGAGAAAGTTCTTCAACATTTTAATATGCATGATGCAAAGTCTGTTAGTACTCCTGTTGCTCCTCACTTTAAATTATCAGCATTGCAATGTCCTAGCTCTGATGAAGATATTGAGTACATGTCTCGAGTACCTTATTCTAGTGTTGTTGGTTTCTTGATGTATGCCATGGTTTGTTCTCGCCCTGATTTAACATATGCTATGAGTTTGGTGAGTCCTTACATGGCTAATCCTGGTAAAGAACACTGAAAAGTTGTTCAGTGGATTTTCAGGTACCTCCGTGGCACATCCAACGCTTGCTTGAAGTTTGGCAAGACTGGTGAGGGACTCGCAGGCTATGTGGATTCAGATTTTGCTGCCGATTTGGATAAGAGGAGGTCCCTCACAGGTTATGTGTTCACGTTAGATGGATAGGTCGTGAGTTGGAATGCAACGCTACAACCAGTTGTTGCTCTATATACAACCAAAGCAGAATATATGGTTGTTGCTGAAGCTTGCAAAGATTCTGTTTGGTTAAAATGTTTGTATACTAAGCTTTGTCAGAATGATTCTTGCATTAACCTATTCTATGACAATCAAAGTGCTATTTACCTTACTAAGGATCAGATGTTCTATGAGAGAACAAAGCACATTGATATCAAGTACCATTATGTTCGTGATGTTGTTGCACAAGGTACACTAAAGGTATGCAAGATAAGTACTCATGATAATCCTGCTGATATGATGACAAAGCATGTTCTTGTTGCTAAGTTTGATCTATGCTCAAGCTTAGTTGGTATAACTGCTTAGCCCAAGTGGTTGTCGGCGCCAAAAGTGTTTTCTTTGTTTGTTCAGGGGATGATTGATGTTGATGCTACAAGACGAAATTTGTCTCAAGGTGGAGTTTGTTGAAGTATGATCTAAATTCTATTAAGGAGGCTAACTTCTGATGGAGCGGAGCGAGGCCGGTCGCCGGGAGGCCTGGGCCGAAGCGGAGCGTTGATGACCTAGGTTACCACCGCTAAATATACCTCTTGTAAGCCGCCGGCTGGGATGAGTTGTATCTGTGAAATCTCCGGCAATGTGTAAACACTCCCCGTTATAGTGAAGATTTGATGGCTGGCACCGTGGTTTTTCCCTCTCTTTGTTGGAGAGGGTTTTTCACGTTAAATCCGGGTCCCCCTTTCTGCGATTTTATTTTCGTTCTTCGTTATTTATTTGTCGCAAAGCTAACAAGTGCGCCCTTGCATGAGAGGATTGGACGTTACAAACTCTACGCGGTAACACAGGATGTCAAATCCCGTTTTCTGAAGTTTTGCCTTCCTATGCTAACAACTTTTATTTTTTTTGGAAAGGAGAACTATGCTAACAAGTAGTGGACATAAAGCTGGCAAACCACCTGGAGTATGGAGTTTGCTCCTTGGTCGTGTATATATATACATGAGGGCTCGATTTGGTAGTATTTTGTGGTTGATACAACTCGATTTGATTAGATTTCTTACGGTGAAGTTCATCATAAATGTAGACCATCTATAATAAGCTAGACCATGTGCTATCTTTTTTTTCCAGACATGAAGTTTGATTTTGCTGCAATTTGAGTTTCATGTGATTTATCAGTGAGTTTTATTGTGTAATAATATGAAACCTTGGTTGAGAATATATCGGGTACACCACCGGCACCACGAGCCGCTAACGGGTCTGTGATTGCGCGGCCAGATCGGGGGGCTTGCGATGTGATTCATCCTAGCTAGCTAGCAGCCTTGTGCTCGCGCGAGCCATATGGATGTGGCGTTTGTTTTCCAACCTTCACCTCGTTCTTGCCATGCATCATCTACAGATTTGTCTAGCTGGTAGTGCTCATCGGGCTGCTGCTCATGTACAAGATGCATTGGGTAGGTGTCCGCAATCAGCGCGCCGCGTCCAGCACCGGCCACCCACCGAGTTTGCCGATACAAAGAGGCTAAATGACATGCGCGCCGCGGCAGCGGCCAGACGGAGGACGGAGGAACGGATCCTATTTGTCTATATGCAAAATTTAGTTAGAATAATAAATTTTAGTATATAATAACATGTGGATCATATATTTTCTATGGACTGGACAAAATGGGTCACCCTGTTGGGGGCATTGCTATTTGTCCGTGGACCGATACAAAAAGGGACTCTTTGGTTCGCTGGTTTGGGTCTCCCTACTGGAGATCCCTTACATCATAAAGATCAGCTCATACTCTGTATGATTCTTGCACATGACATGGTAGCAAGCCACTTCGTGAGGAATGCAACTCTAGCATGCAAGGTAAGTCCAGTGCATACAAGAGCCATCCATTTTTTACTTTTTGTTTTGAGAGTTGGATTATATAGAATCTTTTGCCTGCAAGTGGTACAATGAGTAGCCCACTCATAGTCCTCTCTCTCTCTCTCTCTCTCTCTCTCTCTCTCTCTCTCTCTCTCTCTCTCTCTCATTCATTTAGTTTCTAATCCTAGATTTAAAATAGTCATATAAGTTAGTATAATTATCAAAATAATAATCTGTTTGAACCTTTATATATATTTTGATTAAATCTTTGAAACAACCCAAAAATTAACACACAATGAAATGTGATGATTGACACAAAAACCCAATGAAACCTGTTTATTTTATTTTTTATCAATATATTTTATGGTTTGAACTTTAAGTGAAATGCCAATTATTTTTCCAAATCCGATGAACCAAGTTTGAAATGTGGTGAAACAAATTGTTCAAAAAAAATTTCGTGAAGTTTCATGATGATTTTCGAAGTTTCACTATGCTTCAAAAGTCAATGTTAAAATATTGTTAAAATATATTCAACATTGGTATTGTTTTGAAACTCTTTTCGGTAGGAACCCAAATATTCAAACGGTTCTCAAATGAGGGTTATAGTTTACAATCTACTCAATTTTCAAATTGAGTCTTAAATGCACTAAAGTGAGAAAAGGGGAGAGAGAAAAGCTGATAAAAAATGGTAGGAGAGAGAAGGTGGGGCATGCACGCTATATCCCGTGCATGCTAGAGCCGCCTCTCTCGCCACTCCGTGCCATTTCCTATCGAGAAGGTCAGGACACAACTACAAGCATCACAGTCGAACAACAGGATATGCCGAGGATGCCTAGCTTCATTGAATTTCTACAAACGAAATTATGATATTCGTCGATGAAGTAGGTACGGATGTTACTCTGTCCACTTCCAACAGAACTCGGTCAATCTCCATTCCGGGATGATTACACGGTTCCCCGTCTGCAAAACTTAACACGAAATCGAGCTCACTGGCTTATCATGGGGAAGTCTTTACAGAAAATTGATTTTACCAACATGTTTCTAGGCAAAAAAGAGGTTGGGCCGGATGTGTGGGTTGTGCGTGTACAAGGCGCGACACTCTCTCCCGACCCACACATGTGCGACGAAATGTGAGACAGCTTGGGTTTAATTGTACCGCATGCCGTCGTCGACGATGAGGATCTACTTCAAGGCCTCCGTGTCGCATGGAACAGTGAGCACGCCACCCATCTAGTTGAACCCTAACTTCTGCTATGTGGTCCAGAGCAGCCTCCAGAATCCCTAGTTGTGGGGTCGGCATCACGAAACGCTTCCTCCATGGAAACGTGTGCACCTCAAGGCACCCCTACGGCAGGTCCACGGGTGAACCTGGCGTTGTCAACTCCGACAAGGGATTCCATCATTCGTCGCCGCGTTAGTCATTGCAGTCATTCTCCTGCTATTGTTTATCATAGAATTCACTTGCGTCTGAGCATTCCTTTCCAGATGTCTCCTACTCGTATTGCTAGTGTTAAGGTAGCACAACCACTTTTTGCGTTACGGGCTGGACTATAACTCGTGACCTCTATGCTCATCTCACGTCATCTCTAGCTTGATCAAGAGAACAAGCGTGCGGTGGCCGCACATGATGATTGGACGATATAGTCCGTAGTCGTGTGGTAGCACAAGGTATCGAATCGGGGGCTCTGTAGTTTTCCCCTTTTATGTTAACACTAAGTGAACATAAGGCTGACGAACCTTCTCGACTACGGAGCATGCAATCCGTTTCTCCAAAGATTGTGTATTTATAAATGAAGCCTCAGTCATATAGTGGTACCTTGTGGTCGCTAGAAACTGATTTCATGGCAATATATAAATTGAAGATCATCATAGATATAAACGGTTCAAATCAAATGCCATACAGGTACACAATGTGCTATATGCTATTCTATTATTGCTCCGGGCTAGAGATCGCTATACGGCAGACCATGTTCTACCTTTTATTTTGTTTCCGGTCCTGCTTGGGTACGAGCCAAACTCAACAAAGTGTGTGAACATGTGAAGGTTTAATGCAAACCAGAACGAAATAAAAATTTGTGTAGGTGCATGCTCCATGCATCTTAGTCCGACCATCAAAAATGATACTAACCCCACTCACACCCACTTTTTTTGCGTAGCACACAGGATTGGCTCGAGTCATAACTCATTTGGCTGGAAATCCTCGAGGACGCAAAGTGTATGATGGCGGTGTGGCCTTTCTTTTCACTCCACCTCGTGTTGAAAATGTACATTATTACCATACAAAATGTATTTTCATATTTTCATGTTGTAGACATCGTGAAGATCACAAAGAGAAGGATACATCTTGAAATCAGAATAAGATCATCCCGTCCTATCCTCGTACCAGTGGTGTATCTAGTGCCAACGGGGGCGTGTGTAGTCATTTTTCCGGCGGATCTCTTGGGATCTTGTTGTTATTCATGTTCCTTGGTTTGGTTTGAGGTCAGTCTCTTTCGATCTGCGGTTGTCATCTTCGACAATGGTTGCTGCTATGGTGCACTGGTTCTTTGAAACCTTAGCACGACGACTTCCGTCAGTCTACCATAGCAAGCTCTTCTACGACAAGTTGTGCCCGGCTCTGGTGATGGAGGGACGCGGATGGCGGCACGGCTTCAGCTTGCGCTAGTTTGCGTAGTCATCGCTATAGATGGTCCAAAGATCTATTTGTAATTTTTATTACTTTTAGTCCTCTTCGTATTATTTTGGAAGTTTATTACTACTAGATCGGTTGGATTTTCGCAAAAAAGGACAGCCTCGCATGATGTGTGTTCATTTTGATAATTATGTTTTCTTGGAAATAGACTCGTGACTCTGGGCAATGGGGTATGCCTGAGAAAGGAACTGGTCGTAGGAAGGTGTAGTACTGTACTACTCTCTCCATTTCAAAATATAAGATGTTTTAGCTTTGTGAAATAAATATATCTAGACTTTTTTTAGTGTATAGGTTTATTCCAAACCTGAGTGAATCTATACACTATAAGAAGTCTAGATATATTTGCTTCATAAAACATTTTTCGGTTTCACGTGATACATGGGGGTGTGATCGATAGGGACTTCATCGGATATGATAACAGTAGCCCAAGCTCGCGTGTAGATCATTCTTTTGGTGGCCGGCCAATCTCCCTGAAAACGTTCACTCAGCAACGACAACAGAATCTTATCGCTGCTGTACGCTGGACAACTCTCCAACGTCGTGCCTGCTTTATCAGTTAATCAATAATAAACTGATCAACTCAGTCTGATATATAGTCGCGAGATTATATGCAGCCCGTGCCAGTGGCTGAACATTTCTAGTACTAGTAGCAAAGATATTCTTTTTTTAGATCAAGAGAAAATATATTGTGGATCAACACATCTACACTTTCCTTTCGGTTTCAGCCCATACACTTCTTATTTTGTGGTCGATTATATATCTGAAGCAAAGTCAAAATCTTCATCATGGAGCTGTCCACGGCATGTCCATCGCCATCGCTACTTGGGGAGCTGTTCATGTGCATCCTGATCCTGGGAGTCACAGGAGGGCACGCCACGAGCAGCACTGCTGCGCCGGCCGATGGAGAAGACGCGTGCGCGTCGTGATAAATGGTTCAATTATTGGTGCGAAAAATCAATCCTGGCTAAGGGCATCTTAATGGGGACGGCCCAAATGGTCCGGCCATGTCCAAAGTGGTCTGACTGGACGGCAGAGTTGGCCATGCACTCTCCAGCGGGGCGATCCATCCAGACCGTCCCATTCGGCGCAACCCATTCGTCCACCAAATTTGGCTGGCCAATGCGTTAGGCCTAGACGCGGGCGGACAGAGGGCTTGCTCACAACCGATGGCACCGGGGACCTGCTTGGCAGCGATCCAGGCGCATGCCATCGAATCTGACGCCCTCGCAGGCAGACTAACCGGCGACAGCAGCCTTGGCTATCAATACCGGTGCTGACTGACGAGATGAGACGCCGCTGGGTTTGACTTGCGCTCGATGAGTGGAATGTCTTAAATTTTTCCTTGATAGCTGATGCAGGAGAGCACACACATCCATACCTAGGTTTCTTTGTTTTTTGTTTTCGCCGGTGGGTATATCCCACGTGCCATGTTCGAATGCACATACTAGGTACTTCCGGCATGCGATTGACACAAGAGCCGACCGACACCTCACGGGCACTAACAAGTGGCATCACAAAGCCGTGTGTGGTCAGTTGATTGCTTTCAACTCACACGTTGCCGTGGGTCTCCAAAGGCTGACGCGGGAATTAATGGTGAAGACACGGTTACGTCACGCACCCACAGTAAGGAATGGTTACTTTTAGGTTGTGTATCCACCAGGCCTCCGACCCAACCGTCCTCAACTCGCACAGTTACATCACAATGATCCATTCGTAAGCAATTGGCAATTGACATGGCCAGAACCTACAAGCCATAATGTATAGTATCATTTCGAGTATGCCCGGACGCAACGAAAAGCGGAGAACATCTAGAACCCGAGGTGCACAACATGCCTTTCTAGAAAACTCTAGTCTAGAAACGAAATTGTGGAACAACGGCATCCCGAGTTTCCCTGCCTTCAAGGCAAGGCGCTGCCACTGCGCATCCACAAACACCACGCAATGCCCATGCGGCACGTCCTCCTCTTCCTCGGCCATATCGAGGTCGGTCTGTTCTAGTGAGAATTCATTTCCAGATGTATCCTATTCCTACCGTCAGGGTAGGCAGCACTATTTCTTTTTACTTCTGTTTCCGTGCTGGCTGGACTACATAGAGCAATCCGTCCTGGGCTCGTGTGTGGAGAGAATGTATGCACGCCATTGGTCTCGATAATATATGTACGTGACCATTCGTGTTGCTATAACTGTGGTTGCTAGAAATTTATTCATGAGATTTTCTTGCATTGAATTTTTCTCATAAATTTCGACCATCTCAACTACAGTATATCTTCTATTTTATTTTTCCTACAGACATGGGATGTGTTTTTCCTACATTTTCTGTTCATGTGATTTGAAAAAGTGGTTTTTTAAGCGTAATAATAGGGAACTCTGCTTGGATAATACCCCTAGAGCGCATGGTGTATGAAACTCTGTTTGGATGATATACCAAGACATGAAATAAAATTTCCGACTAATCTTCAATCCATGTTTCAAACTAACGGATTTGGATGTTTGACGTATCTCCATACCCTGCCCAGCTTCTACGGTAGGGTGGAGCATGTGGCCTATGTCCGTGGAGCCTTGTCCTTAAACGGGCCAAACGTTCGGCGGCACAGGTGCTCGCTAATGAGCATAGCATGCATAATCGTTGTGGGTCACTCCTTGAGATTACCCACGTGATAAAACTGATAAAAACATTGTTAATCCAAACAATCTCTAGATAATAATCCATGAGAAGAGGTGTGCTACATGATAGGAGATAGGTACAGATTGTCTAGAGGTGATAAACAATCTACATGATGGGAGAGCTCCCAGCTATGATGCTTTGCTAAAGGACATAAAGGTAAATCTGATTTTGCCAAAGCAATTTTCAACCACAAGCGGCGGGAGCATAATTTTTAGGTACATGGGGTTTAGCTAGGTCAGTGTTTTGTCTTTCTTTTGGACGTCATATTTGGTTTCAACCTTCACCAGGGGTTTATTGTATCTCTATGAACATTATTATTGAATAAAAGCTCATGGTTATGCTAAGAAAAAACTAATTCAGACTCCAATAATATTTTCACCCTCTAATTTAGGGCATTTGTCCAAAGTGCCCTAATATGTTAATGTGGCATTTTTCGGTTGAGCCTCAAAAGGTTATTAGGACACTTTGGGGAAGCTCCCGTATATGCAGGGTGGAGCTAGCTCCGGGCCACCCTGGGTAGCTTCTCCGGCTCGTCCGTCAGTTCTGTAGTGCAGATTAGTGTAATTATTGTACTTAGTAATGATGTTTGTTGGGCAAAACTCGCTGACGTCGCTATGCAGGCCTCTGCCTAGGCTCTGCGGACGCTCTGGTTCTGCCACCGCTCTTATATATTTGTTGGTACTGAATGCGAGGAAGCATGCTCCTATCGACCAACACCTGAAGTGCGTGCTAGCGACGTGGTTGTACTGGATCGCAATGACGCGTGAGCGAACACCTACTACATTGGTGGAACATCGGCATCTCGAGGTGCCCAACCTGCACAGCAAGGTGCTACCACTGCACATCCACAAACTCCCGTCGTCATCAGTTCCAGTCTAAGATGCTGCCCATCATCATCCCTGCAGCTGCGGCGGTCCTCCTCTTCCTCTGCCATATCTAGGTCTGTCTATGCTACAAAGGATTCATTTCCAGATGTATCCTATTCCTATCGTCAAGCTATAGGCAACACTATTTCTTTTCTACTTCTGTTTCTGGGCTGGACTAAAGAGAGCAATCCGTCCTTGGCTCGTGTATGGAGAGAATGCACGCACTCCATTGGTCTCGATTGTATATATACATGAACGTTCGGGTTGCTATAACTATGGTTGCTAGAAATTGGATCTTTCTCATAAATGGAATGTGTTTTTCTTACATTTTCTGTCCATGTGATTTGAACAATCGGTTTTTTAATCGTAACAATAGGGAACTCTGATTGGGTATCCCTAGAGCCCCTGATGTTTGAACATCTCGAAATCGTTGTTATTGTTCAATCCCTAAGATTACCCACTTCATAAACTCCTAAACGTGATAAGAACATCTCCAAATAACATCAGCCATACAATACCCACCATCTAACGATTCAAGATTGTCTAATGATGTGGCATCGTAATTCATCAGTCATACCTCCGTAAGGCCGTAATCATAATAATAGAATAAAAAATCTAAAGATTAAGGCTGCCCACAGATGTATCAATCTCCCATGCCCTAGCACACGGGCAGGTCCGACTCCTAAGCATACGGGCTTAACAAACCTCGATAAACTTTTGTTTTTACCCGGTCGACACAATTGCTCACACACATCCCTGCTGCTATGTCTCAACAGTTCCTACCACCATCTCCCCAGCCCCACCCTTTACATCCACCCACAACGCTCTCTTCACCGCGGCACCTAACTGCCCGTGATGCACCTCTAACTAGGCACTTAGGGCATATCCACCGGATCGACCCAACCCGTCCGAGCGCGTCCGAACTCGTCCGCACGGACGCGCGGGACGTGCACGACGTCGCCACGGCACGACCTATCTGGACCGACGCTTCCGACTCGACCCATCCGTGCACCTAATTTGGGCAACGGTTGGGTCCGCCCGGACAGTGCGCGCGGCCTCCTATGTCCTCCTAAGCATACGTGCTGGAGAAACCTCGTATAACTTTTGTTTTTACCGGATCGACACAATTGCTCACACACATCCCTGCTGCTATGTCTCAACAGTTGCTACCACTTCCCACCGCCACCTCTCCCCGGCCTCACCCTTTACATCCACCCACAACGCTCTCTTCACCGCGCCACCTAACTGCCCGTGATGCACCTCCGACTAGGCACTTAGGGCATATCCACCAGGTCGACCCAACCCGTCCGAGCGTGTTCGAACTCGTCCGCACGGACGTGCGCGATGTCGCCGTGGCTCGACCCATTCGTGCACCTAATTTGGGCAACGGTTGGTTCGGCCCAGAGAGCGCGCGCGGCCTCATGTGTCCTCCCTTGGCGGGGCGGGGTCCCGCTTGCCAGCAACCCAACGGTTGTCTTCCACCAGCCATCAATGGAAAGC
Organism: Avena eriantha; assembly: GCA_910589775.1. Taxonomy (NCBI): domain Eukaryota; kingdom Viridiplantae; phylum Streptophyta; class Magnoliopsida; order Poales; family Poaceae; genus Avena; species Avena eriantha. Next base: position 102,831,689 of record OU342744.1, read on the forward strand.
TGCTCCAAAGACTGGTCGTGCCGCTGCTAGCGCCGCCCGACGCCTGCCCTCCTACCGTTGTTGGCGTTGCCCGATGACTACCCTCCTACCGCGACCCTTCAATGTCGTCGCTTCAGCCTCCGCGCCGGCGTCCGATGCCGGCCCTTTTTAACCGGACACCCGCGACCATCTTCTCCCACACCACACTACACTCGCCTCCTTCCCATCCTCCACTACAGTTAGCTTGCCATGGCCGGCGGCATTGGATCGAGGGGTGGCCGTCTAGGACGACCACCGGGTCTCGGCCGTGGACACCAAGGGAGGCGCGGAGGACGCGACCAGAGCAACACGCCGCCTCTCTCTCCCTCACCGCCGCCGTCACCCGATTCTGTCGACTCCGGCATCGAGTTCGTCGTGACCATCCGGCCGATTCTGTTGTGGTTGTAGTGGGTGCGCCGCCGGTGGTTGAACATCAGCCTGTATATTTGCGGCCGCCTCGGAATCGGAGGTGGGAACACGTCCGGCGGGTCCGGCGGGATTTCTGGGCAGCTATCGGGTTTGCCAGAGCGGCGACTAGGATGGCCAGGCATGGAGGTACGTGTTGCACACTGTATGGACGCGGCTACCTCGGCTGGGTTACCATTTTTATGGAAGTGGCAGAAAATGCCAAGAAGAGGCGGGAATCGGCGGGAAGAGGCAGGAAGAGGCAGGAATCGACGGGAAAGAAAGCCGGTAGACGGCGGGCGGCGGGAACACACTAGAAATACACCAACCCTGGCGTCGGTGACGGGCCCTTTCCAGGCGCGGACAAATGGGTCGTACCTCTGGGCGCGGTTGTCCGACCCCGACCAAAAAATGACTGCGGCCGACCGTGACAGAAACGGACCGTTTCGGTCGCCTGTTTGGGTCGGCCCGGTAGAGATTCCCTTGGAAGCTGCAGATCTACTATCTGATGTCGTTTCCGCCATTGTGCCAAAAAGCCACCTGGCTCCACGACAGCGCACCCACAACTCCCTCTTCTGGACGTACGACTGACTGCCACCACCGCGTCATGGGAAGGGCGCCGAGAGAGACACTAGGCTAAAAATATTACTCTCTTTAGGTGCACATGCATGTGAGCATGATAAAAAAATTGGAAGTGCAAAAACATAAAATTTCAAAAAATTGAAACAAGTGTAACAGAATTCAAACATTCGTAGAATGAATCACGCCTACTCAGAAAAAAAACTTTGGAACAAAATTTTATGGTCCGATCGACCACTACTACTAACGTGGAATGAATGGTGCAGACTGCAGAGGATGCATTCCTAAAAACTCTACAAACGAGACTAGGATCTCCATTGAGGACATACATAGGGATGGTGCGTTGTTCCGGAGAGCTACGTGAGAATTTGCTCACCACTCCCCGGATGATTGTCTATAAAAATTAACGAGAAATCGACCAGGGCAAAAATCTCTAGGCTAAATAGAGGTTTGGCTGGGCATACAAGGTGAGAAAAACTCTCGGCACACACATGTTCAACGCAATGCGAGGCAACATATTTACTCGTATGGTGTACCGTGGAGATGAGGACGAGGCCATGCATCCGGATCGTCGTGCATGATAACGAGGAAGTACTTGAAGGCCTCCATGTTGCAGAGGATGGTGAGATCACCGCCCATGCAGTCAAACCTTAAATCTTGGTCGATCTTCTCGGGAAACCGAACACCAGAATCTTCTTGTGTGCAGTCGACACCACGAAATGGTGGCTCCATTTGGTCACGTGCAACACACAACACCTGCCCGACATATCTATGGGTGAGGCCATCGTTGGTACGTGCAACCACGAACCCCATTTGTCGCCGTCTCATCTCCTGCTCAGGGTTATCCAGGCGTTTTCTTTCCTCTAAGCATACGTTTCCAGATGTTTCCTCTTCCTATTGTTAAGATGGCACGATTACTTCTTGCATTACAGGCTGGGCTACTATGACTAACGGCCTTTCCTGGGCTAATTCCAGTCATCTCTCGTGTGATCGTGAGCACAAGCGTGTGGCCGCTCAGGAGGATCAAACTATAGACCTTATTCGCGCACTACGAGAGTAGATATATCGAACGTGTGCTCCCAAATTTTTTGTTTTCTCTCTTGTTGCAAACAATTGGTGGACTGAGAAAGGTGTGTTTTCTCTTGTTGGAAACAATTGGTGGAGACAGAAAGGTGGTGAACCTCCTACATAATGGCTCTTCTTTTCCTCCTAACTTAGATTTACATGAAGGCTTGACTGTAGAATCAAGTACGTGGATGATAGAAGTGATCCTCTGTATTGAAGTTCAATATAAATGTCGACCATGCTCTAGTACCATATACATCAATACCATGTGCATGATATCTGTTATTTTAATTTTGCTCCAGACATGAGATGTTTTATTGATCAATTATTTGTTCATGCTGTTGATTTTCTGGGTGGGACTGTACCCTCGTCCGATACGGGCTACGTGTTAATATAGGCCAGGAATAGCCCCTGGCGTGGCAATACAAGACTCGTATTGGAATCGGTGTACCACACTGTATTCCTATACATACATATCTTCTAATACATGTATTATATCTAACAGCCCCCCTTAATCTCAACCTGTAGAAAGGTTGAGATTACGCCTGAACTCATTTAGCATCTTGACCGGAAGAGCCTTTGTAAAACCATATGCAACTTGATCCTTGCTTGAAACAAACTGAATAGCTAATTGATTATTAGTAACTCATTCTCGAACAAATGAAAGTCAATCTCAACATGTTTGGTGCGAGCATGAAACACTGGATTAGCAGACAGATAGGTGGCACCTAAATTATCACACCAAAGACTTGGTTTTTCGTGTAATTTTACTCCAGGTTTTGTGAGAAGAGCTTTAACCCAAATCAATTTTGTTGTGGCATTTGCCAAAGATTTGTATTCAGCCTCAGTGCTTGACCGAGACAACATGGCTTATTTCCTAGCACTCCAGGAGACCAAGTTTGGTCCAATAAATATAGCAAAACCACCTGTGAAACGTCTGTCATCACGGCACCCTGCCCAATCTGCATCTGAAAAGGCACTAAGACGGGTGGATGAAGATTTGATAAAGGTGGTTCCAAGGTTCAGTGTATCCTTCACATATCTAAGAATACGTTTTGCAGCTGTCCAGTGTTCTGTAGTTGGAGCATGAAGGTGCTGACAAACCTTGTTTACTGAGAATGACAAGTCTGGGCGAGTGAGTGTCAGGTATTGTGGAGATGCCCTTAGAAGCTGCAGATCTCTGATCTGATGTCGTTTTCGCCATTGTGCCAAAAAACCACCCGGCTCCACGACAGCCCACCCACAACTCCCTCTTCTAGACGTACGACTGACTGCCACCACCGAGTCATGGGAAGGACACCGAGAGAGACAATAGGCTAAAAATATTACTCTCTTACGGTGCACATGCATGCGAGCATGATAAAAAAAATTGGAAGTGCAAAAAACTCTACAACCGAGACTAGGATGCATTCCTAAAAACTCTACATACGAGACTAGGATCTCCATCGAGGACATACATAGGAATGTTGCGTTGCTCCGGAGAGCTACGTGAGAATTTGCTCACCACTCCCCGGATGATTGTCTATAAAAATTAACGAGAAATCGACCAGGGCAAAAATCTCTAGGCTAAATAGAGGTTTGGCTGGGCATACAAGGTGAGAAAAACTCTCGGCACACACATGTTCAACGCAATGCGAGGCAACATATTTACTCGTATGGTGTACCGTGGAGATGAGGACGAGGCCATGCATCCGGATCGTCGTGCATGATAACGAGGAAGTACTTGAAGGCCTCCATGTTGCAGAGGATGGTGAGATCACCGCCCATGCAGTCAAACCTTAAATCTTGGTCGATCTTCTCGGGAAACCGAACACCAGAATCTTCTTGTGTGCAGTCGACACCACGAAATGGTGGCTCCATTTGGTCACGTGCAACACACAACACCTGCCCGACATATCTATGGGTGAGGCCATCGTTGGTACGTGCAACCACGAACCCCATTTGTCGCCATCTCATCTCCTGCTTAGGGTTATCCAGGTGTTTTCTTTCCTCTAAGCATACGTTTCTAAATGTTTCCTCTTCCTATTGTTAAGATGGCACGATTACTTCTTGCATTACAGGCTGGGCTACTATGCCTAACGGCCTTTCCTGGGCTCATCCCAGTCATCTCTCATGCGAGCGGCCGCTCGGGAGGATCGGACGATACACTGGTGGAAAAATGGCCTCTAGTCCCGGTTCATAAGGGCTATTGGTCCCGGTTCCAGATCACTCGGGACTAATGCTAGTCCTGGTTCGTGCACGAACCGGGACCAATGGGTCTCCACGTGGACGGGCGAGCTACGAGGGGGGTGGATCATTGGTCCCGGTTCGTGGGAAAAACCAGGAACAATGGGTCCCCACGTGGCAACGCCAGAGACGGGCGGGGGTGGATCATTGCTCCCGGTTCTTGGCACGAACCGAGATCGTTGGTCTCTGTGCTGCGGCAGGGTTTTGTGCCGCGGCAAGATTTTCGGGCTATTTTTCTGCCGCGGCAGGGTTTTGTGCCGCGGCAGGATCTCGGGCTATTTTTCTGCCACGGTAGGATTTTTTTAATAAATTTAATGGTTCTACATATATACAGCAATAATGAAACCACGATATATATAGTACACATCATGCATGATCACAAATATATACACCGTCTCATCCGTCTTCTTGGTCGAAACATATTATAATTACAACGATACTCTCACACGAATTTGATCTAATTTACACTTCTTTTATACACTTCGCCCTTCCACATGAAGTGGGTAATTGTATTCTCCTTTCGGATCTATGACTTGTTCTAACAAGAATCCGGCAATTTCCTCTTGAATTGCTTGCATGTGTTCTTGTGATAGAAGACCGTCCCGCATCCGTTCGATCTAATATAAAGAAGGGGATCTATATATATGAATGAAACTAAACACAATTGGTGGTTGTAAAATAAAGTTGTGATTATTGTTTATCGTACTTCAATATTTTTGATGTTCCGGTCTGCCCCCTTCTCTTTGGTCGTCTGGCAAATGAACTCGCAGACATAGTATCCACATAAGTTATTCCCGGCTTCTTGCCTCAAGCACTTTACGAGAACGGAGTTCAATCAAAATAATAATCAAGCATGATAATGGTGGTATTGAAACTAGAATCAAAGAGAGGCGTGGATCTAGCAAGTAGTACTTACAGTCAATGGTTGAAATGTAAGCTCTGGCTTCCAAACACCGCTAGTTTTGGCGGTGAACCGTTTCCAAGCCCTCTGGAGGCATTCCTGCATGTCCGCCCACTTTTCTAATGGTTTGCGTTTCGAGTCCAGGATTTTTACTACTCCGGTGTCAACAGAAATGATTAAGAGAATATAGTAGAAGCTTGACACACTAACAAAATATAACACGAGTCAATTATACGCTTAACATCGAGTAATCGAAAATAGAATGTGTACAAGACAGTAACACTCACGCAGCGTTGTAAGGAAATAGTATTTCCCTTCTGTTGCTGAAATACTTCAACGCTTGGAACAAGTTATCCACTGTCTCTTTGAGATTTGTTTTTAGAGTAACTTCATGAACGAAATTACAGTCAAAAAACCCAAGATCATAGATTTGTCATTTGTTCCATTCTTGAATCTTCATTCTGCATATATAATTAGTATAGTGATTAGTAAGATTATACAAGCAACGAATGAGATGAGCTAGAAAGACTTAATTACAGAAATTAATAATACTTACAAACAATAGGCACTGACGATGGCTTTGTCGAGGGCGTCTTGTTAGTAAAACTGAAATAATTCTAGAAATTCAATCAGTATGAAACCATCTCCATGATCGTAATGGTGGTGTTTATATGCGGCATAGATCCAGTTTTTGGAATCAGCTCAGGCTTGGATGTACCATTTATGCAATCTTCGCATTTTTGTTGGTAGATCTTTGACTAACTCGGGTTTGACGGAGAGGAGCCCCGTACTGGTACACGTATGCTGTTTCTTGGTACCCCTCGAACTCATGCATACGGCTCATGTACTCAGTAATAGACAGTCCATATAATTGGGCTTTTTCTCCGTACAGTCGAACAAACTCCGGATCAATGTTCGGATCATGCCGCTCCTGGATCATCCACTCATTGGTATCGTACACTTTGAGCGGTTCGATCGATTGATTTTTCGGTTGTCCGAGCTGGACAACTTCTTTCCCGACTCTCCGCTCTTTTACCTCAGCCGACTTGGTAATAGAGCGATTATAGTCTGATGTGAGCGCTATGGGTTTGTGAAGCTGAATCTTAAGCGCGGCTGCTTTGGCTTTATCTTCTGCGCTGACCGGGAAAAATGCCTCTATCGGCTTTTTCTTGTTAGCCATGTCAATCTTCCAATTTTAGGCAGCTGCGGCCGCATCAGTTTCCTCATCTGTCTTCTCGTAAGGTAGCTTCTTCATATTCTGATGACGTACTCTTGGGAGGGAAGATTGCTTACGTTTCGGTGATTGGAACGTGCTCTTGCTATTGTTAGTGGTACTGCCCCCCTTAGTATACTTCCGCTTTTGTCTCTGAGGCTCAGGCAACGGGGACGGCTGACGCGGTGGTGGAGATGGCTGAGGCGGCGATGGAGACGGTTGCGCTGAGCGGTGAGGCGGTGAAGGCGACGGTTGCGCTGGAGAATGGTGAGGTGGCGGCGAAGGTGGATTGCTGCTTTGAGGAGTGGGTGGCCTTGGCGGCACATAATTTGGAAGCATGATGCGCTCCTTTAGCCATAGAATAGTCCCCCCTTTGGCTTCTCCTAGTTGAGTCATCTCCATATCTTCCCCTGCAGGGTGGTCTAGCTTCAGCTCCTCAAAATCTTCCTTCACCTCATCCACCGTGACGACAACGTACCCTTTTGGAACCGGTCTGCAATGCTAAGTTGGGTTAGGCCCAATTGGTACCACCATGCCGACCGCCGCCATCACCCTTAAGTTCATAACCTGCACCTTTAGCTCACAAGCTGTTGTCTCCGTGATATCATTCACTGGGTAGTGTTTAGGAGGAGATGTCGTCGGTGCATCATCATCAACATCATGGAGCTGCGTGGAAGCGACGCTGCTTTTCTTATTCGATGGGGCGCCGGTACCCTCGAATGCAGCTTCTACCACGTGCCGCTGAGATTGGCCGCTAGTACCTTGCTGGCTAAGTATGTCGAGTTGATCCTGGTGTCGCTTTAATGCTTCTTCTACATTATGCAGCCGGTCTACAGCGGCCGCTTTCTCAGCTGCCTCCCTTTCCTTTCTCCTCTGATGGCTTTTATTGGGATATCTCTTCATTTCCGGGGGGAAGGCAACCTTCCCCGGCTTGGAGCCTGGTGTGCCTCGTGCTCGTCCATCGTGTTCAGGATTTTTAAGGGCCCGTGTGAGCTCGTCGTTCTCTCTATCGGGAACGAACCGTCCCGCTGCAACACCATCTACTGCATTTCTAATATCGTTGATGGGCAGTAGGGGATTATCTTTGTGTTTTTGATTATATATTGCCCTCCCTTCTTTGTCCAACATGCCCCCATGGCCGTAAAACCAGTTTCTCGCCCGTGGTGTCCATGTTGCGGGCTCTGGTCTGATCCCGGCAGCTGTGTAATTGACCTCAAGTGCATCCCACTTAGGCATGCAACCGGCGTAGCCAGCATGCGCCATGTTATGATGGTACAGTTTCTTAGCAGCGTTCTCCGTAATCACGTGGCAATCATGAGACTTCAGGTTCTGAAATTTTTTCTCTGCCATATTTATTATTCCCTATATATTTGACGTGAAGCCAGCCGGGACCTTGATACTGTAAAGGACTTCAAAAAAGATTTCCTTCTCTGCTTTGGTAAGAGCGTAGCTACTTAAGTATTTACGTCCTTTATCAGTATGCTTGTTGTGTGGGTCTTTGATATGTTGCTGGTCCTCCCGTGCTTCTGGTGTATCTTTTGTCTTCCCATACACGCCCAGGAAGCCTAGCAGGTTCACGCAAAGATTCTTTGTCACATGCATCACGTCGATTGAAGAACGGACCTCTAGGTCTTTCCAATACTCAAGCTCCTAAAATATAGATTTCTTTTTCCACATGGCCGTGTGTCCGGTAATGGGGTCTTTCGGAACAGATTGACCGCCAGGACCCTTTCCAAATATTACTTCTAGGTCCTTCACTATACCAAATACATCAGCACCTTTAGGGAGCTTAGGCTTCTTCCGGTAATCTGCCTCACCGTTGAAATTCTTGCCTTTCTTTCTTACTTGATGATTGGTCGGAAGAAATTTATGACACCCTAGGTACACAACCTTCTTACATTTATCCAAATATGTACCTTTAGTATTATCTAAACAGTGCGTGCATGCATTGTATCCCTTGTTTGACTGTCCTGAAATGTTACTAAGAGCAGGCCAATCATTGATGGTTACGAACAACAACGCTCGTAGGTCAAATGGCTCCTATTTGTGCTCATCCCACACCTTTACACCTGGTTCTGCCCACAACTGCAAAAGTTCCTCGACTAATGGCCTTAGGTACACATCAATGTCGTTGCCGGGTTGCTTCGGTCCTTGGATGAACACTGGCATCCTAATGAACTTCCGCTTCATGCACAACCAAGGAGGAAGGTTGTAGATACATAGAGTCACTGGCCAGGTGCTGTGACTATAGCTCTGCTCCCCAAAAGGATTCATGCCGTCTGTACTTAGACCAAACCATAAGTTCCTCGCGCCACCTGTAAAGTTCGAGTACTTTCTCTCGATGTTTCTCCACTGCGACCCATCGGCAGGGTGTCTCAGTTTCCCGTCTTTCTTACGCTCTTCTTTGTGCCATCGCAACAACCTAGCATGCTCTTTATTTCTGAACAGACGTTTCAACCGTGGTATTATAGGAGCATACCACATAACCGTAGCAGGAACCCTCTTCCTGGAGGGCTCGTCATCGCCCTCAACATCACCAGGGTCATCTTGTCTGATCTTGTATCGACATGCATTGCATACCGGGCATTTATCCATATTCTCGTACTTCTCACCGCGGTACAGGATGCAGTCATTAATGCATGTATGTATCTTCTCCACGTCTAATCCTAGAGGGCAGATAGTATTCTTTGCTTCATATGTGGTCTCGGGCAGCTCATTATCCTTTGGAAGCTTTGGCTTCATTATTTTCAGTAACTTCTCAAATCCCTTGTCAGATAAGCTAGTCTCTGCCTTCCATTTCAGCAGTTCAAGTGTGGTACCGAGCTTTGTGCTGCCATCTTCGCAATTTGCGTACAACAACTTTTTGTGATCCTTTTGCATGGCCTCCAACTTAAGCTTCTCCCTTTCTGTATCACATTGTTGCTTTGTATCAGAAATGACCCGACCAAGACCATCAGCGGGCTCATCTGATGCCCGTTGTTCTTCTTCATTGCCGCCTCCCTCTTCTTCATTGTCTTCCATTGCAGTATCACCGTATTCTTCAGGGGACATAGGATAGCTGTCATCATCCTCCTCTTCTTCATTTTCTTCCAGCCTAACCCCTCTTTCTCCGTGCATGGCCCAACAATAATATCCGGGCATGAAACCTCTCCGAAGTAGGTGGCTTTGAAGGATTCTCGGGGCAGAGTGCTTCGCCACGTTCCGACAGTCGACGCAGGGACAAGGCATAAAATTCTCCACTTTGTTTGCCTTAGCCAAATCAATAAATTTATGGAGGCCTGCAATAAAATCTGAATGGCGTCGGTCGCCATACATCCATCGCATCCGTGCATCGATCTGCGTTATAATAATTAACCATTACAATAACATCGTGAATAGTAAAATGACCACCCTACATGGACAGATGCAATATTTTTGTATCAGTTACAGATAACGAAGATAAGGTTGCTAACCTAAGCCGAGGATACCGTGTTATGCGAACTAAAGTGTGGCTCGGACATTTCGTCGAACACCTTGTGTGCAATTAAAGAAAAAAAAGCTAGCACCCACTCCTCACACACAATCCAGCAAAATTTGGTGGGCAAAAGGCTAGGCTTATATATAGCCAGGGGAGGGTTTTTGGTCCCGGTTATTGCCACGAACCGGGACCAAAGCCCCTCCCGCGCGACACGTGGCCGCCCAGCAGCTCGCACCGCACCCAGGTCATTGGTCCCGGTTAATGGCACGACCCGGGACCAATGACTTCGGTGGGGGGCGCGCTGCTGGGCCGCCACGTGTCGCGCGGGAGGGGCTTTGGTCCCGGTTCTTGGAAATAACCGGGACCAATGCCTCCGTCGCTTCGTAGTCCCCGTGCATAAATATGAGGCCACAACGCTCGCTTTCGCCATCGCCTCTTCCTCTCTGCAGTCCCTCTCCACCCCACCACTTTGCCTCTCCACCGCGTCGTCGTTTCGCCTCCCCTCCCTCTCCAATCTCCACCGCGCCGTCATGGAGGTGCCCACGCTCAACCACTACGAGGCGGCGCAGTTTGCGATCTACGGCATCCTCGCGCCGCCACGCGCGACCCTTCCCGCCGGATTTCGCATCAGCGAGGGGGGTGTGCCGGTGGCTCCGCTCCTCAACCCCCGCGGATACGAGATGGAGTACGTCATCGCGGAGCGTCGCCACCAACTGCCCGCGTGCATTAGGGCGTTGCCCCGGTACGCGGCGGGCAGCGAGTATTGGCCCCGGCTGTTCAAGAAGGAGCGGAAGGCCAAGCTTGGCAACCGTTTCTTGGATGGGCGCCTGGTGCACCCGGATTGCCGCAACCAAGAAGGGCGGGAGTTGTTCTGGTCCGTCCCTGACGGACCATCTACACTGCCATCGACGCCGCTATGCGCGTAGACGAGCTCCGTCTCCCGAACAACGCCGAAATCGTGGAGATTTCGTCCGACGACGACGAGGAAGCCGGCGGCACGGAGGACAACGGCTCGGAGGACAGCGGCATCGAAAGTGTTGTCGACTAGAAATTTATAAAGTCGCATCTTTATTTGTATGGAAAAATTTGTGGTCGAATATTAAAATGTCTTAATTTAGACCTTTGTCTCGATTAATTCGTGAAAGATTTATTCAAAAATAGTGATCAATTCATTTTCTACCTCGAATTAATTTCTGCGCCGAATTTATTTACATTAATTCCTGGACTGCTGACCGTCGCGGGGTTTTTGGTCCCGGTTGTTGGCATGAACCGGGACCAATGCCTCGCAGAGAGCCACGTGTGCATCGCAGGGTCATTGGTCCCGGTTCGTGCCATAAACCGGGGCCAATGCTTACAGATGAACCGAGACCAATGCCCTGGCGGCATGAACCGGGACTGGTGCCTGGCATTGGTCCCGATTATGGAAACGAACCGGGACCAATGAAATTTGGGAGCTGGACCAAAGGCCCTCTTTGTACTAGTGATAGACCTTATTCACGCACTACGAGAGTATATATATCGAACGTGTGCTCCAAAGTTCTTTGTTTTTCTCTTGTTGCAAACAATTGCTGGACAGAGAAAGGTGCGCTTTCTCTTGTTGGAAACAATTGGTGGACAAAGAAAGGTGGTGAACCTCCTTGATAATGACTCTTCTTTTCCTCCTGACCTGAGATTTACATGAAGGCTTGACTTTGTAGAATCACGTGGATGATCGAAATTGATTTCATGGGATCCTCCGTATTGAAGTTCAATATAAATGTCGACCATGCTCTAATACCATACAGCTATAGCATGTGCATGTTATCTGTTATTTTAATTTTGCTCCCGACATGAGATGTTTTCTTGATGCATTGTTGGTTCATGCGACCTATTAATGTGACTTTAAGTTGTAACATCATGGAACTTTGATTGGATAATGTCTCTATTTGCAAAGACAACAACATTTTTTCTGGAAGTCTCGAACGAATTCATTATCACTAACCCTACTTTTCGAGGATACATAATATGTTTGGACTCTACACCATTTGATCCAACTATGTTTGGAGCATGCGGCAAGGCCCACACGTCCGACATGCATAGTAATGTGGAGTACTAAGCTTAGCATGTTTAATTATGTGTTTCTATTCATTAACTGGGATTGCGGACATGACAACAAGCTGACAAAATCGACAATATTTTCATACATGCAGTGTAGACGACATACGAGCCATCCTTTGTTTTGCAGACAAAAACTATGTTGACGCCGGAAATGCACATTGCATGCCTACAGGATCGATATGCAGCTTGCTCCCTCCGTTTCATTGTTTTTGTCATGGTTTTAGTTCGAATTTGAACAAAAGCCATGTAAAGAACTATGGAACGGATGGACTACATGGAATGGAGGGAGTAATTCAAAGCATTTCGTCCCGGATGTCTCCTATTCCCATATTATCAAAGGAGCAATGATCTCTTTTTACATTCTGCTTTGGTGGCTAACAGTATATATGCGTTCGAGATAGAGCCGGTGAATCCCTTGGACTATTTGAGTGAGTAAACGTAAACACTCAATGACTCAACCAGTCCTCCTCGGTGGTTGTTCGAAGCTAACTTCATGAGATATTTTTGTGCAGAATGTTTCATAATATATTGGCCATATAAATATGTTTTCTACTCTAGCTTGCATATCTCTCTCTCAGACTCCCTCATTCCCTCCGGTTGGGTGAATTTAGTGCACAATGTGAACCAGAACTAAATAGAGACTGTGCATGTTCCATCCTGGTCCGAGTTAGTGTAGATTACCATTTCTTTGCCCCCACAAGCTGGTTCTGAGAGGAGCACATGCCTGGTTTGAGTTCAAACTCGTATGGATGGAAATCGTCAAAGACTCAAATTGTATCATGGAAGTGTGGCCTGTCTTTGGATCTAAACCTTTTTTACATGGAAAATGAGGTTGAGATCCCGGCCTCTTTTTCCGAAATGTAGGATCAGACTACCTTTTTTTGAACGTTGGACGGGTGCAAAGCACCCGACAGAAATTGCTGCATTAAAACTCGTTGGAGTACAAAAAGGCCTAAGAAATAAAGAAAATTACATAGAGGCCCTGAAATGGCACAAAGGACCTTGATGAAAACTTGAAAAAGCGATCAACCAGTAGAGGAAGACCCGCCGGGACATGAACAACCCCGGCATCCAGACAAGGAAGAAGAGGACGACGCAGTACTCCGCATCCCCCTCGCGTCCACGGCCGGCCGGGAAGGAGAAGCACAACACGTAGTCCACCACCACGGCTTTCTCCACCACCACCACGTCTGGCCGAGAAAGGGGCCGCAACTTCAACTCCCTCGCCAGATGCCAGCTCCTAGACCTTTATTGGGAGTCGACGGCGGTAGATCTGCCCACCCCTTCTGTCTTCGACCACCGGAGCACATCAAAGAAGGAAGATCTGCCCCGGCCAGCTCCAGATCTCGGCCAGCGACCTGGAGCCAACTTTGGGAAAAATGCCCAAAACGGCGGCGAGAACGCCGCAATACCTACCTACTAAAACAACCCTACCTACCGCCTCCCCTCCACCACCTCCGGGCGGCATCGCCACCGGAAGGGCTCGAGATCAGCGCGACAACTCTGGGTTCCTCTCGAGCTACTATTCACAAGAGAGAGAGGGGAGAGAGGAAGTGTGTTCATGTGTAAGATGAGACTACTGGCCTATAAAACTAATAAAGAAGGTCGTATGCATATTTTTATTTTATTAACAAAAAGCATACATCAAAAACCTGAAGCCACCATAGAACTCCTATAAACACAACAATGGATGAAGACCATGTCAGCAAGGCTTTATGCCCTGAAAAGGCGGAAGCCGTCCAACAACTAGAAAAACAGGAACATCGCATACCAAAAGGCACTCTCTAGACGAAACGGGAGCACTCCTCCCACTATTAGGGAAAGGCTTTATGGCACACTCTTGATAGCGAAAGTTCTGAACTGGGGCGACGGCCCAGGAGGCGGTGTTGGTCCTCCCATGGCGAAACATCCCGCAAGCTCGACGCCGACTATGGCCCCCACCATGACACAACAAGGGTGTTGAAGGCGAGGTTGAGGGAAATGACGCGCCACCAGAAGGGAGTCGCGTCGACATCGCCAAAACCAGGGTCGCCGCCTTGGGATCCGATCTCCTGCTACAAATAGCCATAGTTGCCGCCACCGCGTGGCCGCAACACACACGCGCCGCCCCGCCAAAGTGCCCCACGCCCTCGCACCAACATGAGCCAGGTGGCGAAGAGATCCCTGCTGCCACCAAAGACGACCAGGGTTTGCTTGGCCGGGCCCTCTGCGACCGCGAGGGAGGAGGGAGAGGAGGTGGGGGTCTAGTGGTGGGGGCTAGGACTGCTCCCTAGTGGTGGGGCTAGGGTTCCTCCATCGAGTGGGTTTTGACTTGGGATGTCCTTAAATTTTCCTGGATTCCTAGACAACACACACACCCCTTTCTTGGTCTCTTGTTCTCGCCACTGGGTACATCCCATGCGCTACATTCATACGCATGTACTCGTACTACATACTTCTAGCATACCATCGACACACGAGCGCTCCGACCGGCGAGTACTCCACTTTGGATCTTTGGTTCGAAGCCAAACTAATTTGCTTCACCAGACTTGATTGTTAGGACACGTTCGAGTGTTGGCTTAGCATGGTGTCACGACTGGCTTCTCTACTCGGGGGTCAAGGCACACAGTTACACGTGTTCTAACCATATAAAACACTACTAATTACTACTTCCGTTCCATAATATAAGACTTTTTTAAAAGTTGTTTTAACGAGAATTACAGTGTGGCTCCCGGGTACAATGCACCCCCATACTTGGAAAAATTAAAAAATAACTAAAAAAATGTTAAAATAATCAAACATTTTAGGAAATCAAAGATGACCAGGTATGCTACTTGTGTAAAAATATTTTCCTAGAAAATTATTTTCATTGTATCCTGGGAAAAAAACAATTCAAAACGCTACAAGACCTGGTACTATTCACCTTTATTTTATTATTTTTTTGTTTTTTTCCCAGGATACAATGAAAATAATTTCCTAGGAATTTTTTTATACAAGTAGCATACCCGGTCATCTTTGATTTCGAAAAAAGTTTGAATTTTTCTAACCTATTTTTAATTATTTTTTAATTTTTCCAACTATGGGGGTGCGTTGCACCCGAGAGCCAAAAGTGCGTGTTATTGTTTTAGCTTGCTAAAAAGTCTTATATTATGGAATTGAGGTAGTACGACTTAAGCACCTACTGGAAAAGTAGTACACGGCTGGATGTTCAATCTTACAAGGATCGGACAACAAATTATCGCAGGTGCAGTAGTTCCGTTTAAGCCTATGTGTCCACCTAGCCACTGTCCTTGGATCGCATAGTTGGGATGCAACAATTCATTCGTACTAGGTGGACGTGTGCGCTTCGCTGCGCCGCCTACAACCTATTTGCCAGAGTGTGGTCGGTGTGTTGTTAATACATTTTGTTTTGTTTGTGTTATTATAAATTAAATATATGAGCATGTGCGGGGTTGAGTGTTTTAAGTTTTAATCGGTAGACAAATCTATTATTTATGTGTTAGACATATCTAAAACCAAGAGTCTAACCTTAGACGCAAGAAGTGGGTCATTAATACATATTGAAACTCATAAACAACATAGGGATACCGGTGTTTCTTAAAGTAAACAAAAAGAACATCGAGCAAACTTCAAACAAAAATGCATCGAGCAATAGACCAAGTTCATTAGCACAAGAAACTAGCATGTTACATGATCATGCTAAAAAACTAATGATATCGAAACAAGCTAACTTATGAAGATTACACGGTAACCTTGTTCGACTGCCTCAAAATCGATGTTTGCAACTATTTGGATTGCAGAACTCTAAGGGAATGCACAACTTTGCATTCAATACTTATAAGTGGCTAAATTATTAAATGATTAGTTTAGTCAATACAGACAACCAGATTATATATATACTAATTCTATGCAAGAGTTATACTTGATATATTTCAAATTATTTACTGGTTCAATAAAATTTGAAAGAGAAGTTATAGTTGACAGTTGCCACGAATCTTCACATTAAGCAAGATCTAATATGTAATCAAGTTCGATAATTTTTGTACAACAAAGATGAAAAATAGAAGTTATGACATTTGTTTTGAACCTACTTAGTCGATGAAACCGGATTGTTCATCGATGAAAGAGCATGCTCCAAGTCAAGGACACTGAATTTTTTTTAACTTGTGTAGAAATTGTAAAACAACGTAGAACATGTATCAATTTACACAAGAATCTCATGTATTCTCGAGATATGCTAATATATTCAAAAGAAAATTTAGTTGCAAAGTCTAAGATGGGCCAAAATTATCTTATTCTGCTTTGTTTCAGGAATATATACACGTTAATTATTGAAGTGACATGAAACACGACCATTTCTTGCAAGGCGTGACCGTTTATCGCCCTTTTAGCGCTCCACGCTTTTCATTCAACGATTCTTCCGAGTTACCGTAGATTCCGGGTTCTGGCCAATCGCTCTGCGCCGAGTCATCGCATGCCTCGCGATCCTTCTCCTTTTTATTTTTTTTCTGCCATACATCCCTAATTTTTCTGAAGAAAATATGCTCTGAGAGGCAATAATAAAGTTGTTATTATACATATTCCAAGTATATGATAAATGTTTATTTTGTATGCTATAATTGTATTGATAGGAAACGTCAATACATGTGTGTTTAATAAACAAAAAGGTTCCTAGTTATGCCTCTCTTATAGACTAGCTCGTTGATTAATAAGATGATCAAAGTTTCCTGATCATGGACATTGGATGTTGTTAATAACGAGGTCACAGCATTTTTGAAATAATGTGATGAACATTCATCCGAAGTATAGCATTACGATCAAAGTCATTATGTTTATATTGCTAGAACATCGTACGGAGTAATCTTAGTCCTTAGACCATGAGATCATGTTAATTGCTAACACCAGAAGAGTATCTTGATAACATCAAACGGCACACCGTAACAGGGTGACTATAAAGGTGGGTTCAGTGCTACGAAGGTGTTACATTGAGGCTCATGGATCAAGAGTGGAATTTGTCAATCCCGATGACGGATAGATATACTCTGGGCCCTCTCGGTGATATCACATTAAGATAGCTTGCAAGCAAGTGGTGTGATCACTAGAATGTTATATCACGGGAACAAGAAAAGAGTGCATGTCGGTAACGAGATCAAACTAGGTATTTAGATACTGATGATCGAATCTCGGACATGTATTATATCATAAGACAAAGAGATTAAGTTGCTAGCGTTAAAAGTTCTCACGATCACAGAAGTCATCGTTGAATGTGCAGGAGTCGGTATGGATCTCCAGGTCCCGCTTCTTATTATTGATTTGAGAGGGATCTCAATCATGTCTGCATTATTCGCGAACCGTAAGGTGACACACTTAAGGGCTGCTGAACACCATTTTGGAGGACATATGTTTCAGAAGAAATAACTGCAAAGCGCTGGAATTATTTCAATAGACATCGAAACTGTTTCGGGTGAAATTGCAGAAATTGGTTCCGCATCTAATAATGAAATGTTGTAGGGGTTTTTATGTGAATGTTTTTTAATTAAAGTAATTAACAAAATTCTGAATAAATTTAATAAAAGAGTTTTGTTAAATGAGAGAGCACTAAATTTGGAGAAATTTAATGCATTTAAAGTGGAGACTTTAAAAGAGAATGTGAAGGGGCATTTTAATGTGGAGGGAGTTACCACCACATGAATGGGGGAGGTGAGGGGTCACCCCCCATGGGGCGCTGTCCATGGGGAGGGAACCCCCGTCCTCCTATAAAAGGCCACCCCTCTCACCCTTCTTCCTCACACCTCCTCGTGAAGGATCTCTCTCCCCCTCTAGATATATTCCCCCATGGTCTCGGATTAGCGAGATACATGTTCCCGGTGGCCTTGCGTCTGGAACGAGTTGCTGCTGCCGCTGATTCGCTGGAGCGAGGAGGTGGAGGTTGTTCGGTGGCTTGAACATGTGTGCGAGGACGGATGCGCTGCTGATTTTCGGCGCTCGGACTTCCACACGATCTTGAGATCGGCAAGCATACAACTACATCATCCACGAGTTCCAACTCGTTAACAAAACTCTGTTGTCTTCGAGGGTAAGTTCTCTATGGATGTATATCCACCCGTTTCTTTGTATCTAGTAGATAGATCTTGGCGTATAGTTCTCATCGTAGGAATTTTTTTGTTTTCTATGCTGCGTACCCAACTGTGGTATCAGAGCCTGATCTATGCGTAGATGCTTTGCACGGGTAGTACACATATGTTTATATGTGGGCGATGATGATCATGTTATTGCATCTTCTATGTATTTTGGATATTGGTGGCATAGTGGGATGAAGCGGCCCAGACCAACCTTACATGTCATCGCACATGAGACCGGTTCCACGAGTGACATACAACTAGCTTTGCATAAGTGGTTGGCGGGTGTCTGTCTCTCCTACTATAGTCAATATCTGATTTACAACGAGTTGCTAATAACTTGGTTATCCTCGTTGTGGTTCCATGTTCGTAGGTAAGACCGGTTCTATCTTCGAAAGCCCTAAGCCACGTAAAACTTGCAATTGATAAATTAGAGGCGGCTAGTTTAGATCGTTGCTGGGCTAGTGTCTTGATATGGTATTGTTGTAAGTAGATGTATGATAGATACTCTAACAACACACTCAACGTGTAAGTTCCATAGACCTTGGACTTACACACAAAGGAATGATAGAGATCATGCAATAATGCATATGATAGAGATCAAATGCATGGACCATATCATCTCACTTTACACATTAGATGGTTGCATCTTATATTGCTATTTTGGTGCTTTTAGTAGCATTGTAAGATGATCCCTCATTTAAATATCAAGATAAAATGTGTTCTTCCTTAAGTATGCACCATTCTATGGATCGTGTTTCGAGACATCACGTGATGATCGGGTGTAATCGACTCTACGCTTTCGTACAACGGGTGTAATATAGTTTTACACATGTGAATACTAAGGTTCTTACTTGGCGAGCCTATCATGTACAGACATGGCCTCGAAACATGGACCAAAAGGTTAAACATGAGTCATATAGTTGATATGATGCCCATATAGATGCTCTCCTTTGAAGCTACATCGACTCACGTGATGATCGGACTTGGTGTAGTGGATTTGGTTCATGTAATCACCAAAAAGACACGAGGGATGTCATTTTTGAGTGGGAGTTCATTAGTAATTTGGATTACTTGAACTCAATCTATCATAAAATTTGTCTAAATAAACTTTAAAAATTCTGTTTTAGATGGCACCACCTGCTTTTAATTTCAATGTGTTCATGGAGAAAGAGAAACTTGCTGCGAATGGTAGCAACTTCACCAACTCGGCTATGAATGTGAGGATTCTCCTAACTGCTGCACAAAAACAACATGTGCTAGAGGTTCCGCTAGGCCCCCCACCAGCTCCTGATGCCCCTGATGAGGAAAAGAATGTCTATATAACTCGTCAGGAGGACCACAACTTAGTTCATTGCGGCATACTGCATGGGCTAGAGCCAGAACTTCGAAAGCGTTTTGAAAATGGCAATGCCTTTGATACCATGGGAGAATTGAAAATGATTTTTGATACCCATGCTGCCGTAGAGAGTTATAATGCTTCTAAAAAGTTCTTTAGCTGCCTGATGGAGGAGAACAGCTCCGTTAGTGAGCACGTACTCAAAATGTCTGGGTACGCCGGTAAGCTTGTGCCCTTGGGAATAACGATTCCCATTAACTTAGGCATACATCGTGTTCTCCAATCTCTGCCACCTAGCTACAAGAGCTTCGTGATGAACTATAACATGCAGGACATGAAGAAGTCTCTTCCCGAGCTTCTGTCAATGCTTAAGACTGCAGAAGTGGAGATTAGGAAAGAACATCAAGTGTTGATGATCAATAAGACCACCAGTTTCAAGAAGGACAAGAAAGGCAAGCAGAAGGGAAAGAAGGGTGGCAAATCTGTTGCCGTACCTAAAAAGAAATCCCGAGCTGGCCCTAAGTCTGATACCGAGTGCTACTATTGCAAGAGGACTGGCCATTGGAAGCGCAACTGCCCCAAGTATTTGGCAGACAAGAAGGCCGGCAAGGCAAACAAAGGTATATGTGATGTTATTGATGTGTACTTGACTAGTACTCGCAGTAGCACCTGGGTATTTGATACAGGATCGGTTGCTAATATATGTAACTCGATTTAAGGGCTACGGAACAAGCAACATCTAGCAAGGGATGAGGTCACGATGCGGGTCGGCAATGGATCAAGAGTTGATGTGATCGCCGTCGGAACGCTGCCTCTCCATATGCCGTCGGGATTAGTGATAAATCTAAATAATTGTTATTTGGTGCTTGCACTGAGCATGAACATTGTATCCGGATCGTGTTTGGTGTTTGATGCGAAGTGTTTATTCCTTTAAATTTGAAAACAATGGTTATTCGATTAATATGAATGCTATCTTTTATGGTCATGCACCTGTGATGAATGATTTATTTATGTTGGATCTTGATAGTAGTATTACGCATATTCATAATGTTGATGCTAAAAGTATTAAACTTGATAATGATATATATGCATATATGTGGCACTGCCGTCTAGGTCATATTGGTGTTAAACGCATGTAGAAACTCCATTCTGATGGACTTTTGGAATCACTTGATTTTGAATCATTTGATACATGTGAGCCATGCCTTATGGGCAAGATGACTAAAACGTCGTTTTCTGATTCAATGGAACGGGCGACAGATTTATTGGAAATCATACATAGTGATGTGTGTGGACCAATGAGTGTGTCGGCGCGAGGTGGATATCATTATTTTGTTACTTTCACGGATGATTTGAGTAGATACGGGTATATCTATTTGATGAAACATAAGTCTGAAACCTTTGAAAAGTTCAAGGAATTTTAGAATGAAGTGGAAAATCATCGTAACAGAAAGATCAAATTCCTGTGGTCTGACGTGGAGGAGAGTATCTTAGTTACGAGTTTAGCACACATATGAAAGACTGTGGAATAGTTTCACAACTCACGCCTGCCGGAACACCACAACGTAATGGTGTGTCGAAACGTCGTAATCGTACTTTATTGGATATGGTTCGATCGATGATGTCTCTGACTGACTTACCACTGTCATTTTGGGTTTATGCACTGGAAACCGCTGCATTCACTTTAGATCGGGCACCTTCTAAATCCGTTGAAATGACACCGTATGAATTATGATTTGGAAACAAACCTATGCTATCATTTCTTAAAGTTTGGGGATGTGATGTTTATGTGATGAAACTTCAGCCGAATAAACTCGAACCCAAAGCATAAAAATACGTTTTCATAGGATACCCTAAGGAAACGATTCGGTATACCTTCTATCACAGACCCGAGGGTAAGGTTTTTTTGCAAAGAATAGATCCTTTCTTGAGAAGGAGTTTCTCGCGAAAGGTGTGAGTAGTCGAAAGGTAGAACTCAAAGATGTTATTGAACCTTCTCTTCAGGAAATGGCGAGTGGCAAAGCACCGGAAGTTGTTTCGGAGTTGACTTCACCTGATGAAGAGAGAGCTAATGATAATGATCATGAAACTCTGAAAGAGGACACTACCAAACCTCGCAGGTCAAGCAGGACACGTGCAGCTCCTGAAATGTACGGTAATCCTGTTATGAATTTCATGATTGATGAAATAGATGACCCTACAACATATGAAGAAGCGATGATGAGCCCTGATTCCAACAAATGGCTAGAAGCCATGAAATCTGAGATGGAATCCATGTATTAAAACCAGGTATGGATCTTGGTGGACTTACCTCACGATCGAAAGGCCGTTGAGAATAAATGGATTTTCAAAAGAAAAACTGATGTTGATGGTAATGTGACCATCTATAAAGCTCGACTTGTCGCAAAGGGGTTTCGACAAATTCAAGGAGTTGACTACGATGAGACATTCTCTCCCGTAGTGATGCTAAAGTCGGTTAGGATTATGTTAGCAATTGTTGCATATTTCGATTATGAAATATGGCAGATGGATGTCAAAACTGCATTCCTCAACAGTATATTGAAGAAGAGTTGTATATGATACAACCTAAGGGTTTTGTCGATCCTAAGGATGCCGATAAGGTATGCAAGCTTCAGCGATCCATCTATGGACTGAAGCAAGCATCCTGGAGTTGGAATCTCCGCTTTGATGTGGTGATCAAAGAGTTTGGATTTGTCCAAACTTATGGAGAGGCTTGTATTTACAAGAAAGTGAGTGGGAGCAATGTGGCATTTCTGATATTATATGTGGATGACATATTATTGATTGGAAATGATATAGATCTTTTAAACAGTGTTAAAAGTTATCTAAACCGCAAATTTTCGATGTAAGGACCTTGGTGAAGCCTCATATATATTAGGCATTAAAATTTATAGAGATAGATCAAGGCGCCTAATTGGGCTATCGCAAAGTACATACCTTGATAAGATATTAAAAAGGTTTAATATGGACGGAAGTAAGAAGGGGTTCTTACCTATGTTGCAAGGCAAGTCATTGAGTAAGACTCAAAGTCCGGCTATGGCGGAAGAAAGGAAATAATGGATAAGATCCCCTATGCCTCAGCCATAGGCTCTATAATGTACGCCATGCTATGTACAAGACCGGATGTGGCACATGCTATTAGTTTGACTAGTAGGTACCAATCTGATCTAGGTTCAGAACACTGGATAGCGGTCAAGAATATCCTTAAGTACTTAAGAAGAACGGAGCACTAGTTAGTTGGAGGAGTTCCAAACAACCTGTGGTGGCTGGATCAACGACGGAGGCGGAATATGTTGCTGCTTCAGAAGCGACGCAGGAAGCGGTTTGGATGAAGGAGTTCATAACTGAACTAGGCGTGGTTCCTAGTGCATTGGACCCAATGGTGATCTATTGTGACAACAATGGAGACATAGCCAACGCCAAGGAACCAAGGTCTCACAAGAATTCCAAGCATATTAAGCGTCGGTTTCACTCCATCCGTGAGTATGTCAAGGATGGAGATATAAAGATTTGTAAAGTGCACATGGACCTAAATGTAGAAGATCCGTTGACTAAAGTTCTCCCTAGGGAAAAATATGATCAACACCAGAACTCCATGGGTGTCAGATTTATCACTATGTGAACTAGATTATTGTCTCTAGTGCAAGTGGGAGACTGAAGGAAATATGCCCTGAGAGGAAATAATAAAGTTGTTATTATACATATTCCAAGTATATGATAGATGTTTATTTTGCATGCTATAATTGTATTGATAGGAAACGTCAATACATGTGTGTTTAATAAATAAAAAGGTTCCTAGTTATGCCTCTCTTATAGACTAGCTCGTTGATTAACAAGATGATCGAAGTTTCCTGATCATGGACATTGGATGTTGTTAATAACGAGGTCACAACATTTGTGAAATGATGTGATGAACATTCATCTGAAGTATAGCATTACGATCAAAGTCATTATGTTTATATTGCTATAACATCATACGAAGTAATCTTAGTCCTTAGACCATGAGATCACGTTAATTGCTAACACCAGAAGAGTATCTTGATAACATCAAACGTCACACTGTAACAGGGTGACTATAAAGATGGGTTAAGTGCTACGAAGGTGTTATGTTGAGGCTTGCTGACTCGTAGTTGATGTAGAGCTCGTTGGGAACCCCAAGAGGAAGGTATGATGAGCACAACAGTAAGTTTTCCCTGAGTTATGAAACCAAGGTTTAATCGAACCAGTAGGAGCAAGGAAACACCCCAAAGGTGTTACTAGCTGAGCTTTGGCAGGGCGCACTACCGGTGCTAGTAGCAACGTGGAGACCTGCACAACACAACCACAAAACTTTGTCCCCAACTTGCGATGAGGTTGTCCATCTCACCGTGTTTTGCGGAAAACAAAGGATTAAACGTATCGAACGGAAAGAAGTAAAAGTTTGCAGAAAGTAAATACAAAGTAGTAAAAGATTGTAGATTGTATGTAAAGAAAAGGACCGGGATCCATAGTTCACTAGAGGTGGCTCTCCTTAGATAGATAACATGTTGGGTGAACAAATTACAGTGGGGCAATTGACAAACACCGAGAAAGCAACACATGCATATACTAATCATCTTGACTCCTCTGAGACTTGATTGGGCATTACAACATAATACATAGACCGCCATCCAACTGCATCTATGACTAATAATCCACCTTCAGGTTATCATCCGAACCCCCTCTAGTATTAAGTTGCAAGCAACAGATTATTGCTTTACGAACTGCGTGTAAAGTAAACAATACGATTGTTCTATGAACAAAGGATTGTTGTTTTCTCCCTAGTAGCAACAACACATCTAGTACCTTAGAGATTTCTGTCACTTCCCCAGATTACCAGAGGCATGAACCCACTATCGAGCATAAATACTAACTCTTGGAGTTGCTAGAATCTACTTGGCCAAGATAGCTACTAACAACGGAAAGCCTGCAAGATCTCAAATAACAAAGACATGATAGAATCAATAATCAATCTGAAATAGCATCTCAATATCCATCGGATCCCCGCAAACACAACATGTATGAATTACAAATAGATGATCTTGATCATGAACGGAGCTCACAAGATCTAAACATGAAAGCACAAAGGAGGAGAAACCAGCCATCTAGCTACTACATGGATCCGTAGTCCAAGGATGAACTACTCACGCATCACACCGGAGGCTTGCATGGTGATGAAGAAGGCCTCCAGGATGAATTCCCCTCTCCGGCAGGGTGCCGGGAAGAGCTTCAGATCCCTCCCGATCTAGGGATGGAGATGACGGCGGCTACAGACTCTTTCGTGGATTTTTGATTGGGTCCTTAGGGTTTTCGTCTCGAGGGAAACTTATAGGCGGAAGGAGAGGCCGAGGGGGTGCCGGGAGCGGCCACACCACCCCTGGCGCGGGCCAGCCCTGGCCGCGCGGCCAGGTGGTGTGGTGGCTCCCTGGCCCTTCTCCTTCTCCTATTCTGGCACTTGATCCCTTCCGGAAAAATAGGCACTTTGGCTTTTGTCCCGTCCAATTCCGAGAATATTCATTTTCTGACTTTCCTGGAACCAAAAAAAGCAGAAAACATGCAGCTAGCACTTTGGCTCTTGTTAATAGGTTAGTCCAAGAAATCATATGAAAAGTACTCCAAAGTTGGAACAAAACACAAGAAAGTGGATAAAACCAAGCATGGAACATCAAAAATTATAGATACATTTGCAATGTATCAACATCCCCGAGCTTAACTCCTGCTCGTCCTCGAGTAGGTAAGTGATAAAAAAAGAAATAATTTTTGAGGTGACATGCACCATCGAAGACTTGATCAAAGTATTTGCAAAACTCAAAGCTGGGATCATAGTACTTCAATGATAACATGAAAGATAAAGTTCTAGCAATAGGCAAAGAAACTATGATGCAACATAAAAAAGGTACAAACAAAAGATTCATGAATAACATGCCTTGCAAGACGTTTGTTTGTTTCACATAAAGAAAACATAGCATAATAGTATTCAGCTTGTCCCTCAATAGAGTAGCAAATATAAATGCATAGGACACCTTCAAAGTTCATAAGAGTGACTAGATACAATAGTTTAAAACAAGCAATATCAAGTTATGCATCAATCAACCAGTCTTGGGACAATGCACATAGAACTAAGAATGGCCACTATGCTCTCAAAGTAGGTGCATAAAGATAGAAGGTGGGGACTCAACATAATGGTGGAAGAAAAGCCTTTTGTAAAAGGAAGTAGGGATTCAAGTCTCATAAAGACCTTCCAAAAATTATGGTACTTGTAGTTTTCAGCTCTCATTGTCCCTATCATAAGCATCTTGAAAGTGATTAAGGTTAAAGTGACACAACTTAGAGGATATGCTTGACAAGTTATAAACCGAAATCTCATGCCCCTTACTTACGAAGACCGATCCTCATGCTACTCAACTTTAGTCACGAGTAAGCTCTTGTCATTGTAAGTATATGTGTATCATTAAGAACCGCCAATGGGGTACCCCTTGCACATGATACGGGAGCTTTCCCATAATCAAAATGACAAGGCAAGCAGACAATGAGCATCTCAGCGATCTTTTTATTTGGTATTTGCATAGGTTTTTATTGAGGATGCTTCATAGAGTGCTCATTATGGTGATGCTGCAAGTTTCCACCATGATTAGGCATGGCTTAGGCTAGCGGCCCAGGCGTTTCTCTAACACATATAAAAACTCCATGATCTTACAAGTTCCACATTTATTTCACACCACCGGGATCCGTAAGCAAAAGAACATGATATCAACGGGGTATAGAGTACAAGTGCAATGTTGAAAGAGTTCCCCGTGAAACATGGTTCTGCTAATTTAAACTTATAAAGAGCAAGCATATACGCAACAAAGAAGGACCCAATGGTTCAAGTTTATTAGAGGCAATAAAGTAAAGTGTGCCATCAAGTTCGTGAGAGCTTTAATCACTACTTTTCTCATAATAAGTGAAAGGTAAATAAAAGCATGAATATACTTGGAATAACAGAAGCTAGTAGGTAGGTATGGTGGACTCTTTGTAATAACTAGGTTTAGGGAGTTGGATGCATGAGTGGAACTCATACTTGGTGGTGGAGGCTAGCAAAAGACTGGGAGCGACAAACTAAGAGAGCAATAATGGCCATAATCATGAAGAGCGACAAAACATCATTGATCAAAGCATAAAGTGATACTACAAGTTGAAAACTAAAGGATCATAAAGGCTATGGTGACTTGAGATAATCATAACATGGTGTGAGTGTGTGCCAAGTCAACCCAAATAAAGCATCAAAGGAGAATACCACTATACTATGCTTTAATATGCTAAAACAACGCATGATTCATCCAAGGCACATTAAGCAATCTCAATTGTTTATAACAAGTCATGCTAAAGCAAAGAATACTAAGCATAAAGCCAAAACAATATCAAGCATGGCATGACAAAGCATAGGCCACAGTCAAAAACGAGCTCTTTTTACCACATAAGCATGAACTTTCCTACTCTTTTCCAAACCAAACCAAACTATTTGCAAACAAAAGTATGAAAGAGGGGGTCCAATCAATTTATTCAGAACACTAAGCAAACCAAGCAAACTAAAAACCAAAAAATGAAAAAGAAGACGCTCTAAGAACACACAACTGTGCATGAAACAATAAAAATGAAGCGTTTGGAAGAAACCTGGGATTTTTATTGATGAAGAAGGGGATGCCTTGGGCATCCCCAAGCTTTGACGCTTGTACTTCTTGGATATTTCTTGGGGTGACACGCGTGGCATCCCCAAGCTTGAGCTTTAGTCCATCCTTCATCTCATTACTCATTCCTTCCATACACCTGAAATTTTTCCTTCATACAAAACTTCACACAATCTCATTAGCAACATTAGTGCACTTAAGATAAATAAGTCTCAAGGTTAAGTTCTAACACCAAATAAACTTCCATTAGAACACTAGCTACTGTAGCACTTCCCTCAAAAATCTCAATTCCCCAAAGGAACTCAAGAAGGAACTAACAAGAAGCAAATGCAGAAAATGGCGGAAATCTGTCAAAACAGACCAGCCGGTAAAGACAAATTTGTTCGAAGACCTTATGTTGCTAAAATCAAAAAGTGTTGAAATAATGAAAGTTAGATAACAACCTGGGGCAGAAGCACAAAAAATTACAGCTCTATCCGACGTACAGAGCTCTCTCAGTAATGTTTACGGTGAAGCACAGAAATCGGTTTCGGGACAGCAACTTTCCCAATCATTACTTCTCTCTCATTAGAGGTTACTCTTGGCACAAAAAGCAAATAAGAAGGATAAGGAGAGGTTATTACATAGGTAATAACTTCCAAGACTCAACTAAAACTCTTGGGTTATCTCCCAACAAGTACTTTTCTTTAACGCCTTTAAGTTAGGCATAAGAAGGAAAGAAAGAATCAAGTGTTCTCGAATGAAGAAGCATTAAGACCAAGTTTTGTTTTCATAGGAGAAGCAAAAGAAATATTTTCTCTCTTTTTAGGGAAGTGTTCTATACCTTTCTTGAGTGGTATTTGATATTTAATGGTGCCTTCTTTCATATCAATGATGGCACCAACAGTTCTAAGAAAAGGTCTTCCCAAAGTAATAGGACAAGAAGCATTGTATTCAACATCCAAAACATAGAAATCAACGGGGACATAGGAATCCCTAACCATAATAAGAACATCATTAAGACTCCCCATGAGTTTCCTTTTAGCATTGGCATCAAGTGGGACATTCAAATAATAATCTTCAAGAGGAGGCAAATCAAGCATATCATAAATCCTTCTAGGCATAATAGAAACACTACTATCAAGATCACACAAAGCTTTGAAATCAAAGTCATTCACTTTCATATTAATGATAGGTTCCCAACCATCTTCTTGCTTTATAGGAATAGAAGCTTTATGTTTCATCTTTTCTTCTTTAATCTTTATGAGAGCATCAGTAATGTGTTTTGTAAAAGCCATGTTCATAGCACTAGCATTAGGACTTTTAGCAAGCTTCTGTAGGAACTTAATAACTTCAGAGATATTGCAACCATCAAGATAAAACTCAACTTTATCATCTAAAGTGGTAGAACTATTACTAGCCTCAACACTCGTGGTGGTAATAGTAGAAACACTAATGTTTCTAGCAATTTCATCTTCTCTTTCCCACTTAGCATGTAATTCAGCTAATAGTCTAGCATTTTCATCAATTCTTACTTGTATAGCATTAGTAGCTGCAAAGGGATTCTCATTAGTTTCGGGTTTAGCAGCCATTTTATTCAAAGTAGATTGAGCTTCAGCCAAAGATGCTATATTTCTTTCAGCATTAGAGAGTTTTTCCTCAATAGTTTTATTGAAAGCAGTTTGTTTACTAATAAACTCTTTAAGCATAACTTCAAGTTCAGAGGGAGCACTCTTATTATTGTTGTAAGAATTTCCATAAGCATTACCATTGTTGGGAGGATATGGCTTATAATTGTTGTTACCAAAATTGTTCCTATAAGCATTATTACCATAAGCATTGTTGCCAAAATTGTTATTTCTTATGAAGTTCACATCAACTTGCTCTTCTTGAGCAACCAAAGAGGCTAAAGGAACATTATTTGGATCAATATGGGCTTTTCCATTAACAAGCATAGACATAATAATATCAACTTATCACTCAGGGAGGAGGTTTCTTCAACATAATTTACCTTCTTACCTTGTGGAGCTCTCTCAGTGTGCCATTCAGAATAATTAACCATCATATTATCCAAAAGTTTTGTTGCAGCACCCAAAGTGATGGTCATAAAGGTACCTCCAGCTGCTGAATCCAATAGGTTCCTTGAAGAATAGTTCAATCCTGCATAAAAAGTTTGGATGATCATCCAAGCAGTCAGTCTATGAGTGGGACAATTCTTTACCAAAGATTTCATTCTTTCCCAAGCTTGAGCAACATGCTCATTATCAAGTTGTTTAAACTTCATTATTTCACTTCTCATGGATATAATCTTAGCAGGAGGATAGTATTTTCCAATAAAACCATCTTTGCACTAAGTCCAAGAATCAATACTATTCCTAGTTAAGGAATTCAACCATTCTTTAGCTTTTCCTCTGAAAGAGAAAGGAAACAATTTCAGTTTAATAATATCACCATCTATATCCCTATGCTTTTGCATCTCACAAAGTTCAACAAAGTTATTTAGATGGGAAGCAGCATCTTCATTACCAATACCAGAAAATTGTTCTCTCATAACAATATTGAGCAAAGCAGGTTTTATCTCAAAGAAAGTATTCTCAGCCACAGGTGGAGCAATAGGTGTGCTCATAAAATCATTGTTGTTGGTGCTAGTGAAGTCACAGAACTTAGTGTTTTCAAGAGTAGTCATTTTTTTGGGTTTTCAAATAAGAAAGCAAACAAGTAAAACTATTTTTTTGTGTTTTTAAAGAACCAAAACAAGCAAACAAAGCAAAAATAAACCAAGAAAAACAAAAACAACAAAGTAAAAAGATTGGTTATGAGGGACTCCCCTTGTGAAGATGTCCTTGACTCCCCGGCAACGGCGCCAGAAAAAATCTTGCTGACTTGTAGTTGATGTAGAGCTCGTTGGGAACCCCAAGAGGAAGGTATGATGAGCACAGCAGTAAGTTTTCCCTGAGTTATGAAACCAAGGTTTAATCGAACCAGTAGGAGCAAGGAAACACCCCAAAGGTGTTACTAGCTGAGCTTTGGCAGGGCGCACTACCGGTGCTAGTAGCAACGTGGAGACCTGCACAACACAACCACAGAACTTTGTCCCCAACTTGTGATGAGGTTGTCAATCTCATCGTGTTTTGCGGAAAACAAAGGATTAAATGTATCGAATGGAAAGAAGTAAAAGTTTGCAGAAAGTAAACACAAAGTAGTAAAAGATTGTAGATTGTATGTAAAGAAAAGGACCGGGATCCATAGTTCACTAGAGGTGGCTCTCTTTAGATAGATAACATGCTGGGTGAACAAATTACAGCGGGGCAATTGAAAAACACCGAGAAAGCAATACATGCATATACTAATCATCTTGACTCCTCTGAGACTTAATTGGGCATTACAACATAATACATAGACCGCCATCCAACTGCATCTATGACTAATAATCCACCTTCAGGTTATCATGCGAACCCCCTCCAGTATGAAGTTGCAAGCAACAGATTATTGCTTTACGAACTGCGTGTAAAGTAAACAATACGATTGTTCTATGAACAAAGGATTGTTGTTTTCTCCCTAGTAGCAACAACACATCTAGTACCTTAGAGATTTCTGTCACTTCCCTAGATTACCAGAGGCATGAACCCATTATCGAGCATAAATACTAACTCTTGGAGTTGCTAGCATCTACTTGGCCAAGATAGCTACTAACAACGGAAAGCATGCAAGATCTCAAATAACAAAGACATGATAGAATCAATAATCAATCTGAAATAACATCTCAATATCCATCGGATCCCCGCAAACACAACATGTATGAATTACAAATAGATGATCTTGATCATGAACGGAGCTCACAAGATCGAAACATGAAAGCACAAAGGAGGAGAAACCAGCCATCTAGCTACTACATGGATTCGTAGTCCAAGGATGAACTACTCACGCATCACACCGGAGGCTTGCATGGTGATGAAGAAGGCCTCCAGTGTGAATTCCCCTCTCTGGCAGGGTGCCGGGAAGAGCTTCAGGTCCCTCCTGATCTAGGGATGGAGATGACGGCAGCTACAGACTCTTTCGTGGATTTTTGATTGGGTCCTTAGAGTTTTCGTCCCGAGGGCAACTTATAGGCGGAAGGAGAGGCCGAGGGGGTGCCAGGAGCGGCCACACCACCCCCTGGCATGGGCTAGGCCTGGCCACGTGGCCAGGTGGTGTGGTGGCTCCCTGGCCCTTCTCCGTCTCGTATTCTGGCACTTGATCCCTTCCGAAAAAATAGGCACTTTGGCTTTTGTCCCGTCCAATTCCGAGAATATTCATTTTCTGACTTTCCTGGAACCAAAACCAGCAGAAAACAGGCAGCTGTCACTGTGGCTCTTGTTAATAGGTTATTCCAAGAAATCATATGAAAAGTACTCCAAAGTTGGAACAAAACACAAGAAAGTGGATAAAACCAAGCATGGAACATAAAAAATTATAGATACATTTGCAATGTATCAAGGCTCATGGATCAAGAGTGGAATTTGTCAATCCCGATGCCGGATAGATATACTCTGGGCCCTCTCGGTGATATCACATTAAGATAGCTTGCAAGCAAGTGATGTGATCACTAGAATGTTATATCACAAGAACGAGAAACGAGTGCATGTCGGTAACGAGATCAAACTAGGTATTCAGATATTGATGATCGAATCTCAGAGATGTATTATATCATGAGACAAAGAGATTAAGTTAGTAGCGTTAAAGGTTCTCACGATCACAGAAGTCATCGTTGAATGTGCAGGAGGCAGTATGGATCTCTAGGTCCCGCTTCTGATTATTGATTTGAGAGGGGTCTCAATCATGTCTGCATTATTCGCGAACCACAAGAGGCAGTAAGGGTTGCTGAACACCATTTTGGAGCATATATGTTTTAGACGAAACAACTGCAAAGCGCTGGAATGATTTCAATAGACATCGAAATTGTTTCGGGTGAAATTGCAGAAATTGGTTATGCATGTAATATTGAAACGTTGCAGGGGGTTTTATGTGAATGTTTGTTAATTAAAGTAATTAAAAAAATTCGAAATAAATTTAATAAAAGAGTTTTAGTAAATGAGAGAGCATTAAATTTGGAGAAATTTAGTGCATTTAAAGTGGTGACTTTAAAAGAGAATATGAAGGGGCATTTTAATATGGAGGGAGTTACCACCACATGAATGTGGGAGGTGAGGGGTCACCCCCCATGGGGCGCCGGCCATGGCGAAGGGCACCCCCTCCTCCTATAAAAGGCCACCCCTCTCTCCCTTCTTCCTCACACCTCCTCGTGAAGGATCTCTCTCCCCCTCTAGGTATATTACCCCATGGTCTCGGATTAGCGAGATACATGTTTCCGGTGGCCTTGCGTCTGCAAGGAGTTGATGCTTCCGCTGATTTGCTGGAGCGAGGAGGTGGAGGTTGTTCGGTGGCTTGAACGTCTGTGCGAGGACGGATGCACTACTCATTTGCGACGCTCAGACTTCCACACGATCTTGAGATCGGCAAGCGTATGACTACATCATCCACGAGTTCCAACTTGTTAACAAAACTCTATTGTCTTCGAGGGTAAGTTCTCTATGGATGTATATCCACCCGTTGCTTTGTATCTAGTAGATAGATCTTGGCGTATAGTTCTCATTGTAGGAAAAAAATTGTTTCTATGCTATGGACCCAACATTTTACAGTCAAAGCGGTGAGGATGATGCGATAGTTTCGCGTAGTCTCGCATAGGAGCGTCTCTACCTGTGTCGTCCCCACTCTCACCCCCACCGCCCCACGCGCTGACCTCCTCCTTATCTTCCTCACCTCCGGCAAAGCGTGGAGGCAGACGGGTGCGCGAGGTCGAGGACGATGTTCAATCGATACTGGGCAGGTTCGAGGCAGGAAAGCAAAGGCGGCTGGCGCTAGATGTGGGAGCTGGACGGGAGGCAGGGGCCTCATGAGTGGATGAGGCGAAGGGAGCGGAGAGCTCGGGAGAGGTGCATGTTGCTGGGGGAGAGGGAGGAGGGGCTGGGATGGGCGAGAGCTCGATTGGAGTGGAAAGGGATCAAGATAGGGTGGGGGCAGGGGTAGGGACGGGAGGGACCAGCTCGTAATATTTCGGTCAACACCTGAAACTACACAGTTGAGATGACTCGGAGTGAAAATCAGACGGTCAGAAATACGTGCGCGAGCAGATGGGCTTAGATGACTCGCTTTTATTCAGGCTTAAGCTATTGTATAATATTGTAAGGTTCTCGCACATGATATGGTCATAAGCCATTATGTACGGTTTCATGTCGAGCATGTCCATCCCAAGAATTATTACATACTCCCTCTATTCTAAAATATAAGACGTTTTAACTTTGTGAAAGAAGTATATCTAGACCCCTTTTGGTGTGTAGGTTCACTTCAAATCTAAATGAATCTACACACTAAAAGAGGTCTAGATTCACTCCTTTCACAAAATTCCAAGGCATGCCTTCCTTGAAAATTCTTGTCTATAAATGAAATTATGGTCCCCATAAAAGAAGTAATACATAGGGATGTTGCTCAGTTCCGATAAAACACGCTTTCCTCAAAGATTCTATTTTTAGATAAAAAGAATATATTAACAGAGTGAAGATAATTACACGCGGCCTCAGGAAACATGAAATATCATAAAGACATTACAGATGCACACAACCCTAATATAAAAGAACTAGAAGAAAATAAAAACAAAATATTCCCCTACGGTGATCAAGATATTGTAGCAGCAACACAAAACACCGCCAAGAAGAGCACCCAGAGTACGCGCTCACAAACAATGTATTTAACAAGGTCATTGTTAGCCACAACCAATTAAGGCCAGACCTTATAGTTTCACCCTGAAGCAAGTCCGCCCTCTCAAAACAATACCTTAAACAAGGTCATTGCCAGGCACAACCAATTAAGGCCAGACCTTGAAGTTTCACCCTGAAAGATAAGACCTTTACTCCTCATGTGTTATCCTCCCTGTTTTCCACTATTGCTGCCACAAGTCAATAACCACCAAGAAAGGTCCTCATCGCCACAAAGACACATCTAGTCATAACTAGGCTTAGACCTTAGCCGCCTGACATTCTCCGGCACTATCTCCTCCATGGAAATCGAAAACCGACATGTCCTATGATGAAAATAGACAATGAAACTTCATGTCGCTCCATTGATAAGAGAACACACAACCGAATCCCATCAGATCCAACAATCTGCAAGCAACTTGTGCGCAAATAAGGAGATCATTGGCAGAGCCTAATAGAACTCGTCACTGGCCATAAAATGATAGCCGACATCAAGAAAACCACCGTCTAGATTCGAGAAGAACCGAAGGATCACCCAATTTATTGGGCAGATTTCTAGGCCCCCACGCCACCGCATGCCGGTCCACCCCCTCCGGCGGAAGAGGAGGAAAGCTCAGGAAGGAACCACACGCACATGTCGTCCCACTGGTTGCGATCCCGAGTAGATGCCTATACGACGCCGCAACAAGGTTGGCCGCGAGCACCGCGTGGCCTCCCCACACACCTACGGGCACCGAAGGCCGCAACAATGATCCTATGACCTACATCCGCCGCCTCCACCTATTGCATGAATGCCCAAAGGAAGCCACTGCTGCCACACGACCGGGGCATCGCCCCACCTCCATGAGAACATGGCCTCCACCTAGTGCGTGAACCACCACCGCCGTCGCATGACCAGGGTCACCGACATAGATCCCGCACATCATCGACGATGTCCCCAACTGCCACAGGTGATCCACTGCCACGACTCCAACGATTCTATGGGGCTCCATTGTACATAAATTTACAACAACTCAATATCCCAGGCCTGTATGGCTAAAAATACCTTTGATATGATGCTAGAGCCATCAGGCGGGCTGCACGCGTGCCCGCACCGAACGAAGCTTTAGTGACTTGGTGCCAAGTCTGTTGGAAATATGCCCTAGAGACAAATAGTAGTAAGGACTATTATCATATTTCATATAGTTTATGATTATGTTTTATATCATGCTATAACTGTATTGAGTGTAAATATCAATACACGTGCGATATACAAACAACCAGGGGTTCCCAGTGAAACTCTAGTCACTGGTTCATTGGTCAACAGATGATCAAGTTTCCTGATCATGTGGCATTTATGCCAGTTGGAAATGGAGTCATCTCATTCTGAGAATGAGATGATGAACCAATACCCAACCTAAACATCGTGACCCGATCATGTCACGAAGTTCAAGTTACGATGATTAGAAATGGATCCTCGTAGACTATTCCTTAGACCGTGAGGCTATATCAATCACTGTCTCCCGAGAGTGCTCAGATAGCATCAAGCGCCACTTGGTAATACAGTGGTTATAAAGGTTTGTTTGGGTACTCAGAGGAAACCGTAGAGGCAATATATGTCAAGAGCGACGGCAAGATACTCAAAGGGCCCACTCGGAGAGGTTATAGCCAATAGCTGCGCAGTGTGTGATTTGATCACAGGGATATCACTTGTTAGAACGAGTCAAGTAGCATTGTTCAGTAACGAGATTGAACACGATATGGTGATGTCATTGATCAGATCTTGGACAATGCAGGTATTGAGAGACAAAGGGAATAAGACACGACTGTCCCAGTTCAAACGACGAAAGATCTTCATGGAACACACAGGGGTCACATGGCCATCTAGGTCCCTATGTCGATCATTGGTGCAAGAATGTCCCGACCATGTCTGGAGTGTTACCGAACCGTTCGGTATCACAGTTAAGGGCTTGATGATGCTTAGAGAGTGTTTATAGGATAAGTAGAATCACCGAAGAATAGTAGAGAGAAAACCAGAAGGGTTTCGGTAAGTCCGGAGGATGTCCGGAGTGGAAGTGGAAGTGTTCCATAACCACGGAGGTTGAATAATATGTGAATGAATGTTAAATAATGATTTAATCATTTATTCATAATTATTTAATAAATAGAAAATCAATTTAAATGGTCAAAGGCTTAATGGGCCAATTCCCGGAGGGGAGAGGGCCCATTAGGGAAAGGAGAGAGGGAGAAGGGGCAAGGGGGTGGCCGGCTGGGCCAAGCCCCCCCGCGCAGGGCCCACTAGGGTGGCCGGCGGCCTCCCCTCCCCCTTCTCTCCTTTTAGTCCCACCCCGGGACTTTGAGGGAGGTAGTACCTCCCCTCCCCCTGTATATAGTGGGGGTAGTTGGCCAAATAAAATACACCAATAATCAATAAAGGTCTTCTCAATTTTGGGAGGACCTCTAATTGATATTTTCTCTCTCCCCCTCTCTCTCACGTGACCGTGGTCCCAAGTCTGGACTGCACGAACGAGAGACATCTTCACCGCGGAGCGCCGTCACGCTACGGGATTCAGATCCGGGAGCTCTACTTCCGCAACTGCTCCTGGATCGGGGAAGCGAGAGTCATCGTCAGGCACCGGACGTGTGTAACTCCCCGCGAGGTTTTGCACTTGAGGCACTCAAGTTGTTGGAGCCACGGGAGCGCAAGGACTTCATCACGACCTTGAGGTCGGCTTCGGCTCGTCTACATCAACCACACTCTCCTGAGCGTCGACAACGCTTTTCGGTCTTCAAGGGTAAGTTCGCGAAAAGCCCCTCCCATTACGGTATTACTAATAGATAGGTCCTAGCAGCTTCAGGGGTTTAGGGGTGTAGGGTAAAATTTATTGTTTTCATGCGCAGAACCCCAACAATGGTATCAGAGCTAGATCTATGCGTAGTAATGCTAGTACGGGTAGAACACACGATATGTAGCGTGTGGGCGTTGATATTTTAGTTGTTACCCTCCCACGTGTACTTGTGTATACCGCAGTAATGCTTGATGAAGCAGCCCCCAACCGACTTTACATGTTCATTCGCGAGACTGGTCCACGCTTGACATACGCTTGTACCGTATAAAGTGGCTTAGGGGGGTGTCTGTCTCTCCCGCATTATATGGTATGCCATTTGCAACGGATGGTGATGACCCACAAGTATAGGGGGTGTATCGCAGTATTTTCGATAAGTAAGAGTGTCGAACCCAACGAGGAGCAGAAGGTGCTGGCTAGTGGTATGGTTCAGGAATTCTCTACAAATACTTAGCAAACGGATTTTTAGGGTTTTTTTTGATAAAGCAAGTAAACAAAGTACGAGTAAATAAAAGATAGTACGAATAAATGCAGCAAGTGTCCCAATCCTTTATGCAGCAAAGGACAAGCCGGTTGTGTTACTTAAGATGACCAAACGTTCTCGAGGACACATGGGAAGACTGTCAAGTGCTTTCGCTTCATATAGTTGATTAATCTTCTTTAGCTTGTCAAGTGTTGTGTGGGTGAACCTGTGCTAATGTACCGATCTTCCTAGGACTAATACATACTTGTGATTATACCCCTTGCAAACATCCGTAAGTACAAGAAAGTAATTAAGGTAGAAACCTAACCACAACTTTAAACTCTAAGACCCTTACGTCCCATGTGCAATGGTTTCCTAACGGGGGTTCAAGTTTCTGTCACTCCGGCAACCCCTACGACTAGTAGCCAAATACACAATGCATTCCCCTAGGCCCATATAGGTGAAGTGTCATGTAGTCGATGTTCACATGACACCACTAGAAGAAGTACACCACAACTTAAATATCAAACTATTGAATCTTTCTCAACACAACTCCACTACTAACAACATGACTTCTCCCATGTCCTCAAGAACAAAACGAACTACTCACAAGACATCATATGGATCATGATCAGAGATGGAATGATGATGTATAACAATCTGAACATAAACAATAATTCAACGGTTCAGTCAATAGCATCAACTACAAAGAGTAATCAACACCGGGAAAGTTTCCCCTAAGAACTAATGCAAGATTCAACCCAATTGTTACAACAATATGGAGATGGTGATGAGGGTGCTGATGGTGATGATGGTGGTGATGATGATGATGATCCCGATGAAGTCCAGCTTGATGGTGGTGTTGATGGCGACGATCTCCCCTCTCCAGGAAGGAATTCCCCTGGCAGAAATCTGTCTGCCGGAGAGATCTTTCTCTCTCGGTGTTTTCCGCCCCGCAGAGGCGGCGGAATCTTTTTGTGGTCGCTCCCCGAGTCTTAGAGTTTCAGGAGGATAATATACGCCAGAGGGGAGTACCAGGGGTGGACCAGGGCGGCCACACCACCTGGTGGCGTGGCCTGGGCTGCCCCGCGCCAGGGATGGTGTGGGCCCCCTGTGGCCCATCTCCAGCCCCTCTTATGGCTTCCTTCGTCTTTAGGAAAAATAGGATTTTCCATGTATTTTCCCGGATTTCTTGATCTTCGCAAATTTTGCCTCCAACAGCACCTTTCCCATCAGAATCCTGACTGTAGCGGTCCATGCTCCAAAAGTCATCAACCATGCAAAAACAGATGAAATAACATAAGTATCACCTCTCAATACGAAATATATCAATGAATAACAGTGAATTATGACATAGAATAGTGATGCAAAATGGACGTATCAGAGGGCCCCGAAAGGGGTGTAGTAGAAACAACTACTTGATCAGCGTTGTGCTGAAAGTTCGTAGGTAAGAACGGTTCTTGTGCAAAAGCCCATTCAGCCACGTAAAACATGCAAAGATAATGTAGAGGCCTCTCACTTCGTTATGTTGGGGGCGTTGCTTTGTGATATGTTTGTGGCAAAGGTAAAGTGATTACCTTGTGTTACGTAGTAGTAGATAGTCACAGAGGTGATGGACTACCACGCCGGAATGACACTGGTACCCTCGTGTCTATGGCATCGGAACCCTAGCGCCGGAATACGGTGACGACGGATGGAGATCACGACGTGAAGGACCATATCACATCGCATTTACATTCAATGTTATTGTTTGTATATCTTATTGTGTGCTAGTATTAGATACTCGACGGTAGCCCAATAAGATGATCCTTTTTAAAATTACCAACGATTGTGTTCCCCCTTAGTGTGCACCACCAAGAAAGTTCTTTGGTATGAGGCAGGCTGTGATGATCGGGTGTCAGACATATCTACGTTTGCATACAGTGGGTGTAAGCCATGTTGCACAGAGAATACACTAAGGTTGAGTTGGCAAGCCTAGCATGTACAGACATGGCCTCAGAACACGAAAGGTTGAAAGATCGAGCACGAGTCGCATGAATGATGTGACCGGCGTTTAGCGTCCATCCTTGAACACACATTGATGGTCGTGTGATCGGGGGAGATGTGGCTGATAGGGGTCATGTTATCACTAGGAACCCTTCTAGGGATAGGTGTTTCTAAGTGGAGTTATTATTAACTCATTTAATTATAAACTTAGTCTAAATTCCATTTGCAATTATAAATGTAGAGATGGCTCACCATGAAGCTTACTTTGTCATTGAGGAATGGGTGAAGGGTGAGAAACTTAGACTTGATGGATCCAACTTCCCTAGTTGGCTTGTGCGCCTGAATGATCTCCTTACTAGGAATCATGTGGTAGACTACATACGCCGCACGATGGATTTGACTGAGCCAGACCACTATGAGACCACACAAGAGCTGGCAGACCGCTACTATCGCCAAGAGATGTCCACCTACATTCAGATAATAATACGATACGGGATGGTGGATGAACTCCATCCGCTCATGGGTGATCTTGATCCATATTCAATGGTGGATCAGCTGAGAGCAGAGTTCATAGGCCATGTGTGCATGCGGAAGCACGAGCTGCTTGGAGAGTTCCATTCCATACAGATGGAGGAGCATACATGTCTGAAGGGTCACTTGGAGCACATGCTTGATGCACACATGAGACTGGTTTACTTCGTGGATTACTGGATGGATGAACCATTTGCGATAGGCGTAATGCTTTGATCGTTGCCTCCCAGCTATGAAGGACATGTCCGGAGTAGCATCATGAGCGGTGATATGAAAACATTAGATTTCCAAGAGTTCATATTACGTTTCAGGAATGTAAAGGTTGAACCAATCACCGGAGAGGTCATCGATGACAAAGGTATATAGTTGATATACAGTTTTATAAATGTTATAATCTTGCAAACACATTTGCAGTGTTAAGTATATTTGATACTTGTTCTGTTTTGCTGAAAACAGGTCCTTCTGCATGAGAGGTGCTTGTTGGAGAGGATGTGATGTTGCGTGTTGATGGCGAGCATGATGATGATAGCCGACGACACTCTCCCTCGACATTTATCACTTAGTTTATGTTTAGGATAATTATTCTAATCAAAAGATTGTGAACTTCTCACACTTTGTGAGACAGTTATTCATTTGAGTTTGTAACAAACAGTTGTTCTACTTTTATGAATGATTTCTATTCGTTTTCATATCTTGTTTGATTATGTGTGAATTATCCTTGTTGTTTGAAACTAATTGGTAATGCATGAACATTTGTAAAATATTGAAATGAATTAAAATAGCCAACTTAAATGATATTTCATTACGGAATGAAAACCATTGTTTAAATTCAAAGTTATGTTGATAATATGTGAAAGTCATTCGATTTCTTATCACATATAAATCATGCCTAAGTTCGGAAAAATAACTTGAACACCGTGTATTACTTGAATACAAAGTGTTTAATGAATTGTTGAAAGTAAATACATATTCAATGTATTGTGGTTTAATGAAAATGGTAATTATCATTATATGATTGTTGAAAAGTGTAAATTAGTTTACCAAAGGAAACATAAGTATGAAACTATTTGATTTGATCAAAGTGTTTCATCAACAAAGGGTATTAATATAAAAGAGAATCTAATTACTATGATTTGATCAATAGTAATGAAATTCAACTTTATAAGGATGGCATAAAAGATATTGTGAAATGCAAAGCGTTTTGAAACATCAAAATGCAAAGCATCACAGTGTGATATTAGATATCAAAATGGGTAAATAGATGGCACCAAATAAATCGTTGTAGTGTAGATGTAGAGACCATTAGTTAAGAAATAGTTAGCACTCAATTAGAATGTAGTGAACCATTTGAATTCGTGAAATTTTCGGGGTTATTCGATATAACCAAAATAATGGCGAATAAGTCCTTGTAGGGAATTCATTGGAAACTTTGAATACGAAGTCCATAGCTAAAACCAAAAGAGAAGCAAAACTTGTATTGAATTCTTGAGAAAGCTCACTTTTAGTGATGTTTCTCAATTACGAAGCAAATGGAAGATAGTGTAAAACACGATGAGGATTCAAAACCCCGCACCAGAGTGTTGAGAAGCGCAACGGACTACGTTCCTGGACGATTCTCTTCACATAGGGAAAGAATCAATGATATTGATCATTGTGTTTTCCCCATTAGTGTTTTCACTACATGAAGTAAGGATTCAAAATATAACCCATATCTTGTATGGAGACATTTGTGAATCATTTGTCATGATTCTTGGAATGTGACATACCTACGAACTACTAAGGAAATAATGGTAAACTAGAATTATGAGAAATCCTAAAAGCAAAATTCACTTGAGATTAGAAAGCAATTCGTTGCTAAATCTCACAAGTAAAAGGGGTTACTTGAATTTTCCCAAATGACTGCAAAGCCATAGTGGGAAGGGCGGCGAATGACAAAAGCACAATTTTTCAAGAATTGGACGAATTCAAATGAATTTGATTCACGTGTGCTAAATGTCTAGTAGATTTAAAACTAGTAAAAGTACTAATGTCTCATAGTAATCTCTTACTTTGATATTTGATCAAAGGATTTTGAGATTGTTCAAAATAGTGAGTGGATGTGCAATTTGCATGAAATTGAGTGGGAGCTATGAAAGTCTACCTAAAACAATATGTGAATGAGATATTTTTGAGTGGGAGCTTATACATTGATTCTTAAGTATGTTTAGAATAAAAGCGCATATACTTATAAATAATGATTTATAAGATGTAGAAGTTGATAATAGGTGTATGATGATATTATGTAGTATTCCTTAAGGGATTCTGAAAAGGGTTTTTGAATAGAAGTTAATTAAGGAACTAGTCCTTAATAGCTCAAATTAGGAATAGTATTAAGTTGAACATCAATGGTTGAAAGAAAGAAAAGGATGATCATCATCCACTATCTTGAGACATATGTTCTATCTTACAAAACCATGATGATAACTTAACATAATATGTAATCCAATAAGAAACGTTTGAAAGTGATTAAGTTTGAATCACAGAATGTTGAGCTAAGTTTGTCCGCAGTGTCTAGTAGAGAACTGTAGACATATTTTCAAAATCCATAAAGGATGACATATCTTAAAACATAAAGGGTTATGTTATAAGGGAATATGTTGGAATCTCCTGTAAATACCGATTAAAGTAGAGTAGGAAGCGAGGTGAACAAAACATCGAAAGTTGCACAGAGTGCACTGGTGTTTCGGTGAATACATTTATAATAATAGATAAGGGTACCATCTAAATTTGCTTTTAACGTAGAATGATGTGTCCCAGGGCATAGTGCCCATGAGAAAGCTCTTGAGGTTGATCTAAAGTCACTGTAGGCTCCTGGAATCAGGCCTCGTTCAGCTGCCATAGCGACGATGCATACACACAGATGTTATCATGTGATGATAAAGTATTAATGTCAATCAAGGTGACATTAGTAAAGTTGCAAAGGATTTGGGACTATAAAGTACAGACCCAAGACTTAACCTCTTCCATGAGCAAGCATGTTCAGGGTACCGGATATATGGTGCCAATGATTGAGAACGAATGCAGCTAGTGTATTTGTACTCTAGTGCAAGTGGGATACTATTGGAAATACGCCCTAGAGACAAATAGTAGTAAGGACTATTATCATATTTCATATAGTTTATGATTAAGTTTTATATCATGCTATAACTGTATTGAGTGGAAACAACAATACACGTGTGATATACAAACAACCAGGGGTTCCCAGTGAAACTCAAGTCACTGGTTCATTGGTCAACAGATGATCAAGTTTCCTGATCTTGTGGCATTTATGCCAGTTGGAAATGGAGTCATCTCATTCTGAGAATGAGATGATGAACCAATACCCAACCTAAACATCATGACCCGATCATGTCACGAAGTTCAAGTTACGATGATTAGAAATGGATCGCCGGAGACTATTCCATAGACAGTGAGGCTATATCAACCACTATCTCCCGAGAGTGCTTAGATAGCATTAAGCACCACTTGGTAATAAAGTGGTTATAAAGGTGTGTGCAGGTACTCGGAGGAAACCCTAGAGGCAATATATGTCAAGAGCGGGATTTGTCTGTCCATGTGACGGGAAGATACTCAAGGGCCCACTCGGAGAAGTTATATCCAATAGCTGCGCAGCGTGTGATTTGATCACAGTGATATCACTTGTCAGAACGAGTCAAGTAGCATTGTTCAGTAACGAGTTTGAACACGACATGGTGATGTCATTGATCAGATCTCGGGCAATGAAAGTATCGAGAGACAAAGGGAATAAGACACGACTGTCCCAGTTCAAACGACGAAAGATCTTCGTGGAACTCACATGGGTCACATGGCTATCCAAGTCCCTCTGTCGATCATTGGTGCGGGAGTGTCGCGACCATGTCTGGAGTGTTCCCGAACCGTGAGGTATCACGCTTAAGGGCTTGATGATGCTTAGAGAGTGTTTATCTGTTGTGTTTTAACGAAGATAATATTCTATGTTAAATAATATTGCTATGTGATTCACCTTGACTTACCTCTAATATCTACCTTTTATCTGAGGTCCAATATACCAAATTAGCTCCTATTTTAAACTAAAGAACTAAAACTATTAGAAAATTTTGAAAAAATCCAATAAACTATAAATGCCTCGTTTTGAAACCTATAAATTTTGCATCCCATTCAGATTACTAGTTTGCGGCTGAATAGCTTTTTGCATTTTTCTTCAAATCGGGGGCAAAAGATTTCCCTCAATTTATTAATTCAGAAGAAGAGAATTACTTAGTTAATTAACATAAAACCGGACGAAACCTGTTACAACAAACACAACACCACACGAGAACAACATCTAAAGAATACAACCTTCAGAACCAACAAGCACCCAGAACCTACTACAACCGTAGACTGACAACACATGTAGCACTGGGCCGCAAAGACGACCCACCTAGCGAACGACCCCAAAGAAACTCCAACAATCAATCATCAACTGAAGGCTTTCTTGCTACCCCTCTCTTTCTTCTTGAGAAACCTTCTGAGAGACTTCTCCAACTTTCTAATTATGTCC
Source organism: Avena eriantha (assembly GCA_910589775.1). Taxonomy (NCBI): domain Eukaryota; kingdom Viridiplantae; phylum Streptophyta; class Magnoliopsida; order Poales; family Poaceae; genus Avena; species Avena eriantha. The sequence continues at coordinate 102,875,926 of OU342744.1, forward strand.
TCTGAAGCCTTTCCTGCCAAGACACAATCAATGTCCTTGCCATAACAGGGGATCACTGGCTCTAAGCTGGCTAGCAAGCCGCATAGCTCTGTAGCAAAAAGAGCATCATAGTTATACGCCAACATTCTTATATTGACCATAGAGGTAGGGAACTGCGGTTACGAGGGCGCAGTGAGCACCGCCAAGGCCTCAAAAGATCCCAACTCCATAGGAAGTACCACAGTAGATTCCCCACAGAGCTCGTGAAGTTTTGGTGCGATCTGCAACACCAGATCCATGAGCCCACTCAAGCCCTCACCCTCACAGGTAGCCAACACATCAGGATGCGACGACGAGCAGGGACTGCAGCGAGGAGATAAACAACCGTAGATATGCTCTTCCTCAACCATGGAAGACTTCTGCTCAGCGTTGTCAACCAAAACAAAAGCATGCGCCTCCAACACCTCTAAAGAAACACCATCGCATGCCAGCAACCGCTTGAGCGTCGCCACCTCCTCACGTCGGGGGCAAGATGCCTCCTCGATGCGGACATCAACCATCTGAAGGAGCTCCAAGCGCATCAACGCAACCTGGAACTGGAAAATTGAGTCCAAATTGGCTTTTACCTTGAATTCCTCACAACACCTAGGAGAGGGTCTTGGTGACGCATATGCACACAACGACGGGTGGAACATGACCTCAGCCCAACTCCGGGCCGACGAGGGACGACAAGGATGATCTGACGGAGAGTGGCTCTGCTGGCAAGGAGCATGGGCATCCGAAGAATGAGCTCGAGAGTCCTGAGAGAGAGAACGAGCAGCAGGAAAGCGCGAACGGCAGAACGCTCCCGATGAGTAGAACGGCAACAACGGATGCTTCTGAAGGGCTCACGACATGAGCTGACATGTTGGCCATGCTCGAGGCACCGGAAGCATATACCTAGAGCCCATGGGTAGAAGGAGAGGATATTCTCAAGACCTTCCTTCCAAAGCAACGATGATGGCTTGCGACTGGGGCGGTCGCTCCGACCCACCTACACCCAAACTTCCTCATCATCAATAGCCTCAGCCACAGGAGAGAGGCCACTTTAGAGCTCTGCTGGCACCTTCCCACCATGGCGCACATCAGTGATGTTGTGAACTGAGCCTGAAACAACGCCGTTGGTGGAGGCCTATGGCATCAGCGGGGCAAACTCTTCATCGTCGTCATCCTCATTGGAGCCCAAAGAATCAACCTAGAGTAGCCTCAGAGCCGGAAGTGCATCCCAGCAAGAAGGAACATCTCGACAGAGCTCGAGATGGCCGGTGGCAGCGACAGGGACCCGAGCCCCATAACCAAAATGGTTGGATCATGCAGCAGCCCATCGGGATGGCATACTAAGGACGACCGAGGCAGCAATTCCCGCCAACCTCCGCCCACCACAGCCTCATGGTCCACTCTCAGCATGCAGAAGAAGGCACAGGGTGCCAAGGCATCACAAGAAGCGTCAGGCGGCGGAGCTAGAATGGCTGACTTCACGGTCATCGGATAGCGATTCACCATCAACCTCCCACGAATCGCAGGGTCGGACTTGCGGGATGCGAGAGCTACCGTGGCCAGCGCTGCAGCGGGCGGAGCCGAAGCAGACGACGGCGGAGTCGAAGCAGGCGACAACATCTGAGGGGAAAGCTCCCCTGCGTCTTCCTCATCGTTGACAGCAGAGGCGACATTAGAGGCGGACGGGCTCCTTCAGCCAATAGCCTGGCGGACGGGGCTCTAGGAGGCGGCGGCAGCAGCCCGCCAGGCGGGGCAGACGACGGGGCCACATAGGACGGGAGTGATGGCGCGCGAGAGCTCATATCGACGCCTATCGGAGGAAGGAGCAGCGCAAACGTCGGATCCGGTCCCAGCAGGCACGCGGGAGGCCGGACTGGAGAGATCCGTCCGACGGCAGGCGTGCGCTCACACGGCTAGGGAGCGGACGCGAGAGCCCATGACCGCTGTCAAAATGTACTCGCTTGTTGCGTTTTCAAACACTAGTTTAAACTAAATACCTATTTAATCACAAAATATTGATCAAAATGGAACTAAACTTCACCAAAATACAAATCGAAACTTGTATGAATTATTAGATTTTTTCTAATTTTTCTGAGTTTTTTTAATTTAGTTTAAAATTTAAGTCAACCTGATAGGTTGGATCTAAAATGAAAGGTGCATATTGCGGTAAGTCACGGTGAGATGCGAGGAATAATGCTCCTATCTACCTGCACCTCCAGTGCGTGTGGTTGTTCTTTGTTGCAACGACGCGTGAGCGAACTCCTACTGCATCATTGGAACACCAGTATCCCGAGGTGCCCCACCTTCACAACAAGTAACTGCCACTATGCATCCACAAATACTACACAACACACGTGCGGCATCCACAAACAACGCTATATTGGCATTTCTAGTCACTTTAATTCTATTAAATGATAATCTTAAACTTTATAAAATATGACCAACCCTTTAAATCACATTCCCATGTATTAGAATATGCGGTGATAACATCTGTCAACATAATCCCATATTTTAATTGGAGAATATTAAATCTTAATTAGTTTCAATGAGTAGAAATTACTTTTCTAAAATAAGCTAAATAAGATTAAGTCTTTAATCCATGTGATGATTGTGATGATGCTAGATCATCAAGTGTGAGCCTTAGTGTGCTAAATAGAATTAGTTAAGTATTGTTGGTTGATTGTGTACCCCGTATTTATTTATAGACAATAGTATCGACCCCGGATACGAGGAGGAGGAATACTACCAAGAAGAAGAGGAAAACTTCAACCACTACTCTACTCAAGGCAAGCTAGAACTATGCAAGCAAATACTTGCAAACTAGATAACTTAAGAAAAATGCATTAGGCATGCTTTGGTTATATAGCTTTGATTTATACCCATCCCATGTTTTACTTGCAAGGTTTAGTCTTTTACTTTACCAAAGTTTTTACATTTAGTTAGTGCTTTGTGAGCTTTGGAGAAAGTAGTATAGATAGCATAAAGTGTATATAACTAGGCCTATACTTATATGTCATTCTATGGCATGAGATTGAAGATTAGAATACCTCATTAGTGAACACTCTTAACTTTAGTGGCTAGTGCTAAGCATAAAAGTTGATCACTTTAGATGGGAATACTTGGTGAAAATGATTATGAAAACCTTAGAATGATGCTTCATTCTATTGAAATGTTTTGACATGTGTTGAGAAACACAAAAGGATTTGATGATGAAAATGTTGAGGCATGAGCCTTAGCCCTTTATAAAAACTGATGGTTGGGTTCGGATGCGATATCAATCCAATTTTACCGTACAACCACAATACCCGAATTGGGTAGGTCTTAGCCGGAAATTTATATGCATTAGAATTGGTTCCCTCGCGGAAGAGGTTTGAGCTGAGGCTACCTCGTGAGTGTGAATTGTCCACCTATGCAGTGCCCAGGATGGCAGATGGCCATGGCTGGGAGACCAAGCTCATAGGGGAGGTGCCTATACTAGAGTGTGTAATTGAAAGGTTATGATTGATTATCCGCATATTAAGTATGATGATTCATGGTTATCCCTGACAGATGTATTGAATTTTGTGGTGAAAGTGTACCACCTCTGCGGAGTGTCAAACTATTCGAATAGCCACGTCCGCAGGCATGGACAGTTGGAGTGGCCATACTGTTCCGTCGTCAGATGTTTACAAAATGACTTGTGAACTGAACTATGATTTTGACTTGACCACAACAGGGTTGTGGACATGAAAGCTAGTTTCCCACTTAAGTTATTTAGAACATTAATTTAGTTTTCTTTACTTCTAAACTCCATTTATATAAATCTGGCTTTTTGCAAATAAACCTAGAGCTTAAGATTCCTACTAGAGCTAGCTTACTTGTTAGTGATAGTTTGCGAGTACTTAAAGAGTACTCATGGCTTTGTCCCTGGCTATTCCCGTGGCCAGACTATGATGAGGACTATCAAGATGATGGATAGCAGGACGTCTACGACAACTAGGCTCATCTCCCATCGTCATCATTGTCTGTGATTCTGAAGATGGAGCCCCTACTACGTTTCTTTCTGCTGCTTGATTTGTATTAAGAATGGATCATTAGATCCCTTATTTGTGTAAGACCTTATTATGGTTTGTAATGGATGATGTACTATGATATCCAATATGTTATATCTCGCAAAAATGGTAATCCCGGGATTGCGAGGTATGGCATAACAGGCATGGGATTAAAAATCCGGTTGTTGACAAGTTGGTATCAGAGCCATCCTGACCATACTCTGGGTCTGAACAAGGAAAACTCATGATGGAATCTCGGAAGGATTGGCGAGAGAAAGAGGAGGAGGAATGTAGGAGAAAGAGGAGGAGCAGATGAACTGGTGGAAGAAAACATATCGGTGCCCAGATTTATAGAACCACTAGGAAGAATAGGCGGAAGAAAAATAGCGGGAAGCGGTGGAAGGGGATAAATGGCGGGAAACGGTGGCGGGAAAAAAATGGCGGGAACCGGGTGGCGGGACAAAATGGCGGGAATCGGTAGCAAGCGAAATAGGAGAGTAAATTGGTCGCGTTTGATTAGGGAAATCTAACACGTTGCATGATCAATGTAGATTTCGGGGGGCTCTAAGCTAATTGGTGTTGAGGAACCGATTACACCTATCGGGGTTCCAGCCTTCGACTGCCACTGTGCGATGCCTTGCAGTGCTTCTGACTGGCTCATCGGGGCACCGTAGCCCGACTGGTTCTCGATGGGGCCGCAACTTCAACTCCCTCGCCAGATGCCAGCTCCTAGACCTTTATTGGGAGTCGCCGTCGTTATATCTGCCGACCCCTTTTGTCTCCGACCACCAGAGCGCATCAAAGAAGGCAGATCCACCTCGGCTAGCTCCAGATCTCGGCCGGCGACCAGGAGCCAACTCTAGGAAAAATGCCCAAAACGGCGGCAAGAACGCCGCAAAACCTACCTACTAAAACAACCCTACCTATCGCCTCCCCTCCGCCACCTCCGGGCGGCATCACCACCGGAAGGGCTCGGGATCAGCCCGACAACTCTGGCCTCCTCTCGGGTTACTATTCACAAGAGAGAGAGGAGAGAGAGGAAGTATGTTCATGTGTAAAATGAGACTACTGGGCTATAAAACTAATAAAGAAGGTCGTATGTATTTTATTATTTTATTAACAAAAAGCATACATCAAAAACCTGAAGCCACCATGGAACTCCTAACAACCCAACAATGGGTGAAGACCATGTCAGCAAGGCTTTATGCCCTGAAAAGGCGGAAGCCGTCCAACAACTAGAAAAATAGTAACATCGCATACCCCAAGGCACTCTCTAGACGAAACGGGAGCGCTCCTCCCACTATTAGGGAAAGGCTTTATGGCACGCTCTTGATAGCGAAAGTTCTGAACTGGGACGGCAGCCCAGGAGGCGGTGTTGGTCCTCCCATGGCGAAACATCCCGCATGCTTGACGCCGACTATGGCCCCCACCACAACACAACAAGGGCGTTGAAGACGAAGTTGAGGGAGCTGACGCGCCACCAGAAGGGAGTCACGCCGACATCGCCAAAACCAGGGTCGCGCCTTGGGATCCGATCTCCTGCTACAAATGGCCATAGTTGCCGCCACCGCGTGGCCACAACACGCACGCGCCGCCCCGCCGAAGTGCCCGACGCCCTCACACCAACATGAGCCAGGTGGCGAAGAGAGCCCTGGTGCCGCCAAGGACGACCAGGGTTTGCTTGGCCAGGCCCTCTGCAGCCACGAGGGAGAAGGGAGAGGAGGTGGGGGTCTAGTGGTGGGGGCTAGGACTCCTCCCTGGTGGTGGGGCTAGGGTTCCTCCATGGAGTGGGTTTTGACTTGGGATGTCCTTAAATTTTCCTGGATGCCCAGACAACACACACACCCCATTCTTGGTCTCACACACCCCTTCCTTGATCTCTTCTTCTCGCCACTGGGTACATCCCATGCGCTACATTCATATGCATGTACTCGTACTACATACTTCTAGCATACCATCGACACCTGAACGTTTCGACCGGCGAGTACTCCACTTTGGATCTTTGGTTCGAAGCCAAACTAATTTGCTTTACCAGACTTGATTGTTAGGACACGTTCGAGAGTTGGCTTAGCATGGTGTCACGACTGGCTTCTCTACTCGGGGGTCAAGGCACACAGTTACACGCGTTCTAACCATATAAAACACTACTAATTACTACCTATGTTCCATAATATAAGCATTTTATTAAAGCTGTTTTAGCTTTGCTAAAAAGGCTTATGTTATGGAATGGAGGTAGTACGACTTAAGCTCCTACTCGAAAAGTAGTACACGGCTGGATGCTCAATCGTACGAGGATCGGACAACAAATTATCGCACGTGCAGTAGTTCCGTTTAGGGCTATGTGTCCACCTAGCCACTGTCCTCGAATCACATACTTGTGATGCAACAATTCATTCGTACTAGGTGGACGTGCGCGCTTCGCTGCGCCGCCTACAACCTATTTGACAGAGTGTGGTCGGTGTGTTGTTAATATTTTTTGTTTTGTTTGTGTTATTATAAATTAAATATATGAGCATGTGCGGGGTTGAGTGTTTTAAGTTTTAATCGGTAGACAAATCTGTTATTTATGTGTTAGACATGTCTGAAACTGAGAGATCTAACCTTAGACACAAGAAGCGAGGCCTTATTACATATTGAAGCTCATAAACAACATAGGGATACCGGTGTTTCTTCAAGTAAACAAAAAGTATATCGAGCAAACTTCAAACAAAAATGCATTCAACAATAGACCAAGTTCATTAGCACAAGAAATTAGCATGTTACATGATGAAGCTAAAATACTAATGATATCGAAACAAACTAACTTATGAAGATTACACGGTAACCTTGTTCGATTGCCTCAAAATCGATGTTTGCAACTATGGATTGCAGAACTCCAAGGGAATGCACAACTTTGCATTCAACACTTATAAGTGGCTAAATTATTAAATGATTAGTTTAGTCAATATAGACAACCAAATTACATATATACTAAATCTATGCAAGAGTTATACTTGATATATTTCAAATTATTTACAGGTTCAATAAAATTTGAAAGAGAAGTTATAGTTGGCAGTTGCCACGAATCTTCACATAAAAGCAAGATCTAATATGTAATCAAGTTCAATAATTTTTTTACATCAAAGATGAAAAATAGAAGTTATGACATTTGTTTTGAACCTACTTAGTCGATGAAACCGGATTGTTCATTGATCAAAGAGCATGCTCCAAGTCAAGGGCACTGAAATTTTTGTTAACTTGTGTAGAAATTGTAAAACAACGTAGAACATGTATCAATTTACACAAGAATCTCATGTATTCTCGAGATATGATAATATATTCAAAAGAAAATTCAGTTGCAAAGTCTAAGATGGGCCAAAATTATCTTATTCTGCTTTGTTTCAGGACTACATACATGTTAATTGTTGAAGTGACATGAAACACGACAGTTTCTCGCAAGGCGTGACCGTTTGTCGCCCTTTTAGCACTCCATGCTTTTCATTCAATGATTCTTCCGAGTTATCGTAGATTCCGGGTTCTGGCCAAGCGCTCTGCGCCGAGTCATCGCATGCCTCGCGATCCTTCTCATTTTCAGTTTTTTCTGGCATACAGCACTGATTTTTCCAGTCAAAGCGGTGAGGATGATGCGACATCTTCGCGTAGTCCCGCATAGGAGCGTCTCTACCTGTGTCGTACCCACTCTCACCCCCACCGCCCCACGCACTGACCTCCTCCTTATCTTCCTCACCACCGGCAAAGCGTGGAGGCAGATGGGTGCACGAGGTTGGGGACGAGGTTGAATCGGTATGGGTAGGTTCGAGGCAGGAAAGCAGAGGCGGCTGACGCTGGATGTGGGAGCTGGATGGGAGGCAGGGCCTCATGAGTGGAGGAGGCGAAGCGAGCGGAGAGCTCGGGAGCGGTGCATGTTGCTGGGGGAGAGGGAGGAGGGGATGGGATGGGCGGGAGCTCGATTGGAGTGGAAAGGGATCAACATAGGTTCGGGGCAGGGGCAGGGACGGGAGGGACCAGCTCGTAAGACTTCGTTCAACACCTGAAACAGCATAGTTGAGATGACTCAGAGTGAAAATCAGACGGTCAGAAATACGTGCGCGAGCAGATGGCCTTAGATGACTCGCTTTTGTTCAGGCTTAAGCTATAGTATAATGACGTAAGGTTCTTGCACATGATATGGTCATAAGCCATTATGTACAGTTTCATGTCGAGCATGTCCATCCCAAGAATTATTACATACTCCGTCTGTTCTAAAATATAAGAATGTTTTAACTTTGTGAAAGAAGTATATTTAGACCCCTTTTGGTGTGTATGTTCACTTCAAATCTAAATAAACTTACACACTAAAAGAGGTCTAGATTCACTCCTTTCACAAAATTAAAATATCTTATATTTTGACATGGAGGGATTAGATTGCAGGGCATGCCTTCATTGAAAATTCTTGTCTATAAATGAAATTCTGGACCCCATAAGAGAAGTAGTACATAGGGATGTTGCTCAGTTCCGATAAAACACGCTTTCCTCAATGATTCTATTTTTCGATAAAAAGAATATATTAACAGAGTGAAGATAATTACACGTGGACTCAGGAAACATGAAATATCATAAAGACATTACGGATGCACAACCCTAATATAAAAGATCTAGAAGAAAAGAAAAACAAAAGATTCCCCTACGGTCAAGATATTGTAGCAGCAACACAAAACACCGCCAAGAAGAGCCCCCAGAGTACACGCTCACAAACAATGTATTTAACAAGGTCATTGTTAGCCACAACCAATTAAAGCCAGACCTTATAGTTTCACCCTCAAGCAAGTCCGCCCTTTTAAAAAAATATCTTAAACAAGGTCATTGCTAGACACAACCAATTAAGGCCAGACCTTGAATTTTCACCCTGAAAGATAAGACCCTTTACTCCTCATGTGCTATCCTCCCTGTTTTCCACTATTCTGCCACAAGTCAATAACCACCAAGAAAGGTCCTCATCGCCACAAAGACACATCCAGTCATAACTAGGCTCAGACCTTAGCCGCCTGACATTCTCCACCACTATCTCCTCCATGCAAATCGAAAACCGACATATCCTATGATGACAATAGACAATGAAACTTCATGTCGCTCCATTGATAAGAGAACACACAACCGAATCCCATCAGATCCAACAATCTGCATGCAACTTGTGCGCAAAAGAGATCGTTGACAAAGCCTTCCAAAAGTCGTCACTGGCCATAAAATGATAGCCGACATCAAGCAAACCACCGTCTAGATTCGAGAAGAACCGAAGGATCACCCCCCTTTATTGGGCAGATTTCTAGGCCCCCACGCCACCGCATGCCGGTCCACCCCCTCCGGCGGAAGAGGAGGAAAGATCAGGAAGGAACCACACGCACATGTCGTCCTACTAGTTGCCATCCCGAGTGGATGCCTATATGACACCACAACAAGGCTGGCCGCAAGCACCGTGTGGCCTCCCCACACACCTACGGGCGATCCTTAAGCCGCAACAATGATCCTATGACCTACATCCGCCGCCTCCACCTATTGCACGAATGCCCAAAGGAAGCCACTGCTGCCACACGTCCGGGGCGCCGCCCCACCTCCATGAGAAGATGGCCTCCACCTAGTGTGGGCACCACCACCGCCGTCACATGACTAGGGTCACCGCCATAGATCCCGCACATAGAATACCATCGATGACGTCCCCAACTGCCACATGTGATCCACTGCCATGACTCCAATGATTATATGGGGCTCCATTGTACATAAATTTACAAGAACTCAATATACCGGGACTGTATGGCTAAAAAGACCTTTCCTACGACGCTAGAGCCATCAGGTGGGCTGCACGCGTGCCCACACCGAACGATGCTTTAGTGACTTGGTGCCAAGTCTCATCGTAACTTACCTCTAATATCTACCTTATATCTGAGATCCAATGTACCAAATTAGCTCCTATTTTAAACTAAAGAACTCAAACCATTCGAAATTTTGAAAAATCCAACAAACTGTAAATGCCTCGTTTTGAAACCTATAAATGTTGCATCCCATTTGGATTACTAGTTTGCGACTGAATAGCGTTTTGAGTTTTTCTTCAAATCGGGGGCAAAAGATTTGCCTCAATTTATTAATTAAGAAGAAGAGAATTGCCTAGTTAATTAACATAAAACCGGACGAAAACAGTTACAACAAACATAACGCCATACGAGAACAACATCTAAAGAATACAACCTTCAGAACCAACAAGCACCTAGAACCTACTACAACCGTAGACTGACAACACATGTAGCATGGCGCCGCAAAGACTACCCACCTAACGAACGACCCCAAAGAAACTCCAACAATCAATCATCAACTAAAGCCTTTCTTGCTACCCCTCTCTTTCTTCTTCTACCTCAGAGAGAAACCTTTCTGAGAGACTTCTCCAAGTTTATAATTATGTCCTCTGAAGCCTTTCCTACCAAGACACAATCAATGTCCTTCCCAGAACAGGGGCTCGCTGGTTCTAAGCTGGCTAGCAAGCCGCAGAGCTCTCTAGCAAAAAGAGCATCATAGTTATACGCCAACATTCTTATATTGACCATAGAGGTACGGAACTGCGGTTACGAGGGCGCAATGACCATCGCCAAGGTCTCAAAAGATCCCAACTCCAGAGGAAGCACCATAGTAGATTCCCCACAGAGCTCCTGATGTTTTGGTGCGATCTGCAACACCAGATCCATGAGCCCGCGCAAGCTCTCACCCTCACAGGTAGCCAACACATCAGGCTGCGACGACGAGCAGGGACTGCACCGAGGAGATAAACAACCATAGATATGCTCTTCCTCAACCATAGACTACTTCTGCTCAGCGTTGTCAACCGAAACGAAAGCATGCGCCTCTGTCACCTCTAAAGAAACACCATCGCATGCCAGCAACCGCTTGAGCGTCGCCACCTCCTCACGAAGGGGGCTAGATGCCTCCTCGATGCGGACATCAACCATCTGAAGGAGATCCAAGCGCATCAACGCAACCTAGGACTGGAAAATTGAGTCCAGACTAGCATTGACCTTGAACTCCTCACAACACCTAGGAGAGGGTCTTGGCGACGTGGATGCACGCAACGACGAGTGGGACATGACCTTAGCCCATCTCCGGGACGACGAGGTACGACAAGGATGATCAGACGGAGAGTGGCTATGCTGGCAAGGAGCACGGGCATCCGAAGAATGAGCTCGAGAGTCCTGAGAGAGAGAACGAGCAGTAGGAAAGCATGGATGGTAGAACGCTCCCGATGACTAGAACAGCAACAACGGATGCTTCTGAAGGGCTCACGACATGAGCTGACATGTTGGCCATGCTTGAGGCACCGGAAGCATCTCCCTAGAGCCCATGGGTTAAAGGCGAGGATATTCTCAAGGCCTTCCTTGCAAAGCAATGACGATGGCTTGCGACTGGGGCGGTCGCTCCGACCCACCTGCACCCAACCTTCCTCATCATCAATAGCCTCAGCCGCAGGAGAGAGTCCACTACAGAGCTCTGCTGGCACCTTCCCACCATGGCGCACATCAGTGATGTCGTGATTTGAGCCTGAAACAACGCCGTTGGTGGAGGCCTATGGCATCGGCGGGGAAAACTCTTCATCGTCGTCATCCTCATTGGAGCCCAAAGAATCAACCCGGGGTAGCCTCGGAGCCGGAAGCGCATCCCCACCAAGAAGGAACACCTCTACAGAGCTCGAGATGGCCGGTGGCAGCGACAGGGACCCGAGCCCCATTACCAAGACGGCTGGATCATGTAGCAGCCCATCAGGATGGCATACTAAGGACGATCGAGGCAGCAACTCCCGCCAACCTCCGCGCACCACATCCTCATGGTCCACTCTCAGCACGTAGAAGCAGGCATGGGGTGCGAAGGCGTCACAGGCAGTGTCAGGCGGCGGAGCTAGAATGGCTGACTTCACGGTCGTCGGATAGCGATTCACCATCAACCTCCCACGAATCGCAAGGTCGGACTTGCGGGATGCGAGAGCCGTCGTGGCCAGCGCTGCAGCACGCGGAGCCGAAGCAGAATGCGGCAGAGTCGAAGCAGGCGACAACATCCGAGGGGCAAGCTCCCCTGCGTCTTGCTAATCATTGACAGCAGAGGCGACATTAGAGGCGGACGGGGCTCCTTCAGCCAATAGCCCGGTGGATGGGGCTCTAGGAGGTGGCGGCAGCAGCCTGCCAGGCGTGGCAGACGATGGGGCCACATAGGACGGGAGTGATGGCGCGTGAGAGCTCATCTCGACGCCTGCCGGAGGACGGAGCAGCGCAAACGCCGGATCCGGTCCCAGCGGGCACGTGGGAGGCCGGAGCGGAGAGATCCGTCCAGCGGCAGGCACGCCCTCACACGGCTGGGGCGCGGACGCGAGAGCCCATGACCCCTTTCAAAATGTACTCGCTTTTTGCGTTTTCAAACAATAGTTTAAACTAAATACCTATTTAATCACAAAATATTGATCAAAATGGAACTAAACTTCACCAAAATACAAATCGAAACTTGTATGAATTATTAGAACTTTTTCTATTTTTCTGAGTATTTTTTTAATTTAGTTTAAAATTTAAGTCAACCTGATAGGTTGGATCTAAAATGAAAGGTGCATATTGTGGTAAGTCACGGTGAGATGCGAGGAATGATGCTCCTATCTACCTGCACCTGCAGTGCGTGTGGTTGTTCTTCGTCGCAACGACTGGTAAGCGAACTCCTACTGCATCATTGGAACACCGGTATCCCGAGGTGCCCCACCTTCACAGCAAGTAACTGCCACTATGCATCCACAAATACTACGCAACACCCGTGTGGCATATCCGCTGTGCTCCCATCGTCGTCAGCTCTAGTCTAAGATCCTGCCCATGACCGTCTCTGCAGCTGCGGCGGTCCTCCACTTCCTCCGCCGAATCGAGGTCTGACGTTGCAAGTAAGAATTCATTTCCAGATGTATCCTATTCCTACCGTGAAGCTAGGCAGCACTATTTGTTTTTTACTTCTGCTTCTGGTCTGGACAATAGAGAGCACTCCTTCCTAGGCAGGGGCGGAGCTAGGGGGGGGGGGGGGGGGGGGGGGGCGAGCAGGGGCTAGACAGCCTCCAACTGTTCGCCCCCCTCAAGGATTTGCAACATCGAGTAGTAGTATTGGGCCATCGATCCATATAATTTAAGCCTAGATTAAGTGTTTTTGCAAGAACTAATGCCCAACAGGTAAACAAATAGACCATATGTTTGTGTATCCACGTATAGGCAACAAATTATCAAGGAACCCTAGTCATTTTCCACTTCCCTCTTGCCAAATCAGATCGCCCAATTGATCGGTCTAGGGTGTGAGGAAGCTTGCCGCGGCCGATTTGGACTTTGATTGTTGGTTTATCCAAGCAACTGAGTAGTATGGCGACGTCCGCTAATCTGTTGCCCGCCACAGTGAGTCTGCACCATCATCCCGAATTCACCACCGGATTAGTCAAGGTACACTAGATGGGGATTGTTTGTTTGCGGCCCGAAAGTTCATGGGCGAGTGCATGGCGGTACTCAAGTTCCATGTAATTGCTCCGTTTCGTGAAGTTGGGCTGCCAACTAATGAGAGAGGACATTTCGAGGCAAACTCATCTCACCCCTGCCAAATTCAAACATTCCATTAAACTGCCCCGTGAAGTAGACGATCGGGACCCACATGTCGGTCATCTATCTGTGACGCCAGCGCAAACGCGACAACCTCTTAGTAAAATCGAGGAACTAAGTGGATTGGATGCGTTAACCAATTTCACAAATCCATTCCCTCCTTTCCCCTAGAACTGGCGGCGTTGAAATCAACCCTCCAAGCAGGACGATCCCTTCGGACATTTGACTTCCGGCGCCAAGTTGCTGCGCCCAGTCGCTGATCCCGAGCTCCAATGGCGCATGCCGTAGCCGCCGTCGCGAGGCTCTAGCCCACCTCTGCCGCCGACGTGCCGAGCAGCTAGGAGGATGGCAGATCCTACTACCAAGGAAGAAGAAGTTCTGGCTACATGCGGGTATGTTACCCTTCTCTTTTCTATTCACACTAATTATAACTACTAGCGGGCTACTGAACTTAAAATTGTTTGTTAGCCCAACGCTGACAAACATATTCTGTCCATAGTTTTCTGTCAAGTGGGATCTCCACGGACCACCCTTACCTGGTTATGGTAGTCCTATTCAGGTACGACTCTAAATCAGCAAGGGTGAAGGCAAGTGGTATGGACACCATTGTATCACGATGGAAGAAGCGCCTACGTAGATCCGCACTATATCTGGTATGGTTTCTGCTCTGCGTAATCATGATGAAATATGGCTGAAGAAGAATGCAAAGTTCAGCTTCATGGATGAACGTGGCATCACTGGTTCCTCTAATGTCTGATAGTTAGCTAATTGGGTTGATGAAAAGGTATGCTTCGGCTTGCTTGTTTGAGCTGAACTGTGATGTACTGGATGTGTAAGCTATTGCAACTGAGAGTCACCCTTCTATTCTTGGACAGGGTGGTCGCTCGAACTCAATTAGCTCCTGGTAAGCAAAAGTGTCATGGGGTTCGCATGTTTGTGCTGAATTGTATTTTTTGCAAGTATTTACTCTGTAGATATTCGGCAGTTATGCAGCAGTCATGTTTCTTTGACAGGAAGCTCCGCAAGGTTAGAAACATAACTATCAGGTTAGTCATTTTGCTGCTCGAAGAAGGAAAAAACGAGTGGAAAGATGATGCTAAAGACGATTCTGGTGATGATTGTCCCGGCGATGCAGAGTACGTGAAGCTAAGAAAATTGGCACCAAGGAAGAGGAAGAAGGCAGGAAATGAAGAAGGTAGTGGACGTGAAGGCTTGGCACCCAGGCTGCGAAAGAAGGCTGCTGGCAATGAAGATGCATAGTAATGTCTTGAACTTGAACCTATACATGTGATTCGGTTAAATTCTGGAGCTCTATGTGTGGAACTTTTCTGGGTGAAACAATCTATCCACGTTCTCTGAGTAAAATGTACCGCGACTTAGGGTTTGGAAACGCCCGAGTCAGTAGTTGAATCTGAAATTGTGATTGTGCCACTACTATCTAAAAACACACAGCACCGGTTCCACGATTACTGAGGAGCAGGAGGTCTCCAAATTCGATGGAATGTAAGTGGCACAGAAATAAATTATTTAAGCTGCTACACTCCACGAAGTAGCAACTTATTTCAGCTGCTGCACAACGACATGGCAATATAAAGAGCAATGACAACTGAGATGAGGAGGAAATCGGTGCCACTCGCTGGCCTAATCTTGAGCCCGTCTATCTCACCGCCTCCCTGCTCCTGCATCCCCCGGATCTGGCGAAGCTGTAACACCCCAAAACTACTAATCAAGATCATGAAGTTCTAATCACCCAAGTTTAGGGTTAACAAAAACTTTTATTACAAATTTGAATATGAATGCATGTGTGTTTTGCATTAGTGTAGAATTGATTTAATTTGCCATGTTTGATTGCTACAAATGATAAGAAATGGTTTAAAGATGAATGCTACATCATCTAGGCCATTTACAAACTAAATGAAAAGAAAAAGGAATCAAATATGAATTAATTAATCAAATGGTCATTTTGACCAAAGTTAACCACTAGGCCACTTTGAGTGTTCCTAGAAGAGAAATTTTAATAGAAACAATTCCACTTCTTTTCACCCCTTGCTAGACCAAGTAAAAGTGTATCAAGGCCCACTTTACAAAGTTACAAAAACATTTTCTAAATCAATTTAATGGACAGTTGAAAATTGAATCTAGTTCATATGGTAAGATCACACTTTTTCAAAAACCCATCAAACCAATTCCCCTTGGCAAACCCAAGCAACCAGAGACTACCAAGCATAAGTATAGATTACTCACCAAATTTGATTCAAAAATTTCAAATTAATTTTCTTGCGGCGATTACATCAAACACTTTACAGACACAAATCCAGCTCTGCCTAACTTCACTGTTTAAGCAGTAATCCATCGACCATTTGGGCTCCCCTTCACTCCCTTGTCTCCCCTGGTGTCGAGCAGCAACTAGAAAAGCCCCCCTTAACCGTTGCTCTAGTGCAGCGCCGCCCGAATGTGGTCGCCGCCGGCCGATAGTGGACAGCGCGCCAGAAGCCACGCCGCCCTCGCCCACGACACGCACCAAACACGCGACCATCCACCGCCACCCCTATCCAAGCCACGGCCACAGGAGAGCCCTGGACCATCCTAGCTACATCACGCTCCATGTCTCTGCGCCGTGCCCAGAGCGCGCCAGCTCGCCGCAGCCGACTGCCTTGTCCTAACCGCGCACGCGCCTCACTCGCCATGATCATCACAACCTCCCAGACACCCCTGCTCGCCGCCGCGTGACCCGTAGCTCCCGCATGTTGTCATAAACACCGCCGCGTCTGCGCAGAGTGCCGCACATGCCCGACCAACCTACATCGCCTCGTACTGCGCCATTACTTCTGTGATGATCGCCAGGGAACTCCGCACCGTCTCCTAGCCTTAGCCGCGCCGCTAGCCGCCTGTAGCGTCGTCACCGACGAGCCCGATCCCACGTTGTTCGGTCCCCTCGCCGTAGTATAAATCGAGGCCTCCCCCGCCCCCATTCTCCACACTAACACCCTCACCATTCCTCACTGACACTCCCACACCCTTCCCCGGAGCAAGGAGAGCTCTCCTTCGGCGGAATTTGGCCGGAGCCCGCCGATGCAGGAGGAGAAGGGCGCTTTCGATAGGAGCCACCCCAGGAGCTGCCGTGACCACCATTCGAACCGCCGTCCATGACAACACTGTTCGCCCCCATCACCGACCCCATCTGGAGCCCAGGTGAGCCTCGTCGGACCCCCACCATCGCGTTAGGTCAAAATCCTTGCCGGAGCTATTCGTCGTCGACGATGACTCTCAGCTGTTAGATTATATTTAAATCACACAGCCTAGATTTGCAGATACCGTTTCGGTTAGTTTAACTCGCTGACTGGTGGACCCCCCTGTCAGCAGCCCGCTGCGCTGTGCTGTGCATTTGGGCCAACCCGTTTAGTTTCTCGCGCAGCCTAGTGAATTCAAATAATGGTTTTTCCAATTTAGATTAAAACCACATTATGTCAGTAGATTAAAAAAACAATTCAGAGAGATTCACTAAACCAAATTGCATGATTCCAATTCTGTTAGAAAGATATTTAAATTATCTGTCCAAGCCCGTTGGATTTAAATCATTTGGAGTTAGAGATTGACTATAGTAAAAATAACAAGACAGAGACTTTTCCAACTTCAAACATTTTGCAAAAATTAACCATAAATGCTTTTGAGTTGATTCCAACTCTCAAAAATCACATGTGATAAGATCTATCTAAATATGTAAAAATATTTAGGTTTGCATGTAGTGACTTTGGACTAGTACCAAAATAATGCTATATAGGCATTTCTAGTCACTTTAATTCTATTAAATGATAATCTTAAACTTTATAAAATATGACCAACCCTTTAAATCACATTCCCATCTATTAGAATATGCGGTGATCACATGTGTCAACATGATCCCATATTTTAATTGGAGAATATTAAATCTTAATTAGTTTCAATGAGTAGAAATTACTTTTCTAAAATAAGATAAATAAGATTAAGTATTTAATCCATGTGATGATTGTGATGATGCTAGATCATCAAGTGTGAGCCTTAGTGTGCTAAATAGAATTAGTGAAGTATTGTTTGGTAATTGTGTACCCCGTATTTATTTATAGACCATAGTACCGACCCCGGATACGAGGAGGAGGAATAATACTAAGAGGAAGAAGAGGAAAACTTCAACCACTGCTCTACTGAAGGGAAGCTAGAACTATGCAAGAAAATACTTGCAAACTTGATAACTTAAGCAAAATGCATTAGACATGCTTTGGTTATATACCTTTGATTTATACCCATCCCAAGTTTTACTTGCAAGGTTTATTCTTTTACTTTACCAAAGTTTTTACATTTAGTTAGTGCTTTGTGAGCTTTGGAGAAAGTAGTATAGATAGCATAAAGTGTATAAAACTAGGCTTATACTTATATGTCATTCTATGGCATGAGATTGAAGATTAGAATACCTCATTAGTGAACACTCTTAACTTTAGTGGCTAGTGCTAAGCATAAAAGTTGATCACTTTAGATGGGAATACTTGGTGAAAATGATTATGAAAACCTTGGAATGATGCTTCATTCTATTGAAATGTTTTGACATGTGTTCAGAAACACAAAAGGATTTGATGATGAAAATGTTGAGGCATGAGCCTTAGCCCTTTATAAAAGCTAATGGTTGGATTCAGATGCTATACCATTCCAATTTTATCGTACATCCACAATACCTGAATTGGGTAGGGCTTAGCCGGAAGTTTATATGCATTAGTATAGGTTCCCTCGGGGAAGAGGTTTGAGTTGAGGCTACCTCGTGAGTGTGAATTGTCCACCTATGCAGTGCCCAGGATGGCAGATGGCCATGGCTGAGAGGCCAAGCTCACAGGGGAGGTTCCTATACTAGAGTGTGTAATTGAAAGGTTATGATTGATTATCCGCATACTAAGTATGATGATTCAGGGTTATCCCTGATGGATGTATTGAATTTTTTGGTGAAAGTGTACTACCTCTACAGAGTGTCAAACTATTCGAATAGCCGAGTCCGCGGTCATGGACAGTTGGAGTGGCCATACTGTTCCGTCGTCAGATGTTTTCAAAATGACTTGTGAAGTGAACTATGATTTTGACTTGACCACAGCAGGGTTGTGAATACGAAAGCTAGTTTCCCACTTAAGTGATTTAGAACATTAATTTAGTTTTCTTTACTTCTAAACTCAGTTTAGATAAATCTGGTTTTTTGCAAATAAACCTAGAGCTTAAGATTCGTACTAGAGCTATCTTACTTGTTAGTGATAGTATGCGAGTACTTAAAGAGTACTCATGGCTTTGTCCCTGGCTATTCTCGTGGCCAGACTATGAGGAGTTCTATGATGATGATAGACATCAGGACGTCCACGAGAACTAGGATCATCTCCCATCATCAGCATTGCCTGTGATTCTGAAGATGGAGCCCCTACTACGTTTCTTTCCGCTGCTTGATTTGTATTAAGAATGGATCATGAGATCCCTTATTTGTTTAAGACCTTATTATGGTTTGTAATGGATGATGTACTATGATATCCAATCTGTTATGTCTCGCAAAAATGGTAATCGTGGGATTGCGAGGTATGGCATAATAGGCATCTGAGATTAAAAATCTAGGTGTTGACAAGTTGGTATCAGAGCCATCCTGACCATAGGAGACCCTAGTTAGAATGGACGCCCGAACAAAAACTTAGTTTCAAAACCAAAGAACTGAGTATTTATGAAAACCTATTTCCCACTCTTATCCTTAATTCTTTTTAAAAAAATCATGTTCCTCGAAAATTTTACATTACTAAATAAAATTTGACATACTTGATCACCTCACTAACTTACTCATCCTAAATTATTATAGAGTTCGATACTAGTACACATTTGAGAGATGGCTTACCATGGTGTCATGTCTGGAAGCTTCTAGCTTCTCTACTCAGGAGTCATGGCACATGGCACTGATACACCGTGATCCAACCATATAAAACATTGTTGATTAGGCTTATTCGAGTCGGAGCTTTTAATCTGTGTGTCCACCGGTCCACTATCCTAGAATTGCACATTGACATCACAATAATTCATTCACGCTCTAAGGTTCTTGCACATGATATGGTCGTAAAATATTATGTACAGTTTCATGTCTAGCATGCCACTGTTAAAGTATGTTCCGAATTCAATTAAGGAGGCTAACTTCTTACGAGCGGAGCGAGACCCATCGTCGAGAGGTTTGGGATAAGTTGCTGTTAAAGTATGATCCAAATTCAATTCAAGACCTAGGTTTTCACCATTATATATACCTCTTCAAAGCCGCCGGGTGGGAGAAGTTGTATTTGTGAAAATCCTGCTGTTGTGTAAATACTTCCCGTTATAGTGAAGTTTCGTTGACTGGCACCGTGGTTTTTTCCTCTCGCTATTGGACAGTTTTTTGATTAGGGAAAGCTAACAGGTTGCATGATCAATGCAGATTTCTCGGGGGGGGGGGGGGGGGGCGGGGTCTAATCTAATCGGTGGTTGAGGCACCGATTAGACCTATCGGGGTTCCAGCCTCCGACTGCCACCTTGCCACGCCTGGTAGTGCCTCCAACAGGTTGGTCGGGGCACACATGAAAAACTTCATGCCAATGCAAGTGGAGAAATCTACAGCGCTCTTGTTTCACCCCCTCTGGCTACCTTGGCATCTTTCATCTTCCTAGCCCTATACTCTGGGCCTGAACAAGGAAATCTCATGATGGAATCTCGGAAGGATTGGCAAGAGAAAGAGGAGGAGGAATGCAGGAGAAAGAGGAGGAGCAGGTGAACTGGTGGAAGAAAACATATCGGTGCCCTGATTTATAGAACCACTAGGAAGAATAGGCGGGAGAAAAGCAGCGGGAAGCGGTGGAAGGGGATAAATGGCGGGAAACGGTGGCGGGAGAAAAATAGCGGGAACCGGGTGGCGGGACAAAATGGTGGGAATTGGTAGCAAGCAAAATAGGCGAGTAAATTGGTCGCGTTTGATTAGGGAAAGCTAACACATTGCATGATCAATGCAGATTTCGGGGGGCCTCTAAGCTAATCGGTGGTTGAGGCACCGATTTGACCTATCGGGGTTCCAGCCTCCGATTGCCACCCTGCCATGCCTTGCAGTGCCTCTGACAGGCTCGTCGGGGCACCGTAGCCCGATTGGTTCTCGACGGGGCATGGGCCTCCGAGGCCGCCCTAGATTCAGAAATTTCCAATTTTGTGTATTATCCAGTGAAATTGATTAAAAATGTATTATTTAAAAAAAAGTGAGACACTAGGCTAAAATTGTTATTCTCTTACTATTTTTCTCTTAGCATGCAACCTTTTTGTTTATAAGGTGCACATGCACACGTGAGCATGATAAAAAAATTGGAAGTGCAAAAAACATAAAATTTCAAAATTTTGAACCAAGTGAAAAATATAAATTAATAGCACCTAAAAGCGGAACACAAATTTTATCGTCCGAAGGAATGGTGCATTGGATGCCTTCCTGAAAATAAACGAGACTAGGATCTCCATAGAGGACATACGTAGGGATGTTGAGTTGCTCCGGTGAGCTACGTACGTCAGAACTCGCTCAGAATTCCCCGGATGATTGTCTACAAAAATTAACGTGAAATCGACCAGGGCAAAAATCTCTAGGCTAAATAGAGGTTGGGCTGGGCTGGGCGTAGATGAGAAACTCACTAGTAAAAAGAGGGTCTTTGGTCCAGCGCCCAAATTCTATTGGTCCCGGTTCGTTTCCGTAATCGGGACCAATGTCAGGCACCGGTCCCGGTTCATGTCGCCTGGGCATTGGTCCCGTTTCATCTGTAAGCATTGGTCCCGGTTTATGACACGAACCGGAACCAATGACCCCGCGATGCACACGTGGCTCTCTGCGAGGCATTGGTCCCGGTTCATGCCAACAACCGGGACCAAAAACCCCGCGACGGTCAGCAGTCCAGGAATTAATGTAAATTAATTCGGCGCAGAAATTAATTCAAGGTAGAAATTAATTCGAGGTAGAAATTGAATTGATCACTATTTTTTAAAATATATTTCACAAATTAATCGAGACAAAGGTCTAAATTAAGACATTTTATTATTCGACCACAAATTTTTCCATACAAATAAATATGCGACTTTATAAATTTCTAGTCGACAACACTTCCGCTGCCGCTGTCATCCGAGCCGTTGTCCTCCGTGCCGCCGGCTTCCTCGTCGCCGTCGGACGAAATCTCCACGATTTCGGCGTTGTTCGGGAGACGGAGCTCGTCTGCGCGCATAGCGGCGTCATGGCGGTGTAGATGGTCCGTCCAGGGACGGACCAGAACAACTCCCGCCCTTCTTCGTTGCGGCGATCCGGGTGCACCAGGCGCCCGTCCACGAAACGGTTGCCAAGCTTGCCTTCCGCTCCTTCTTGAACAGCCGGGGCCAATACTCGCTGTCCGCCGCGTACTGGGGCAACGCCCTAATGCACGCGGGCAGTTGGCGGCGACGCTCCGCGATGACGTACACCATCTCTTATCCGCGGGGGTTGAGGAGCAGAGCCACCAGCACACCCCCCTCGCTGATGCGAAATCCGGCGGGAAGGGTCGCGCGCGGCGGCGCGAGGATGCCGTAGATCGCAAACTGCGCTGCCTCGTAGTGGTTGAGCGTGGGCACCTCCATGACGGCGCGGTGGAGATTGGAGAGGGAGGGGAGGCGAAACGACGGCGCGGTGGAGAGGTAAAGTGGTGGGGTGGAGAGGGACTGCAGAGAGGCAGAGGCGATAGCGAAAGCGAGCGCTGTGGCCTCATATTTATGCACGGGGACTACAAAGCGACGGAGGCATTGGTCCTGGTTATTGCCAAGAACCGGGACCAAAGCCCCTCCCGCGCGACACGTGGTGGCCCAGCAGCGCGCCCCCCACTGAAGTCATTGGTCCCGGGTCGTGCCATTAACCGAGATCAATGACCTGGGTGGGGTGCGAGCTGCTGGGCGGCCACGTGTCGCGTGGGAGGGGCTTTGGTCCCGGTTCGTGGCAATATCTGGGACCAAAAACCCTCCCCTGGCTATATATAAGCCCAGCCTTTTGCCCACCAAATTTTGCTGGATTGTGTGTGAGGAGTGGGTGCTAGCTTTTTTTTCTTTGATTGCACACAAGGTGTTCGACGAAATGTCCGAGCCACACTTTAGTTCGCATAACACGGTATCCTCGACTGAGGTTAGCAACCTTATCTTCGTTATCTGTAGCTGATACAAAAATATTGCATCTATCCATGTAGGGTGGTCATTTTAGTATTCACGATGTTATTGTAATGGTTAATTATTATAACGCAGATCGATGCACGGATGCGATGGATGTATGGCGACCGACGCCATTCCGATTTTATTGCAGGCCTCCATAAATTTATCGATTTGGCTAAGGCAAATAAAGTGGATAATTTTATGCCTTGTCCCTGCGTCGACTGTCGGAACGTGGCGGAGCACTCTTCCCCGAGAATCCTTCAAAGCCATCTGCTTCGGAGAGGTTTCATGCCCGGATATTATTGTTGGGCCATGCACGGAGAAAGAGGGGTTAGGCTGGAAGAAAATGAAGAAGAGGAGGATGATGATAGCTATCCTATGTCCCCTGAAGAATATGGTGATACTGCAACGGAAGACAATGAAGAAGAGGGAGACGGCAATGAAGAAGAACAACGGGCATCAGATGAGCCCGCTGATGGTCTTGGTCGGGTCATTTCTGATGCAAAGCAACAATGTGATACAGAAAGGGAGAAGCTTAAGTTGGAGGCCATGCAAAAGGATCACAAAAAGTTGTTGTACCCAAATTGCGAAGATGGAAGCACAAAGCTCGGTACCACACTTGAACTGCTGAAATGGAAGGCAGAGACTGGCTTATCTGACAAGGGATTTGAGAAGTTACTGAAAATAATGAAGCCGAAGCTTTCAAAGAATAATGAGCTTCCCGAGACAACGTACGAAGCAAAGAAGACTATTTGCCCTCTAGGATTAGATGTGAAGAAGATACATGCATGCATTAATGACTGCATCCTGTACCGCGGTGAGAAGTACGAGAATATGGATAAATGCCCGGTATGCAATGCATGTCGATAAAAGATCAGACAAGATGACCATGGTGATGTTGAGGGCGATGACGAGCCCTCCAGGAAGAGGGTTCCTGCTAAGGTTATGTGGTATGCTCCTATAATACCACGGTTGAAACGTCTGTTCAGAAATAAAGAGCATGCTAGGTTGTTACGATGGCACAAAGAAGAGCATAAGAAAGACGGGAAACTGAGACACCCTGCCGATGGGTCGCAGTAGAGAAACATCGAGAGAAAGTACTCGAACTTTGCAGGTGACGCGAGGAACTTATGGTTTGTTCTAAGTACAGACGGCATGAATCCTTTTGGGGAGCAGAGCTGTAGTCACAGCACCTGGCCAGTGACTCTATGTATCTACAACCTTCCTCCTTGGTTGTGCATGAAGCGGAAGTTCATTATGATGCCAGTGCTCATCCAAGGACCGAAGCAACCCGGCAACGACATTGATGTGTACCTAAGGCCATTAGTCGATGAACTTTTGCAGTTGTGGGCAGAACTAGGTGTAAAAGTGTGGGATGAGCACAAACAGGAGACATTTGACCTACGAGCGTTGTTGTTCGTAACCATCAATGATTAGCCTGCTCTTAGTAACATTTCAGGACAGTCAAACAAGGGATACAATGCATGCACGCACTGTTTAGATAATACTAAAGGTACATATTTGGATAAATGTAAGAAGGTTGTGTACCTAGGGTGTCGTAAATTTCTTCCGACCAATCATCAAGTAAGAAGAAAGGCAAGAATTTCAACGGTGAGGCAGATTACCGGAAGAAGCCTAAGCTCCCAAAGGTGTTGATGTATTTGGTATGGTGAAGGACCTAGAAGTAATCTTTGGAAAGGGTCCTGGCGGTCAATCTGTTCCGAAAGACCCCATTACCGGACACACGGCCATGTGGAAAAAGAAATCTATATTTTGGGAGCTTGAGGGATGGACAGAAAGGTTCCAGACACACCGGCTGGGAAATTTTCCATATAAGGTGGTATAGTATTTTTGAAAAATGGTTTGGTATCAGTGCCAAACTTTAATTTGGTTGTTGCTTCACAGAACACCCCGATTTCGGCACCTCAAAAATGGAAATTGGCTTTTTCGTGTGTCGAAAGGGAAAACTTCCTCCTGCAACATCGTAAGCCATCCCAAGATGCACATGTGTGCACAATATGGGCACATTATCACAAACTATGCCCTGATTCTAGCCATAACATTGGTGGTTTGACCTAAATGCCATGAAACCTCGAACATGATAGGTCATTTTGTGAAGGATTTTTTATGATGTTTGCAATTTTTCAAGTTCAATATTTTTCGTTGCAACTGTGACACATAATATGACACCACGCGAAGGTTTCACATTGTTTGGATCATTTTTGAATTTCTTATGCCCGTTTCAAACTATATTCAAAACGGCGGTCATGAAGCTTCTTAGCCCGGGGCTGAGCCTCGCTGAACTTGAAGTGGATCTCTGATGAAATAGCATGTTGTGAACCTATAAATGATTTTTTTTAAAATTCACAAGCATTATATCATGTACTTATAGTTCAAATCTTGGCAACCTCCTTCCGATTCGAAGGAATTTGTCTTTTTCATGAGGGATGGACAGAAAGGTTCCAGACACACCGGCTGGGAAATTGTCCATATAAGGTGGTATAGTATTTTTGAAAAATGGTTTGGTACCAATGCCAAACTTTAATTTGGTGGTTGCTTCACAGAACACCCCGATTTCGGCACCTCAAAAATGGAAATTGGCTTTTTCGTGTGTCGAAAGGGAAAACTTCCTCTTGCAACATCATAAGCCATCCCGAGATGCACATGTGTGCACAATATGGGCACATTATCACAAACTATGCCCTGATTCTAGCCATAACATTGGTGGTTTGACCTAAATGCCATGAAACCTCGAACATGATAGGTCATTTTGTGAAGGATTTTTATGATGTTTGCAATTTTTCAATTTCAATATTTTTCGTTGCAACTGTGACACATAATATGACACCAAGCGAAGGTTTCACATTGTTTGGATCATTTTTGAATTTCTTATGCCCGTTTCAAACTATATTCAAAACGGTGGGCATGAAGCTTCTTAGCCCGGGGCTGAGCCTCGCTGAACTTGAAGTGTATCTGTGATGAAATAGCATGTTGTGAACCTATAAATGATTTTTTTAAAAATTCACAAGCATTATATCATGTACTTGTAGTTCAAATCTCGGCAACCTCCTTCCGATTCGGAAGGAATTTGTCTTTTTCATGAGGGATGGACAGAAAGGTTCCAGATACACCGGTTGGGAAATTGTCCATATAAGGTGGTATAGTATTTTTGAAAAATGGTTTGGTACCAATGCCAAACTTTAATTTGGTGGTTGCTTCACAGAACACTCCGATTTCGGCACCTCAAAAATGGAAATTGGCTTTTTCGTGTGTCAAAAGGGAAAACTTCCTCCTGCAACATCGTAAGCCATCCCAAGATGCACATGTGTGCACAATATGGGCACATTATCACAAACTATGCCCTGATTCTAGCCATAACATTGGTGGTTTGACCTAAATGCCATGAAACCTCGAACATGATAGGTCATTTTGTGAAGGATTTTTTATGATGTTTGCAATTTTTCAAGTTCAATATTTTTCGTTGCCACTGTGACACATAATATGACACCAAGCGAAGGTTTCACATTGTTTGGATCATTTTTGAATTTCTTATGCCCGTTTCAAACTATATTCAAAACGGCGGTCATGAAGCTTCTTAGCTCGAGGCTGAGCCTCGCTGAACTTGAAGTGGATCTCTGATGAAATAGCATATTGTGAACCTATAAATGATTTTTTTTTAAATTCACAAGCATTATATCATGTACTTGTAGTTCAAATCTTGGCAACCTCCTTCCGATTTGGCAGGAATTTGTCTTTTTCATGAGGGATGGACAGAAATGTTCCAGACACACCGGCTGGGAAATTGTCCATATAAGGTGGTATAGTATTTTTGAAAAATGGTTTGGTATCAGTGCCAAACTTTAATTTGGTGGTTGCTTCACAGAACACCCCGATTTCGGCACCTCAAAAATAGAAATTGGCTTTTTCGTGTGTCGAAAGGGAAAACTTCCTCTTGCAACATCATAAGCCATCCCAAGATGCACATGTGTGCACAATATGGGCACATTATCACAAACTATGCCCTGATTCTAGCCATAACATTGGTGGTTTGACCTAAATGCCATGAAACCTCGAACATGATAGGTCATTTTGTGAAGGATTTTTTATGATGTTTGCAATTTTTCAAGTTCAATATTTTTCGTTGCAACTGTGACACATAATATGACACCACGCGAAGGTTTCACATTGGTTGGATCATTTTTGAATTTCTTATGCCCGTTTCAAACTATATTCAAAACGGCGGTCATGAAGCTTCTTAGCCCGGGGCTGAGCCTCGCTGAACTTGAAGTGGATCTCTGATGAAATAGCATGTTGTGAACCTATAAATGATTTTTTTTAAATTCACAAGCATTATATCATGTACTTGTAGTTCAAATCTTGGCAACCTCCTTCCGATTCGAAAGGAATTTGTCTTTTTCATGAGGGATGGACAGAAAGGTTCCAGACACACCGGCTGGGAAATTGTCCATATAAGGTGGTATAGTATTTTTGAAAAATGGTTTGGTATCAGTGCCAAACTTTAATTTGGTGGTTGCTTCACAGAACACTCCGATTTCGGCACCTCAAAAATGGAAATTGGCTTTTTCGTGTGTCGAAAGGGAAAACTTCCTCCTGCAACATCGTAAGCCATCCCAAGATGCACATGTGTGCACAATATGGGCACATTATCACAAACTATGCCCTGATTCTAGCCATAACATTGGTGGTTTGACCTAAATGCCATGAAACCAGAAACATGATAGGTCATTTTGTGAAGGATTTTTTATGATGTTTGCAATTTTTCAAGTTCAATATTTTTCCTTGCAACTGTGACACATAATATGACACCACGCGAAGGATTCACATTGTTTGGCTCATTTTTGAATTTCTTATGCCCGTTTCAAACTATATTCAAAACGGCGGTCATGAAGCTTCTTAGCTCGAGGCTGAGCCTCGCTGAACTTGAAGTGGATCTCTGATGAAATAGCATATTGTGAACCTATAAATGATTTTTTTAAAAATTCACAAGCATTATATCATGTACTTGTAGTTCAAATTTTGGCAACCTCCTGCCGATTCGGCAGGAATTTGTCTTTTTCATGAGGGATGGACAGAAAGGTTCCAGACACACCGGCTGGGAAATTGTCCATATAAGGTGGTATAGTATTTTTGAAAAATGGTTTGGTATCAGTGCCAAACTTTAATTTGGTGGTTGCTTCACAGAACACCCCGATTTCGGCACCTCATAAATGGAAATTGGCTTTTTCGTGTGTCGAAAGGGAAAACTTCCTCCTGCAACATCATAAGCCATCCCAAGATGCACATGTGTGCACAATATGGGCACATTATCACAAACTATGCCCTGATTCTAGCCATAACATTGGTGGTTTGACCTAAATGCCATGAAACCTCGAACATGATAGGTCATTTTGTGAAGGATTTTTTATGATGTTTGCAATTTTTCAAGTTCAATATTTTTCGTTGCAACTGTGACACATAATATGACACCACGCGAAGGTTTCACATTGTTTGGATCATTTTTGAATTTCTTATGCCCGTTTCAAACTATATTCAAAACGGCGGGCATGAAGCTTCTTAGCCCGGGGCTGAGCCTCGCTGAACTTGAAGTGGATCTCTGATGAAATAGCATGTTGTGAACCTATAAATGATTTTTTTAAAATTCACAAGCATTATATCATGTACTTGTAGTTCAAATCTTGGCAACCTCCTTCCGATTCGGCAGGAATTTGTCTTTTTCATGAGGGATGGACAGAAAGGTTCCAGACACACCGGCTGGGAAATTGTCCATATAAGGTGGTATAGTATTTTTGAAAAATGGTTTGGTATCAGTGCCAAACTTTAATTTGGTGGTTGCTTCACAGAACACCCCGATTTCGGCACCTCAAAAATGGAAATTGGCTTTTTCGTGTGTCGAAAGGGAAAACTTCCTCTTGCAACATCAGTAAGCCATCCCAAGATGCACATGTGTGCACAATATGGGCACATTATCACAAACTATGCCCTGATTCTAGCCATAACATTGGTGGTTTGACCTAAATGCCATGAAACCTCGAACATGATAGGTCATTTTGTGAAGGATTTTTTATGATGTTTGCAATTTTTCAAGTTCAATATTTTTCGTTGCAACTGTGACACATAATATGACACCAAGCGAAGGTTTCACATTGTTTGGATCATTTTTGAATTTCTTATGCCCGTTTCAAACTATATTCAAAACGGCGGTCATGAAGCTTCTTAGCTCGGGGCTGAGCCTCGCTGAACTTGAAGTGGATCTCTGATGAAATAGCATATTGTGAACCTATAAATGATTTTTTTTAAAATTCACAAGCATTATATCATGTACTTGTAGTTCAAATCTTGGCAACCTCCTACCGATTCGGCAGGAATTTGTCTTTTTCATGAGGGATGGACAGAAAGGTTCCAGACACACCGGCTGGGAAATTGTCCATATAAGGTGGTATAGTATTTTTGAAAAATGGTTTGGTACCAATGCCAAACTTTAATTTGGTGGTTGCTTCACAGAACACCCCGATTTCGGCACCTCAAAAATAGGAAATTGGCTTTTTCGTGTGTCGAAAGGGAAAACTTCCTCTTGCAACATCAGTAAGCCATCCCAAGATGCACATGTGTGCACAATATGGGCACATTATCACAAACTATGCCCTGATTCTAGCCATAACATTGGTGGTTTGACCTAAATGCCATGAAACCTCGAACATGATAGGTCATTTTGTGAAGGATTTTTTATGATGTTTGCAATTTTTCAAGTTCAATATTTTTCGTTGCAACTGTGACACATAATATGACACCACGCGAAGGTTTCACATTGTTTGGATCATTTTTGAATTTCTTATGCCCGTTTCAAACTATATTCAAAACGGCGGTCATGAAGCTTCTTAGCCCGGGGCTGAGCCTCGCTGAACTTGAAGTGGATCTCTGATGAAATAGCATGTTGTGAACCTATAAATGATTTTTTTTAAAATTCACAAGCATTATATCATGTACTTGTAGTTCAAATCTTGGCAACCTCCTACCGATTCGGCAGGAATTTGTCTTTTTCATGAGGGATGGACAGAAAGGTTCCAGACACACCGGCTGGGAAATTGTCCATATAAGGTGGTATAGTATTTTTGAAAAATGGTTTGGTATCAGTGCCAAACTTTAATTTGGTGGTTGCTTCACAGAACACCCCGATTTCGGCACCTCAAAAATGGAAATTGGCTTTTTCGTGTGTCGAAAGGGAAAACTTCCTCTTGCAACATCAGTAAGCCATCCCAAGATGCACATGTGTGCACAATATGGGCACATTATCACAAACTATGCCCTGATTCTAGCCATAACATTGGTGGTTTGACCTAAATGCCATGAAACCTCGAACATGATAGGTCATTTTGTGAAGGATTTTTTATGATGTTTGCAATTTTTCAAGTTCAATATTTTTCGTTGCAACTGTGACACATAATATGACACCACGCGAAGGTTTCACATTGTTTGGATCATTTTTGAATTTCTTATGCCCGTTTCAAACTATATTCAAAACGGCGGTCATGAAGCTTCTTAGCCCGGGGCTGAGCCTCGCTGAACTTGAAGTGGATCTCTGATGAAATAGCATGTTGTGAACCTATAAATGATTTTTTTTAAATTCACAAGCATTATATCATGTACTTGTAGTTCAAATCTTGGCAACCTCCTTCCGATTCGGCAGGAATTTGTCTTTTTCATGAGGGATGGACAGAAAGGTTCCAGACACACCGGCTGGGAAATTGTCCATATAAGGTGGTATAGTATTTTTGAAAAATGGTTTGGTATCAGTGCCAAACTTTAATTTGGTGGTTGCTTCACAGAACACCCCGATTTCGGCACCTCAAAAATGGAAATTGGCTTTTTCGTGTGTCGAAAGGGAAAACTTCCTCTTGCAACATCATAAGCCATCCCAAGATGCACATGTGTGCACAATATGGGCACATTATCACAAACTATGCCCTGATTCTAGCCATAACATTGGTGGTTTGACCTAAATGCCATGAAACCTCGAACATGATAGGTCATTTTGTGAAGGATTTTTTATGATGTTTGCAATTTTTCAAGTTCAATATTTTTCGTTGCAACTGTGACACATAATATGACACCACGCGAAGGTTTCACATTGTTTGGATCATTTTTGAATTTCTTATGCCCGTTTCAAACTATATTCAAAACGGCGGTCATGAAGCTTCTTAGCTCGGGGCTGAGCCTCGCTGAACTTGAAGTGGATCTCTGATGAAATAGCATGTTGTGAACCTATAAATGATTTTTTTAAAATTCACAAGCATTATATCATGTACTTGTAGTTCAAATCTTGGCAACCTCCTGCCGATTCGGCAGGAATTTGTCTTTTTCATGAGGGATGGACAGAAAGGTTCCAGATACACCGGCTGGGAAATTGTCCATATAAGGTGGTATAGTATTTTTGAAAAATGGTTTGGTATCAGTGCCAAACTTTAATTTGGTGGTTGCTTCACAGAACACCCCGATTTCGGCACCTCAAAAATGGAAATTGGCTTTTTCGTGTGTCGAAAGGGAAAACTTCCTCTTGCAACATCATAAGCCATCCCAAGATGCACATGTGTGCACAATATGGGCACATTATCACAAACTATGCCCTGATTCTAGCCATAACATTGGTGGTTTGACCTAAATGCCATGAAACCACGAACATGATAGGTCATTTTGTGAAGGATTTTTATGATGTTTGCAATTTTTCAAGTTCAATATTTTTCGTTGCAACTGTGACACATAATATGACACCACGCGAAGGTTTCACATTGTTTGGATCATTTTTGAATTTCTTATGCCCGTTTCAAACTATATTCAAAACGGCGGTCATGAAGCTTCTTAGCCCGGGGCTGAGCCTCGCTGAACTTGAAGTGGATCTCTGATGAAATAGCATGTTGTGAACCTATAAATGATTTTTTTAAAATTCACAAGCATTATATCATGTACTTGTAGTTCAAATCTTGGCAACCTCCTACCGATTCGGCAGGAATTTGTCTTTTTCATGAGGGATGGACAGAAAGGTTCCAGACACACCGGCTGGGAAATTGTCCATATAAGGTGGTATAGTATTTTTGAAAAATGGTTTGGTATCAGTGCCAAACTTTAATTTGGTGGTTGCTTCACAGAACACCCCGATTTCGGCACCTCAAAAATGGAAATTGGCTTTTTCGTGTGTCGAAAGGGAAAACTTCCTCTTGCAACATCATAAGCCATCCCAAGATGCACATGTGTGCACAATATGGGCACATTATCACAAACTATGCCCTGATTCTAGCCATAACATTGGTGGTTTGACCTAAATGCCATGAAACCTCGAACATGATAGGTCATTTTGTGAAGGATTTTTTATGATGTTTGCAATTTTTCAAGTTCAATATTTTTCGTTGCAACTGTGACACATAATATGACACCACGCGAAGGTTTCACATTGTTTGGATCATTTTTGAATTTCTTATGCCCGTTTCAAACTATATTCAAAACGGCGGTCATGAAGCTTCTTAGCCCGGGGCTGAGCCTCGCTGAACTTGAAGTGGATCTCTGATGAAATAGCATGTTGTGAACCTATAAATGATTTTTTTTAAATTCACAAGCATTATATCATGTACTTGTAGTTCAAATCTTGGCAACCTCCTTCCGATTCGAAGGAATTTGTCTTTTTCATGAGGGATGGACAGAAAGGTTCCAGACACACCGGCTGGGAAATTGTCCATATAAGGGTGGTATAGTATTTTTGAAAAATGGTTTGGTATCAGTGCCAAACTTTAATTTGGTGGTTGCTTCACAGAACACGCCGATTTCGGCACCTCAAAAATGGAAATTGGCTTTTTCGTGTGTCGAAAGGGAAAACTTCCTCCTGCAACATCGTAAGCCATCCCAAGATGCACATGTGTGCACAATATGGGCACATTATCCCAAACTATGCCCTGATTCTAGCCATAACATTGGTGGTTTGACCTAAATGCCATGAAACCTCGAACATGATAGGTCATTTTGTGAAGGATTTTTTATGATGTTTGCAATTTTTCAAGTTCAATATTTTTCGTTGCAACTGTGACACATAATATGACACCACGCGAAGGTTTCACATTGTTTGGATCATTTTTGAATTTCTTATGCCCGTTTCAAACTATATTCAAAACGGCGGTCATGAAGCTTCTTAGCCCGGGGCTGAGCCTCGCTGAACTTGAAGTGGATCTCTGATGAAATAGCATGTTGTGAACCTATAAATGATTTTTATTTAAATTCACAAGCATTATATCATGTACTTGTAGTTCAAATCTTGGCAACCTCCTTCCGATTCGAAAGGAATTTGTCTTTTTCATGAGGGATGGACAGAAAGGTTCCAGACACACCGGCTGGGAAATTGTCCATATAGGGTGGTATAGTATTTTTGAAAAATGGTTTGGTATCAGTGCCAAACTTTAATTTGGTGGTTGCTTCACAGAACACTCCGATTTCGGCACCTCAAAAATGGAAATTGGCTTTTTCGTGTGTCGAAAGGGAAAACTTCCTCCTGCAACATCGTAAGCCATCCCAAGATGCACATGTGTGCACAATATGGGCACATTATCACAAACTATGCCCTGATTCTAGCCATAACATTGGTGGTTTGACCTAAATGCCATGAAACCTCGAACATGATAGGTCATTTTGTGAAGGATTTTTTATGATGTTTGCAATTTTTCAAGTTCAATATTTTTCGTTGCCACTGTGACACATAATATGACACCAAGCGAAGGTTTCACATTGTTTGGATCATTTTTGAATTTCTTATGCCCGTTTCAAACTATATTCAAAACGGCGGTCATGAAGCTTCTTAGCTCGAGGCTGAGCCTCGCTGAACTTGAAGTGGATCTCTGATGAAATAGCATATTGTGAACCTATAAATGATTTTTTTAAAATTCACAAGCATTATATCATGTACTTGTAGTTCAAATCTTGGCAACCTCCTGCCGATTCGGCAGGAATTTGTCTTTTTCATGAGGGATGGACAGAAAGGTTCCAGACACACCGGCTGGGAAATTGTCCATATAAGGTGGTATAGTATTTTTGAAAAATGGTTTGGTATCAGTGCCAAACTTTAATTTGGTGGTTGCTTCACAGAACACTCCGATTTCGGCACCTCAAAAATAGGAAATTGGCTTTTTCGTGTGTCGAAAGGGAAAACTTCCTCTTGCAACATCATAAGCCATCCCAAGATGCACATGTGTGCACAATATGGGCACATTATCACAAACTATGCCCTGATTCTAGCCATAACATTGGTGGTTTGACCTAAATGCCATGAAACCTCGAACATGATAGGTCATTTTGTGAAGGATTTTTTATGATGTTTGCAATTTTTCAAGTTCAATATTTTTCGTTGCAACTGTGACACATAATATGACACCACGCGAAGGTTTCACATTGTTTGGATCATTTTTGAATTTCTTATGCCCGTTTCAAACTATATTCAAAACGGCGGTCATGAAGCTTCTTAGCCCGGGGCTGAGCCTCGCTGAACTTGAAGTGGATCTCTGATGAAATAGCATGTTGTGAACCTATAAATGATTTTTTTTTAAATTCACAAGCATTATATCATGTACTTGTAGTTCAAATCTTGGCAACCTCCTTCCGATTCGGCAAGGAATTTGTCTTTTTCATGAGGGATGGACAGAAAGGTTCCAGACACACCGGCTGGGAAATTGTCCATATAAGGTGGTATAGTATTTTTGAAAAATGGTTTGGTATCAGTGCCAAACTTCAATTTGGTGGTTGCTTCACAGAACACTCCGATTTCGGCACCTCAAAAATGGAAATTGGCTTTTTCGTGTGTCGAAAGGGAAAACTTCCTCCTGCAACATCGTAAGCCATCCCAAGATGCACATGTGTGCACAATATGGGCACATTATCCCAAACTATGCCCTGATTCTAGCCATAACATTGGTGGTTTGACCTAAATGCCATGAAACCTCGAACATGATAGGTCATTTTGTGAAGGATTTTTTATGATGTTTGCAATTTTTCAAGTTCAATATTTTTCGTTGCCACTGTGACACATAATAGGACACCACGCGAAGGTTTCACATTGTTTGGATCATTTTTGAATTTCTTATGCCCGTTTCAAACTATATTCAAAACGGCGGTCATGAAGCTTCTTAGCTCGAGGCTGAGCCTCGCTGAACTTGAAGTGGATCTCTGATGAAATAGCATATTGTGAACCTATAAATGATTTTTTTTAAAATTCACAAGCATTATATCATGTACTTGTAGTTCAAATCTTGGCAACCTCCTGCCGATTCGGCAGGAATTTGTCTTTTTCATGAGGGATGGACAGAAAGGTTCCAGACACACCGGCTGGGAAATTGTCCATATAAGGTGGTATAGTATTTTTGAAAAATGGTTTGGTATCAGTGCCAAACTTTAATTTGGTGGTTGCTTCACAGAACACCCCGATTTCGGCACCTCAAAAATGGAAATTGGCTTTTTCGTGTGTCGAAAGGGAAAACTTCCTCTTGCAACATCGTAAGCCATCCCAAGATGCACATGTGTGCACAATATGGGCACATTATCACAAACTATGCCCTGATTCTAGCCATAACATTGGTGGTTTGACCTAAATGCCATGAAACCACGAACATGATAGGTCATTTTGTGAAGGATTTTTTATGATGTTTGCAATTTTTCAAGTTCAATATTTTTCGTTGCCACTGTGACACATAATATGACACCACGCGAAGGTTTCACATTGTTTGGATCATTTTTGAATTTCTTCCGATTCGAAAGGAATTTGTCTTTTTCATGAGGGATGGACAGAAAGGTTCCAGACACACCGGCTGGGAAATTTTCCATATAAGGTGGTATAGTATTTTTGAAAAATGGTTTGGTATCAGTGCCAAACTTTAATTTGGTGGTTGCTTCACAGAACACCCCGATTTCGGCACCTCAAAAATAGAAATTGGCTTTTTCGTGTCTCGAAAGGGAAAACTTCCTCTTGCAACATCGTAAGCCATCCCAAGATGCACATGTGTGCACAATATGGGCACATTATCACAAACTATGCCCTGATTCTAGCCATAACATTGGTGGTTTGACCTAAATGCCATGAAACCTCGAACATGATAGGTCATTTTGTGAAGGATTTTTTATGATGTTTGCAATTTTTCAAGTTCAATATTTTTCGTTGCAACTGTGACACATAATATGACACCACGCGAAGGTTTCACATTGTTTGGATCATTTTTGAATTTCTTATGCCCGTTTCAAACTATATTCAAAACGGCGGTCATGAAGCTTCTTAGCCCGGGGCTGAGCCTCGCTGAACTTGAAGTGGATCTCTGATGAAATAGCATGTTGTGAACCTATAAATGATTTTTTTAAAATTCACAAGCATTATATCATGTACTTGTAGTTCAAATCTTGGCAACCTCCTACCGATTCGGCAGGAATTTGTCTTTTTCATGAGGGATGGACAGAAAGGTTCCAGACACACCGGCTGGGAAATTGTCCATATAAGGTGGTATAGTATTTTTGAAAAATGGTTTGGTATCAGTGCCAAACTTTAATTTGGTGGTTGCTTCACAGAACACCCCGATTTCGGCACCTCAAAAATGGAAATTGGCTTTTTCGTGTGTCGAAAGGGAAAACTTCCTCTTGCAACATCATAAGCCATCCCAAGATGCACATGTGTGCACAATATGGGCACATTATCACAAACTATGCCCTGATTCTAGCCATAACATTGGTGGTTTGACCTAAATGCCATGAAACCTCGAACATGATAGGTCATTTTGTGAAGGATTTTTTATGATGTTTGCAATTTTTCAAGTTCAATATTTTTCGTTGCAACTGTGACACATAATATGACACCAAGCGAAGGTTTCACATTGTTTGGATCATTTTTGAATTTCTTATGCCCGTTTCAAACTATATTCAAAACGGCGGGCATGAAGCTTCTTAGCTCGGGGCTGAGCCTCGCTGAACTTGAAGTGGATCTCTGATGAAATAGCATGTTGTGAACCTATAAATGATTTTTTTAAAAATTTACAAGCATTATATCATGCTTGTAGTTCAAATCTTGGCAACCTCCTACCGATTTGGCAGGAATTTGTCTTTTTCATGAGGGATGGACAGAAAGGTTCCAGATACACCGGCTGGGAAATTGTCCATATAAGGTGGTATAGTATTTTTGAAAAATGGTTTGGTATCAGTGCCAAACTTTAATTTGGTGGTTGCTTCACAGAACACCCCGATTTCGGCACCTCAAAAATGGAAATTGGCTTTTTCGTGTGTCGAAAGGGAAAACTTCCTCTTGCAACATCATAAGCCATCCCAAGATGCACATGTGTGCACAATATGGGCACATTATCACAAACTATGCCCTGATTCTAGCCATAACATTGGTGGTTTGACCTAAATGCCATGAAACCACGAACATGATAGGTCATTTTGTGAAGGATTTTTTATGATGTTTGCAATTTTTCAAGTTCAATATTTTTCGTTGCAACTGTGACACATAATATGACACCAAGCGAAGGTTTCACATTGTTTGGATCATTTTTGAATTTCTTATGCCCGTTTCAAACTATATTCAAAACGGCGGTCATGAAGCTTCTTAGCCCGGGGCTGAGCCTCGCTGAACTTGAAGTGGATCTCTGATGAAATAGCATGTTGTGAACCTATAAATGATTTTTTTAAAATTCACAAGCATTATATCATGTACTTGTAGTTCAAATCTTGGCAACCTCCTACCGATTTGGCAGGAATTTGTCTTTTTCATGAGGGATGGACAGAAAGGTTCCAGACTACACCGGCTGGGAAATTGTCCATATAAGGTGGTATAGTATTTTTGAAAAATGGTTTGGTATCAGTGCCAAACTTTAATTTGGTGGTTGCTTCACAGAACACCCCGATTTCGGCACCTCAAAAATAGGAAATTGGCTTTTTCGTGTGTCGAAAGGGAAAACTTCCTCTTGCAACATCATAAGCCATCCCAAGATGCACATGTGTGCACAATATGGGCACATTATCACAAACTATGCCCTGATTCTAGCCATAACATTGGTGGTTTGACCTAAATGCCATGAAACCTCGAACATGATAGGTCATTTTGTGAAGGATTTTTTATGATGTTTGCAATTTTTCAAGTTCAATATTTTTCGTTGCAACTGTGACACATAATATGACACCACGCGAAGGTTTCACATTGTTTGGATCATTTTTGAATTTCTTATGCCCGTTTCAAACTATATTCAAAACGGCGGTCATGAAGCTTCTTAGCCCGGGGCTGAGCCTCGCTGAACTTGAAGTGGATCTCTGATGAAATAGCATGTTGTGAACCTATAAATGATTTTTTTAAAATTCACAAGCATTATATCATGTACTTGTAGTTCAAATCTTGGCAACCTCCTACCGATTCGGCAGGAATTTGTCTTTTTCATGAGGGATGGACAGAAAGGTTCCAGATACACCGGCTGGGAAATTGTCCATATAAGGTGGTATAGTATTTTGAAAAATGGTTTGGTATCAGTGCCAAACTTTAATTTGGTGGTTGCTTCACAGAACACCCCGATTTCGGCACCTCAAAAATGGAAATTGGCTTTTTCGTGTGTCGAAAGGGAAAACTTCCTCTTGCAACATCATAAGCCATCCCAAGATGCACATGTGTGCACAATATGGGCACATTATCACAAACTATGCCCTGATTCTAGCCATAACATTGGTGGTTTGACCTAAATGCCATGAAACCACGAACATGATAGGTCATTTTGTGAAGGATTTTTTATGATGTTTGCAATTTTTCAAGTTCAATATTTTTCGTTGCAACTGTGACACATAATATGACACCACGCGAAGGTTTCACATTGTTTGGATCATTTTTGAATTTCTTATGCCCGTTTCAAACTATATTCAAAACGGCGGTCATGAAGCTTCTTAGCCCGGGGCTGAGCCTCGCTGAACTTGAAGTGGATCTCTGATGAAATAGCATGTTGTGAACCTATAAATGATTTTTTTAAAAATTCACAAGCATTATATCATGTACTTGTAGTTCAAATCTTGGCAACCTCCTACCGATTCGGCAGGAATTTGTCTTTTTCATGAGGGATGGACAGAAAGGTTCCAGACTACACCGGCTGGGAAATTGTCCATATAAGGTGGTATAGTATTTTTGAAAAATGGTTTGGTATCAGTGCCAAACTTTAATTTGGTGGTTGCTTCACAGAACACCCCGATTTCGGCACCTCAAAAATGGAAATTGGCTTTTTCGTGTGTCGAAAGGGAAAACTTCCTCTTGCAACATCATAAGCCATCCCAAGATGCACATGTGTGCACAATATGGGCACATTATCACAAACTAT
Organism: Avena eriantha; assembly: GCA_910589775.1. NCBI lineage: Eukaryota > Viridiplantae > Streptophyta > Magnoliopsida > Poales > Poaceae > Avena > Avena eriantha. The sequence goes on from OU342744.1 coordinate 102,915,166, forward strand.
GCCCTGATTCTAGCCATAACATTGGTGGTTTGACCTAAATGCCATGAAACCATCGAACATGATAGGTCATTTTGTGAAGGATTTTTTATGATGTTTGCAATTTTTCAAGTTCAATATTTTTCGTTGCAACTGTGACACATAATATGACACCAAGCGAAGGTTTCACATTGTTTGGATCATTTTTGAATTTCTTATGCCCGTTTCAAACTATATTCAAAACGGCGGGCATGAAGCTTCTTAGCTCGGGGCTGAGCCTCGCTGAACTTGAAGTGGATCTCTGATGAAATAGCATGTTGTGAACCTATAAATGATTTTTTTAAAAATTTACAAGCATTATATCATGCTTGTAGTTCAAATCTTGGCAACCTCCTACCGATTCGGCAGGAATTTGTCCTTTTTCATGAGGGATGGACAGAAAGGTTCCAGACACACCGGCTGGGAATTGTCCATATAAGGTGGTATAGTATTTTTGAAAAATGGTTTTGGTATCAGTGCCAAACTTTAATTTGGTGGTTGCTTCACAGAACACCCCGATTTCGGCACCTCAAAATGGAAATTGGCTTTTCGTGTGTCGAAAGGGAAACTTCCTCTTGCAACATCATAAGCCATCCCAAGATGCACATGTGTGCACAATATGGGCACATTATCACAAACTATGCCCTGATTCTAGCCATAACATTGGTGGTTTTACCTAAATGCCATGAAACCTCGAACATGATAGGTCATTTTGTGAAGGATTTTTTATTATGATGTTGCAATTTTTCAAGTTCAATATTTTTCCTTGCAACTGTGACACATAATATGAACCAAAGGGAAGGTTTCACATTGTTTGGATCATTTTTGAATTTCTTATTCCCGTTTCAAACTATATTCACAACGGCGGGGCATGAAGCTTCTTAGCTCGGGGCTGAGCCTCGCTGAACTTGAAGTGGATCTCTGATGAAATAGCATGTTGTGAACCTATAAATGATTTTTTTAAAA